>PYXC01001128.1:2775000-2917500 GCA_015244755.2 Tenualosa ilisha
ATTTACCATAGCAGATCCAAGATCCTCATTTTGATATTGGACATCAGGTTTCACTAGACTCCCAGCCATATGTTGAGATGGCTCCTATAAGAATTTAATAGCACCAGTCCACTGTAAGATCCCACAGCTTTAAAGTTTTAACATTTAAGAAGAGAACCTAGAAATAGCAGCAGATATCCATAGTTGACATAAAGATATGGATGACATACAAAAGCATCTAGTGTCAGTTGGCATAAACCCAGCTATAGTGCTGCTTTGTACCGCATGTGGCTCTGTACTCTGTAATTACAATGCAGTCAATGAAAGATCTCCATGTGACTGGATTCAAGACAACTGAAAGTGTACAGAATTCCACATAGTTCCTTGAAACGGTGCAGTATGCATTTCTGCTATGTGAAACAGCCTTTAAATCAGTGGATACCTCCCAGAATCCCTGGGAAATTATTTGGTATTCAGAACCAACATTCCATCCAAGTGGAAATCAGTAAATAGATGGGTGAGATGCTCAGGTGGGTGAGTTTTTTTCTTCTTCACTTTGACACATGTTGTATGGCTACACGTCAGGCTCTGGAGAACGGGGTTTCTGAGGTCATGGAGGAGGAAACAGGCCTGAAGAAGCGCAAAGGTAATCACCAAGGCAACAAAGACACTGAGCCCGGACAGGAAGGGGCGGAGAAAGTGAAAAAACGCCGGGGGCGACCGCCAGCAGAGAAACTCCCCCCCAACCCCCCAGAGCTCACCAAACAGATGAACACCATTGTGGACATGGTCATCAACTACAAGGACACGTGAGAACAAATATTTTCATATCTCTATAATTACATTGTTGTAATTGAACCATTAAAAGTATAATACTATAATTATATCACAGCAGAATGTAAATGACATTTACACTAAATTGCTTTTGGCAGAAAGAGTAACAGTTCCATACCATTAAACATTACATTCCATGAAGTGCATAATAAATACAAAGACACTAAGGGTTGTTTTTTATGTAGAGATATAACACATCATACGCCAGCTGGCTAGAGCAATGGTTGTCAGAAAATGTGCGGAGGTCACAGTTCCACTGACTATAACATGCAAACGCTATGGTCCATCCAACGCAGATTGAACCTGTAGACCAAATAAAGTTTTCTTCTACAGTAAAGATCAATTAAATGACTTCTTTCAGGTTAGGAAGACAGATCAGCAAGGGATTTGTGCAACTGCCCTCCAGAAAAGAGGTGCCTGAATACTATGAACTCATCCGCAAACCTGTGGACTTCCGGAGGATAAGGGTAAGACACTGCACACATCCTTCTGACAAAGTTCAAAAATCAAACTTTATTGTCCTCCTGTGTCATGTCCCACTATTATATACAAATACTACTCAAGTACGACTGTGGATGCAGCTGACCCTGACCTTTTACACGCACACATCAAATAGATCAGCTGAAATCTGAAAATTTCTAGTTTCTATAATTCAAAGAACTGGCACAGAGATCTGCCCACTGGAATTCATATTAACTGAACACTGTTAACATTGTGGACAAGTATTGTTCTTACAGAGATGTTGATTGATTATTACACATAGTATCACTTCATCAGTTACTGTGTGTTTTTGACAGTGGGCCTAACTGTGTGAGCTCCTCAGAGGACAAACACTTCAGATTTTAACAGGAATTGTTTGAGCTAAAGCAAATTTTTATGTTATGGCTTGCTAGTCAGCACTACAGGACAATGTGTGGGCACAACAAACATTCAATCAGACGTATAATGGGAGGTCTTGATGGAGGGTACACAGTTTGTGTGTTCATTTGGAATCTAGCCCTCCCCTCTCCGGGCCCTCCTACGACAAGCTCACAGGCTGGCTTGGTGTGATTGATAGACAGATTACTGTTCTGACAGCCTAGGTGGCTCCCTCAGGCATCAGGAGCAGTTGAAAGTTACTGCTGATTGTCATTTGTTTTTGTCTCATCTTCTGAGCCTCAACAGCCCTCAACGGTTCTTTTTGCTCAAATCAAATACCAGAATGCCCCCACTCACACACAATATTTCAAATAATAAACTGTAGATTGTCTTGTGTATAGATAGAGAGTAAGGGTGCTGGGGTTATTATCTGAATGCTCTTTCTTGGATCAGACAGTACAGTACTTGAGTAAAGGCATTGTGTGCTTTGTCCAACTCTCACAAAGATACACAGGCTCGGCTACAAACACACTTCTTTGCTTTGCTCATGTCAGACCTCTCTGTCTTATTTGGCTCCTCATCATGTAGGCTTGCTTCTGTGTTTTCACAGTGAAATGATGAAGCTTGTAGGTTTGGAAAACTCACTGACTGAACAAAGAAATGGTTGCGGATTCCATGTGCAACCCACTGACAAATAATTTCATGTGTTCTTTCATCAACGATGTTGCTGTACAAGTGAATTATATGTTTTTGCTGGATCTCTAACCATCTGTACCCCAAATGCGCTGATGAGCGCTCTGAATGGCTTGGCCAAAGTAATCAATTTCCAATGGCTGCCGTTCAGATTCAGATTTTTCCGATTGCACATAAAAATGCATTGAAGTGACTTTGTCAACGGCGTGATTATTTCATCACCTTGTGAAAATCATTTGCGATCATTTTGGAGTCTGAACGTGTGAGTGCATCTTCACAAGAAAAGAGAAACTGCAGCATGAGCTAACAATAGGAAAAGAGAGAAATTATTTCCAGACTTATCCTCAGATGGCTTTTTCAGAGCCCAACCAACCATCTGATGCATATTGCACTTTTTTGGAAACACCAGTTAGGTCTAGCAGCTGCACGGTCATTTGCTGTTCTCAGTTCAAAACACAGACTTATATCATATTCACTTTCAAATAAGATGCATGAATAGATTGCCTTTTAGGCATTTATTTTGGAGGCTCTCCAGAATGTGCACTGCTCAGTCTACACCTTAGTCTCTGAACCATTATACCAGTACACTGACTGATAGTCATTACCCATGTGTCGACTAACAAATCCTACCATTGTTACATAATTATGTGGCACACCCAATTACGGGCCGTTCAGAAACCTCTGAATGGACTACATCAGACAGACCTTCCACAACAAACAGTATGTCCTCCTAGCTAGAGCTGAGCGGAGCGATGACACAACCCCCTAAATAGTCACTAGAAATCTACAGCATCTACAGCAGGTCTTTACATAATCCATACTGTGGAACTGTTTGTACACTTTCAACTGAGTTCAAGACACTTCCATGCAAGATGCAGCAAACGGGGAAAGAACGAATACAGATGTGCTTTTGATTTCCAGTCAGGAAGTACATCAAGCCCGGTTTGATTATTACGTAAATTGATTCCCCCATCAGAAGTGAGCACTGGATGGAGTGATGAGGCAAGGATATCAGTGGCCTGCAAGCACAGACTCCCACACCTCAGGTTTCAAATAAGGGCTTGTTATAGAACGAAAGGAGATTGCTCTCTGGTGGGTTTGTACCCAAGCACTTTGATAGAACTCTGATAACTTTATTATGGAAACCCACAAACACACCACTGACACTATAAGGTGTTCTCCAACTTGCTAACAGCATATCCATACATATGGAAGTCTGTATTCTACATTAACAGGATTAGGATTGGCAACTGTAATTATTTTTTCACATAGACCTTCTGGTAATTCAGGTCGATGTAACCCTGGTTTGAAAACAACATAAGTGGTTTCATCTAACCATCCTCCCTGTCCTGTTTTGTGATTCAAGAAACAGATGTGTCTCTGTAGTCCTGTGACACCCGTGGCATCATGTTGAGAGGTTGAAGCGCTCCCTTGATACAGCATCACGATTGCTAAAAGGATTGATGTTTTCTCATTAACAAAGGTTAAGGAAAGAGACCTCAGTCATGTCATCAGACAACTGGGCTCTTTACATCTGTGGGCTATTAAACAACTTGATCATATAGTAGAATTGGTGAAGAGAGAAGACTGAGAGACACTTCCATTTGTACTCACAAAAAAAATCATGTGGGTTGCACAGAAAAACATGAAGCAATTTTCTTGCTCAACCTCAATGTTTGTATTGTATGAATACTGCCAGATGCCTCATGTCAAAGCAGCTGTGATGTTCTATTGTTCATGCAGGAACGTGTGCGCAATCACAAGTACAGGAGTGTTGCTGATCTAGAGAAGGACGTTGTGCTGATGTGCCATAATGCCCAGACTTTTAACCTGGAGGGCTCGCAGGTGAGCCTCAAGTGTTGTCTTCAACACCTTCTTGTTCACACTGAGTTCCAATATTTCCTTATTTTGAACACCTAGTCATGTTGCATCATGTTCACTTTGACTTTGGATCTAGTCTCTATCTGTGTATTGTATTAGCAATACCTGTGCATCTGTCTAGATCTACCAGGACTCTATTGTACTGCAGTCAGTTTTTGAAAGTGCTCGACAGAGAATTGCCTCTAATGACAAGAACGAAGCAGAGAAAGCAGCCTTAGCAAGAGAAGAAGGTGAGAATGATCTACCATATATCAAAACTCTATCTGTATTTATTTATTTATTTATTTTAAAGCTTTATATGACAATTCAAAAATTTTGAATTTTGAAATCAAACCATGACTACCTACTGTGATTAAATAACAAATTTCAGTTTTTGTTTAAAGAACACATCACACTTCAAAAAATAAATGTTCAAAAATATATTATTGTATTGAGGAAATTGGGAACAGTGGCCTAATGAAGTGTGTATTTGATAAGTTGACCTAATGCTAAACCAGTAAGTTTCCCAAAAATAAACTATAGCACGTTTTTCTAAATACTATCTACTGTGTGTTTGAAATCGCTTTTTTTTTTCAGCAAAATCAGAGCCAACCCAGCCACACAGAGACATTGACAAAAGTAATAATACTGGCGCCATTTCGAATCCTAAAGCAGTGAGCAGCTACAGCTATGAGGACAGTGGCGAGGAGCACGAGGACAATGCTGGACAGGAAGAGGACTGAGCAGACAATCCTGCTTTCATCTCCATACCTCGAACAGGGTGCAGTAGCTGGCAGTTCACACATGTGTCTGAGTTATTTGCATTCATTCATAAGCAAATCGATTCCTCTTTATCTGATTAAGCATATTGCTACAAGGACTATCCTCATATTTAATAATGACAATGAACCCGTTTGGCAGATAATAATGAGCCGAGTGTGAGCTGTTGACTATATAACCCTTGCCCTCATGTAGTGATACCAAATTGTTTCATTACAGACAGAAATTGCCATCTTTGCTACTCAGCTATTTTGCTTGGACATTGCTGATGTTTGGATTCATACTTTCATCCATTTTTCCTTGTGGAAAAGATTATCTCAAAGGACTGCACTGAAAACAGAGGAAAGTGTGGCTCCATGAGATGTGCCCAGCCTTAAACTGCCTTTTTGTGTCCACAAGTATTCAGTCCCCCTCCCTCTGTCCTACCCTAGGAATCCCTCGTTCTCCTGCCCTCCCCCTCCTCTTTTCCCCTGCACTCATCTGGCCTTTACATTTGTTTCCAGCCCTGCGTCTGGGTGAGACGTGAAGCTGCATGACTCGAGCTGTTTGTACCAATCAGCCTCTGCGCCATGATCCATCTCTTTTGTAACCGGTGTAAAATTCTTGACTATATGTGAGTGGGAAAACGCCCTGTGTTGTCTTGGAGCATGAAGATGATGTAACTCAACTACTACAGAATATGCCCTCAAAGAGGCGCCTTTTGATGACATCTTTTACAGTATGTAGTCTATTCAGATCTTGTTTGGGGAATAGGGTGGGTGTGTACAGTCTGACGTTTATAAAGGTTTGTATGAAATGGTTGGAATAAAGCTGTACAACATAGAGGTCTTCTTACATGTGTTTTCTTAGTGATCATAGAGGTCTTCTTACATGTCTTACATAGGAACTTACATAGAGGTCTTCTCACATGTCTTTTCTTAGTGATCTTTTGGGGACTTTTGTACTATGGTTCAGGGTAACAGGATGTGAAATGGCTAAAGTCTGATGAGCCTTTAAGAACAAGAAGCATTACATTGTATTACTGATTCAACAGTTTATAATACACTCATATTTCATTGTGTAGCCACATTAAACACACATCCAAAATTAGATGAAGGAAAAAAGATGTTCTACTACATTGTACAATAACTTCGTCAATATGATGTTTATGTAATCCTGTTGATGTTCAATTCCATGGGACTGTTTTACATAATTTGGTGAATGCTAAAGGAATTCTTTTGTCTGAAACAAGCATCTGAAACATATTGGCCTTGTCCCTTTTTTGTGAGGAAAACATATAACATGTAGTAAAACTGCCCATCACTGCTACAAATGTGCAAACAGCATGTTGTTTGCTATCACCGGGTAGCAAAAAGTAGCAAATGTTTTAAAGCAACAACTAGAAAATCACTGAATATGTTAATATCACTTCCTACCTGATTACATATTTGACCCTTTGTTAAAATGCTTTGTAGGAATTGACATTGACATGTCAGAATAAGTGGATACTCATCCTTAAGAAGACAGAAAGCTGCCTATTACTGGAAATACACAAACATTTCAGTACAGAACTAGACAGACCAAGGCAAGATATTTGCATTTAAGGAACAACTTTGCATTTCACTGCACTCTAGTGGGCAGAAACTATTTCATCGTTAACAAGCTGTTACAATTGTTACAAGCATTCCTTCCTTTAGGCCATTTTTGGAATAGGCTACAGACTGAAATAGTATACTAAATGAGTCAGGATGAAAAAACTACTATTGCAATCTTGTTATTTCCTGTGACCACATCTCATGTTTCTCCAACATCTGTCGAAGAATAGAGCCAAGAGGGCCACAGAAGAACCTCAGCCATATGACTCTCAAACCAGCAGGTGGCGCAAGTAAGCTTCATTTGTTCCAGGATTTTTTTAATGTATGAAGTTGACTGTCCCTCATAGGACACCCATTTCTTTCATTTATTTCCTTCTTACAACCTAACCACCAGGTAAGTAACCCACTTTCTGGTGCTTTGCTGTATCCAGAGTTTCTTTTTCTTCTTATATTTTTCTGACAACCCCAGAAGTACTAAATGTTCTTAACCATCCAAATCTGCTGTTACCTTGGTGTGCTATGCAATGAGTCTGAGCAGACCATACGTTATCACCCTTGGTCCCCTTAAACAATAGGCTATACAGGGGCGTGGCCACGGGTAGGCCCGGATGGGCCTGTGGCCGCCCACGTGTCAATCAGGCCCATCCAATAAGGTTTCCTATGTTTATTTGCCATGAGTTGATATTCCTGCTTCCTCGTAGCACCTAACACGGCAAGCTATCTGTGAGTAATGAGCAGCAGCTATTAAATTCTGTCAGTAAAAAATAATGCACACAAACATATCATTAGGCTATTTACAGTAGGCTTGTTTTTGTTTATAGGAGTCCGCTGTGGCCACAAAGTAAATGAGATTTGTCAGCTTTGTCAGCCCCATCAGATTTGTCAGCTATAGATGAGCCTGACGCAAATGCACTTGTAAGTTTGGGTTCTATGGCCGCCGCTGTTATAGGCTACAATTGTTTAAAGTTGTCCATATGTAGCCTGATTAATGTGTGGTTTATAGCCGCGGAACCACCCGGTGTTCTTGATAACCTTACTGAGCACTGCATGAAGGCTATCCTGGGTAATTGTCTACAGCTGTGTTTCAATCTGTCAGTTCAGTGTTGTAACTAGACAGTGTTGTCTTATTTTAGTAACCTAGGCCCACCTAGTTTTTTTCTGGGCACTTATCAATGCTGGCATGATGTCGAGATAATGGGCAACTCATGTCTCTGAAAATAGAATTGAAATAGATAACATAGTTCTAGGTGGTTTACCTCAAACTGTTATGGCCACCGTTGTAATATAGGCTACATTATGTTTATATGATGATACTGAATATCTGTGTAGTAAGAAATTGAGAATTAAAGAATTGGAGCCATAAGCAATATAGACAATGGCATCAATACTGATAAAATCCTGATAAAATTCCCACCCCTAAACACCACATTATAAACAATAATACTTGGATAAAAATGTAAATATAAAATAAACATTTAAAAACAGAAGCACATATCACAGGCCAAATAGGGTGAGAGCAAAAACTATACATTTTCTAAAAGCTTATACCCTGTAGATGTGATTTACCATGCATTGAGACATGTCCCATAGTGTTCTAATGTATTTCAATAACATTAAAAGGCTTTGAAACCCAATGATTTTCAATGGACTGACATTAATAGGGCTGAAACAGGTAGTGCACCCCAAAATTTTCAATGTTGAATTTCATGGTTGAATTTCGTTCATTGGTGGGGGTGGAGCACTCTGACTCTGGTCCATGGCCTAATACACTATTTTAAACATGGCTAAATTAGATATGCAGTATCTATTAGGCTAAGTAGTCTTATTAGTGCACAGATTACCAAGGCTAATAATAGTCGGAAAAATATTCTACATCACTGCTCAATAAATGACCTAAATAAATAAAGAAATAGTCGGTAGTAGATCTAATTTGGTGGCTCAGTCATGCCCTGTAATGTAAGTTGTAGGTATGGTAAAAAGCCAAAGATACCTACATTAACAATACCATTTACAGGTGTCTCTAGTTAGTTTAGAAATTCTAACTTGGTGGCTCAGCTATAATCTTGCCCCTTTGAAAATTGCTTTTCATAACATTAGTAGTAAAACCAGGGGACAAATAAACTTGCTTCATGTAGGTTTTACCCTCCTGGCACACTGTCATCTCTAGCCCATTTTAGAAAGGTCAAGACCTCAGTTTATGCAGTGACAGTTGATAAACTGAACACGAGATTTACATTACAGAGCAGTTCACCAAAATGCATCTGCACTACTCTGAACACATTCTATAGGAACAGCAAGCGCAATGTGTTGGCTCTTCTGTGGGTATAGCTGTGTTATCTCTCCTCTCCCCACTAAGTCTGTGCTGAATTAACTGACGTATGACATAAATTATAATTACATAAAGCTTATCATTTAGTGACTCATTCCCTGCTTCACCATCCAACACTGAAGACAAGCTGAAACTGAAGCCATTTAAGTGATAGGCAAGTGAAAACCAAAGCCGTCACTCTGTATTTATCTGTGCATGGGCACATTTATGTTTAGTATTCAAAAGAGAAACAATTGTCTACAAAGAGAAGAGGGTTAAGCTTCCCCTTAATGGAGACATTTTTAGTTGTACACTTTTTTACTTAGCCTGGTGCACCAATTTATGCCTTACAGGCTTTACAGATTGTATTTCTTTTTCATCTGAAACTATGTTATGTTTAGCTAATTCATAGATCATTTGTACAGGCCTTTTTATGGCAAAAAGTGTATTTTTGGTGACAGTCATACACCAATTAAATACCAGGTAGGCTATTTGAATGAATGATTAGCCTATGGAATTTAAGGATTTACTGTAGCCCAAAGGCCATAAGAATGTAGCCTATAAAATGTTTAACGAACACTATGCTGCTGTCACACATAGGCTACATTTAGCTATTAATTTTCCTAAAACTATGGTCCTTCTACCCATGTTGTCCAAGAGCACTGGAATGTCCGAACGGTCAGGTTTTTACTAGCCTGGTATAAAACCAGACCCTCGTTCTACACCTTCGTTTAGACCAGAGAGTCTGGACATTCAGTAGTGAGATTTGATTGCTTGCTTGGGGTATTCAAGTTTAAAAAGACCGGATCAGCCCCTGACTGATAGCTCACCTTGACTGATAGCATTATAGCTCTGCATTCACAATGCCTCCCTCTGTTCGCTGATTGGACAGGTTATAATGCCTCCTGGGACAACAAGGTCAATTGGATCAAATCCAGACTAGCTCTGTGGGAAGATGATAACCAAGCAGAAGTGGTAGGAAGGCAAGGCCAGGCTAGGTTTTTGTTGTCTTATGGACAGATGTTATAACCAATGCGGTGCACCTGTCAGTCGAACAACAGAGGAGGCGCAACAGCCAGATCAACAGTGCGTGAAATGGGGAACATTTCCGTAGACCTATATGCTATTCATAACTCAAAAGAGTTTGCGTTGTTTAATTAAGAAATTTATTTGCCATGAAATTTCTCTATACGCTGTTTAGGCTACATAGCAAACTTTGTGGACTAGGCTGTTATCTCACACTGACCCAGACAGCGGCAGCACTGATGAGACCTGCCTCCTCAGCCCAGCCAGCTCACCTCATCATTCTTCTGATGGGCAGCTTTGTTATTTTTGACAGCCTGAGAGTGCTAGAATAAGCTGCAAATGAGCTTAACTAAATAAACTATAATTATTTTGAGTTATTATACGGCTCTCCAGAATGCTGTGGGAGGTTCAGTTCACTTTGAATGCTTCCTCATTTTAGCGATGTCAATCTGTTTAAATGAGTTTTAGGTCTGGGAAGTAGGATGTGAAAAAATGAGACCCAATGTAAGGTTTCTGCAGACTGACGATGCCAGTTTACAGTGTGTTTGCAAATATAATTACATCTGCCACATCTGCACACACAAATAGAAATATACCAGTTTCCCTGTCTGCACTATCATTTCCTACTTGCAGTGCTGAAGTGATACTTTCAATCAGACATGTGAGGTTAATGAGGGACTTGGCGAGAGGAGAGGAGGAGAGGATGGGAGGTGGAAAGTAATTGTATAGCAATGGCACTCATTATTTGCCACATGAGTAACATAAGTGATTAGAACCTGGGTGGCTACTGTATAGAGCTTTGTTCTCTCCCAGTGAGGTTGATGCTAATTGGCTAGAATGTGTAGGTGTGAGCCAGCTCCTATTGGGAGGCTAATCAGTGATCATGCGATAGAAAATGGCATCTCTATTGTTCATGTATTGCCTCTATTTTTCAGTTATTCTCTTAACTTGTATTGTCTGGACAGACCATGATCATGGCTTAGATAAGGGACCATGTCTGCTGAATGAACTGAAATTCACATCTGTGACTCCTGCCTGTATTTGACAGCCACTGATCTGTCAAGCATGTGGAGATAAAAGCTTTAGCCCAAATCCTGCCAGGAAATCTTTAATGTCACATCTCTCATTCCCTACACCTGTTCAATCTACAGTCCACACTAGTCTTTAACTGGCAGTAACACTTCATTTGAAGGGGTCTATAAGTGTGACATGAGCCTGTCATTAACATGACATGACACATGTATTAAACAATAATGACACCAAATTCATGTTTATGGCTGTTGTCATTAAGTGTCACTCAGTTTTTGTAATGTCTGTAGGGGGGTACACTTTGACTATGGACATTTATTTTATGCACTCTACTTTCATTATGGTGAAATCCCCACAGTAAGGACCACATCTAGCAGGCCAGCCAATCACCAGCTATTTTGGGTGCTGCACAGGCCAACGGAGAGTGTGGAGAGGGGGGTACCAGAGGGAGATGAGGCCAACGAAGAAGAAAAATGGCGGCGCCCTGTTGCAGTTAGTATGCATGGATTTACGTGGGGGAAAGTTACAGAGTATTTGCAAAAACTGGACACTACATGCTTATGTTGAAGTTTTAAGCAACCTATGTTTAGTTTTCTCTCGCGAAAGAACTGCAGTTGGACTGGCCGAGTCAATGAGGAGCTTCAATAAACGCGTTTCGTAGTAAGTGAAAAAAGTGTTTTACGTCGTAGAATAAGGAGGATTTTCCTCTGTAGTAACTGAAGTTTTCAGTGAGTTTATATTTAGAAAAGTTAGTTCGTCCTCATCGACATCGACGCAGTTTACAAGGACAGCTAGTGGGCTTCCCCTCTACGGCGGTAGCCTTTAATGTTCTTGCTGCTCACGTTCACTCTCTCTCCCTCCACTAGCTCTTCCTCTCCTGCAGCACCGATGGTGTGGTTCGTGAGTATTCCCTTGCCACATGAGACTATTGACAGCTAGCACCAAAGTGCTAGAGACTGAACGCTCATTTTGGGAACAGATTGATGGGCTAACGCAGCCTGTTCTTTAGTGTCGTTTTGGATGGAAGGGACTTTCAGTGGTTTTATGGTTTTAATTAAGAAAGCCAGAATTCTTGGTTAAAGTGCCCTTTTCTTTTGTAAGATAGTCAAAAGGACTCACCGGTGAGTAGGAGGGGTTTTCATTTCTTAACGAGGTTTATCGGCGTTTGAGAAGGTTTTTGGGTGAAAATATAATTTTGTTACTAAACTAATAAATTCTAATGTAACTTACCCGAACCCTATTACACTGCTTGGGTGTCGTGTTACATCTGCATTTCAAAAACGAATGATACTTAATCACGACAGTCATAAACATGAATTAAGTATCATTAATGTTCGTGATACGTATTATGTCGTGCTTATAACATGCTCTTGCCACTCTTATGTAGACCTCTTCAAATAAAGTATTTCTAAATAGACTCACATACCTTCTTGGCTGCTTTGGGTGCTGAGATTGTTGAGATGTCCCCTCCTCCCTCCCCACCACCACCACCACGTCGGTGCCTGTCCCCTGCCAGGCAGAATCTGCATGGTCTCAGACTGTGGATGGGGCATGTACAAAACATCTACTTTCCTCTCTGGCAGAACTATATGTCAGTTGCCTTTTTCCCTAGATATTGGAATATTTTCCACTCCTATGCTGATGATACCCAGCTTTACCTTTCTATGAAGCCTAATGACTATATGCCAATGACTAAACTTGATGCCTGTCTCCTCGACGTAAAAACCTGGATGACTAATAATTTTACTATGTCTAAACTCTGATAAAACTGAAGTTATGATGATTGGCCCTAAACAGCTGACCAACACTCTACCCCTTCACCAAAACTTACTCAGTGGTCTGTCACTGTCATGTAACGCAAAAGTTAAAGACCTCGGGGTAATTATAGACCAGGACCTCTCTCTAAATAGTCATGTAAAACACATTTCAAAAACATTTTTTCCACCTATGAAATATTGCTAAGGTTAGAAAGTTCCTATCCTTTTAGGATGCTGAAAAATTAATACATGCATTTATCACTTCGATTATTGCAACGCTCTGTTCTCTGGGTGTAGTAATACCTGTATCAAAAACCTACAACTAATACAAAATGCTGCGGCCCGAACACTCACCAGAACTAAAAAATATGAACATATCTCTCCTATCCTTGCTTCTTTACATTGGCTCCCTATTTAGAGTCGAATTGATTTTAAAATACTCCTAACCTACAAATCCCTCAAGGGCGATGTGCCAACATATATTAACAAACTTACTAAACATTACAACACTTACTTAACATACATACTTATACCCTTAATACCCTCCTAGAACCCTAAGATCTCAAAATGCTTGTCTCCTTGTAATCCCAAAAATATCAAAATCTACGATAGGAGGAAGAGCCTTTTGTTACCGTGCACCCCTCCTGTGTAATAATCCCCCGCCACAATCGACAAGTCCCCAATATCTTTAAGTCTAGACTTAAAACCTTCCTCTTTACTGATTCCCATAGTTATGGATGGTGCATGGCAAATCATCACTTCTCATGGGTCTTTTGGGAGGGACTGCCTCTGCTGTTGCCCCCAGTTACGAGGCATGGCGGCCACTGACCATCCCTGCAGTGGTGCTGGGTTGCCATGCATCATACCTTAGTTATGCTGCTATAGCCTAGTGCAGCCACAAAACCTTCATGTGTCATGCCGTACAACTCTCTCTCTCTCTCTTACCCTCTCTCTCTTTCAGCTCTCTCTCAATATATATAATTATATACATATATGTATGCCCAAATGACACATTTGTTCACTGATGTGTGAGCCTGGCCTAATTAATTTTCTTCCTCTGTCCACAATTATTTCTGCTGAGTGTCATCCCTGCCTCATTCTGGCAGACTCCTCTCTGCAACCAACACTATGGGAGGCCCATGTCAGGACTGACTCTTCATCATAGAGGCCCTTCCTGGACGCCCAAGCTAGGCCCGACTCCCCTTCCTTAAGGCTTTGTGATTGACCCCGCCTCACAATGGCACTGTCAAATGGACCCTTATTGTTACCCCCATGACCCATCTCACGCCTTGAGTTTTACACTATGTCTGGCCGGTGCTACATTGTCCAGCCATAATTCCTGATAACCACCTATTGACTGACTACCATGTAATGTAAAGTGGGATAATACTCAATTATGAACTATTACGAACCTTAGCTAAAACTGTAGGCAACTTGTAGTCTGTCATGGTTTAATTTTTCTGCATGACCCCTGACAGTTGGGTTAGCCCCTTGAGTCGTGGATCTGCCCAAGGTTTCTTCCTAGACTAAAGCCCCATCTACACAACAACGTTCAAGTTTTTTTTTTTTTGTGGGTTGAAAATAATCCGTGTCCACACACGAGCCGGAGCAAAAAATATCCGCGTCCTCACGACAACGGAACACTGAGTGAACACGATGTAATACATATTCCACATCTATATGTGGCGCTGTAAACAGATACAGCCAGAGCCACTGGACACACCAACACCAGAGAGCGCATGCGTGTAGAGCACAGACACAACTCCTCCATTGTTGTTTTTACCACTTGTTGTGTGCCGGGGTCTTCACTGCTCTTCTGGTCACGTGACGGTGACAGATTGGCGATGTCATCATTTTCAAAAAGCTGCGTTTTGCTTGTCCACACAGCAACGAAACAACTGTGTTTTCAGATTTTTCCACTGGAACCCGTTTTCAAAAAACCCAAAATGCCGGCGCCGTGTGGATGTAAGGCCAAAACGCATAGAAACGTTTTAACAGAAAAACTTTGCCGTGTGGACGGCCTCTAACTGAACATAAGGGAGTTTTTCCTTGCCCCTGTTGCTCTTGGGTGCTCCTTCTGTGAAGCGCCACAAGACAATACTATTGTAAAAGGCGCTGTATAAATAAAATGAAATGAATTGAATAAGAAGTTGGGGCTGGAATGTTTATTAAAAATTCTACCCTTTTCTAATATAGTTTACTTCACTTTGGTTGTAAATGTGCTGCAAACGTGCTTAGTTGTGTAGATCCCCTACAGCTAAGGGTAAGTTTGAAATACTAAACTGTTGCTGTTAATAGATTGGTGGGTCAGTCATTAGATTAATGACTGACGCCCAGCATGTAACCACATCAACATCAGGAAGTGGCTGAGAAGCCCCGTAATTACCATGCCGTCGCTGAGCTGGTGGTGGAAGAAAGAGCAAATTACTGCTAGAGTCCACATCCAAAAGGAGGAAAAGTACAGGACATTTCAGACAGATGGCTTTAGAGGTAGAGATGTTCAAGAAGGCTCAATGTAATTGTGCAGCACAGACTTGGTCGTGAGCATTTGGCACCACAACAAACTCAACATTAAATAGGATACAGCTTGCTGTAATAAGAGGGCAGTCACCTGAGGGTTAAAAGCAACATTTCTATTTACAGCGTTGATGAGGTCTGGAAAAGAGGTGGAGGGGTTATCAGACACATTCAGTTCATTCATGCAGTTTCAGACTGCCAATTAAGATGATACACGGGGTAGATGTAAACAGGTAGCTTTGGCAAAGCCTTTTAAATGTCCAAATGCAATACAGGAAAATAAATGAATGTAGAGCCAGTGAAGTGATTTTTCGCAAGCAATGTTTATCGTTTTCAGTAATTTCACCAAATTATTTGTTTTTGAATAGTGGAGTAGAGAGGAGTAGTCAAAGAATAATTTAGTAAGCCTACAAAAACCTAAAAATTGCTTGATGATGGCGATAATGTTGATAAACAACGATATACAGGAGGCAGAAGGCATAATTAGTGGACAGTATGGTTTCACCAGCTCCAGTCACAGAATTTATGATTCAAAGGTATACTGTAGGAATAATCAGTCAGATTTATTAACTGGCAGTTCCACAACCCAGCAGAGAAGTCACATGATGCAGATTATTCCGATAACTTTGCTGTATATCAGATAGCTTTTTAGGAAGAAGATAGAGAGCAGGGATATCTTTGAGGATATAGCACACAGTCAGAGTTATGGATGGCAACTCTTCTAAAAGACCTTGCACACTAGACTCACACAAGATTTAGCCACCTTTACACAAGTATATTTTCTTTTCTCAAGAGGGTCGAGAACTGCACGTATAGGCTGTTGCTTCAGGGTAACGCGCATTGAAATAAATTTGCTCAAATTTTATAGATATAGTGAACAACATAGACTTGACTTTTAAGCAGCTTGCCTTTTTGCATAATGTGTGAACACAGCTACTCTTAGTTAATCTTGGGCTCTGATGATTGAATAGCTTCATGGACCACACCAGCAAAAGAGGGCTGTACTGTTCCTTCATCTCACCATGTGTAGTCTGTTCACAGACCATGCTCATCTCTTCATTAGACAGGTATTTATTTAGTGGGGGAGGGACAACATTACAGGAGACTGCATTGGAAGAATAGATAAAGGATGAAGAGGTAAATCACACTGAAGTGAGGTGAAGTATAAAAAGCATGAGACATCTGCACTTGTTTTCCAGTGTTGCTTTTATAGGTTTGGAGGGGACATCATTAAGAAAGGCCTAGCAATAAATCAACTGAGGGCAATAGAAGTTAGGCCGTTATTTTAATATTCTAGCATACTACCATCTGCGACCTCAGATTGTTCTATACTGGTGCTTTCTTTGGTGTTTTTAATCATTCCAAATGTTGGTTTTGATATTTTTTTAATTAATCACTCAGCCCTACATGACTATGTGTATAATTTCACACAAAACTTGAAAAATGTTAAATCCTTTGTGATGTGGGGATTTCTCACAGTAAACAGTCAAGAACAGATACAATTTACAACTTGCTTGGCATGCCTTACCGTTGGCCTAACATGCTGCCACAAAAGCCAATCAATAACCAGAATTTTAGATGTGACAGAACATAGGCAAGCATCATTATTTTTTTATGACCTGTAGGCTACAGCTGAGTAGGCCTACAGCAAATTCTCAACTTTAATATATTAATTTATGTCAGAAAATGTTATACACTACACTAGCTAAAGTAGTTTGTAGCGGCTCATGTCCTAAATGACAGCAATGACTGTGTTTCAGTTTTCTGCGCTGTGCTTCTTGTCACATGTATGCAAAGAATTCGACAGATGCATACTGAAAACGGTGAGCAATTCTTTATGTGGTAGAGACTCATTGAATTAAACACATTGCAAAGAACACATTTGTCTGTATGTTTCAAGTCTGAATCTTGTTTTATTATCAACTACTTGTGATATATTATTGGTTTGAATGTAAACGAGCAAGCGATGCCACAATGGCAAGTCTAGAAGGATAAAATAAAATGCACCTGGAGTGTTTTATGTTCACAATGCGCAGGTTAAGTGAACCATACACTGACTTTTTAGTGAACTGTACTGAGACCATCTCGAGAGGTTTGTTTCAAAGGGTCTCGGTGCGGTTGGAGTGTTTACATATGCGCAAAAAATGGTGAGTCATCGTCTGAGTTCGTTTTGAGGGCTGAACTGCACAACTGCACTGGTCTTGTGTGTGCTTGCCAGCCTTGTTATCTTACTTCTGCTACCAGTTTAGCATACTTCGCCCTCTTCCTTCCAGAAGCTCCCTGAATTGCATCTTCAAAAGGAACATGTAAATGTGAGGTTTCACTGATATCACATCTCACTGAAATCATATCTCAACATATTAGACAGATCTTACAGACTGATTTAATACCATATCTTAACATCTAGATGGGTCAATATATGACAAGTAGGTTTTTCAGCTGATTTTGATACCTTTGGGTGTAGGCTACTTTATAACATATTAAAAATCTAGTAAAATCTGACCTCTGAAAGGAGTCATTTTCAACATGGCGTCCAAACTAGCCATGGAAAGCTAAATATCTCTAGCATTACTGAGCACAGAGTGGGTTTTTTGGTGTTTAAACTGACTTAGACATTATGGAATCTATAACACCAGATTATGAGTCATTTCATCATTTCCCAAGACTGCTGGCAACTGACCTTTCTTCAGGAGTTTGACTATTAGGCAAATTTTAAAAATCTTATTACTTTTGTGCTTGTTCATTCTGTTCTTACACATAATCCATGCACAAGGCTATATTCAAGGTGTCCTTGCGTTATGCTTTACAGATATGGACTGGTCTGCCCACTGCTATTTAGCTTATACAGTTCAAGGTGCAATCTGCAGCTGTGTAGTATTTTCAGATAGATATCAGCTAAGTGCTCTTGTCCATGATGCTGAGGGACAGTGAGGATGAGGCCATCTCGCATGCTGACATTAGCTTTTGACCAGGAAAGAAGTGAAGAGCAGGCTGTGCACCAAAACAGGAACATCGCTTGAACATCGACAACTTCTGTGCACTATTTCATGGGGACAGTGAGCCAGAGGATGTTTAAAGTTGCTGGGATGGTATACAAGGCAGATCACAAAGATGGAAAAACATTTGGAACTTGGAGGGGCATCAGAACAAGTTTTTTCTCCCTTGTGCGATCACAACTTTGCAAATAGGGGGGTTAGAGAATCCCTGCTGCTCGATTAACAGAAAGACAGGTGAACCTGGAACAAATCCTATTAGCAGGCCAAGCAAACACAATGGAAAGGTGGTGGGATGACTAGGTGCTGGCCATAGTGTTGCACAGGGAGAGGAAGTGGAAGACCTCAAGCCCAAGGCCCCCACTGCATTCACATTCTAGGGCCAAGTGAAATTTTATATACCGCCTTACTGTATCCTGGGAGGAACTGATTGTGGAAGCACATGAGCACAAGCAAAAAGCTTGGAGTGGTTATGAAGAGCTGCAAAGGGTGCCTTAGGAGTGCCTCAGACATCTCCATGAAACTGGCCACAGACATCTCCATTTGAGCTAAGACAGCATCCAAATTGTTTGGGCAAAGACAAACAAAGACTGGCAGAAGATGGAATGGTGGAGCCGAGAGATTAACAAGCCTGTGAGACAGAGGGGTTGTTCCATTATGGTGGTTCTAATGTCAGTGCTTCTATGCTATATGTCATGAACCAATCTGTGCTGGTGAAGTCTGAAAGGACTAATCATGAGGTGCTGCCACTCAGAGGAGGGAAGGGTTATCAGAAACTGTGATTTAAGATGAATATTGCACAGTAGGCACAGGAGGAAATTTCTTGCCAGGAGAGGCAGCAACAATAAGGTATCACTGAAAATCAATGAAAATTATAGGGATCTTCAGCTTATACCTCTGGGGGATCTAAAGGGAGTACATTAAGTGATAAAAGGCCCCATTATGGCTTAATCTAAACGCAAATCTAACCTTCTGAGATGAGTAGTAATTGAAATTTAGCTATTTTAAGCTTTTGAAAGACTTCTTGAAAATTACCCTTTTCCCAAAGTTAGAATTGTTGTGCAGCATGTCCAATATTACCTCAATCCATATAAAAAAAAAAAAAAAAACCTTTTGTATAAATTTTGGGGCTTCAACCTTGTATTGCCCCGTCTAGTCCTCCTGATCTTTGATCATTCTCTGACAAATGTGTTCTTCTGATATTATAAACTTTACTGACATCAACAATTTGTAATTTCAATATATACAGTATATTTTCTCATATTATATTCAATTACATAGTCATGCAATCAATAATTCAATAACTGTTGCTAATCCTCCAGCAGAGAAGATGCATGGTGTGTATTTGCACTCCTTAGTAAGTCATTTTGTAAACTTACTGGAAGAATAAGAGATATTTATAGTGCATATCTTCTTTGTTCATTTTAATAATTCATGCATTTTATTGTTCCCAATAAGTCAAATGTAAAGAGGCACTACAGGTCTGCTAATTGCACTGTCACACCTCAGCTGTTCTACCGCAAAGACTACCACGCCGCTGATTCTAATTTCAACAGCTCCTTAGACAGATGGATGATTTAATTAGAGGATACCTGTGTTCTCACAAGTGCACAAATTGCATCTTGGGCCAATATACCAATTTATCACAATCCTTTTGTTTCCAGGCAAATTTGTGATGGTTCTTTACAAGTTCTTAATCCAGGAGAAACACGTGTAGAATAAGAAGGCATGATAAAGACAGAAAGACAAACACTGACACATGCTCCAATTATTCACTTAGGCCTAATCAGCAGATCCTAATTGGCACAACTCTCCTTCTATTAATTCAGTGCAGTGATATCAACATGTGGTGCACCAGCTAAAGGAATACACGACATTCCTTTCTGGGGACTGTATACTTGCTAGCTCAGTTCAAGGAGTGCGGTAAAATAAACAAAATGATGATTGAAACATAAAAAAAACATTTATTTTAGAGAATTAATCAGCTGTAGACCACTAATGAGTCGCCTTTCCGTGGTAAAGAACAGAGCTCAAACCCTTGTCGGACCAAATCCCGACACGTTAACTCCGAACATATCCTCCGAGAGCCGAATCCGCAACAGACTTCATTGACCAAGTCAGTGGAGAACAGTCAACGTAACAGTTAGGTCTTCTGACAGTAAGTAGTGCTGTTATGGGTTTTAATATTAAATCAACTAAACACAAAACAAACCCTGAAACAACTAAGCCTTGTGTTAATTCCAGAGCAACCACAATCAGCTACTATACGTCATTGAGCCCACTTTACCTGACAAACTGTGACACCCATCACCTGTGGAACCACTTTTTCCACTTGTAAATCCACGGGAAAGAACAGAGCTCAAATCTACGTTGGACCAAATCCGCATGCGTTACAGACACTGTAGTTTAATGTTCTTTACAAAGATAAAGGCAAAGAACAGTGAGAAATTAAATGAAAGAAGTAATTGATTAAAAAGGAAACATAGATGACAAATGCTACAAATAAATTAATAAAATGTAAGTTACAGTATTGGCCCGAATATAAGACGATCCTGAATATAAGACGATCCCTTTTTAGACCCCTCTTTGGGAAAAAAAAAAGAAACTTTTTTGTAGACCAAATTTTGCCTTATATAGTAAATTATTTTATTTGAAACGTCATTGGAAAACATTTGAAAAGAAATTAGCATTTTTTATCATTAGCTACTATAAATTAAAGCGTGAGATCAAGTTAATTAATGTGGATAAATTTGTCACATTTAAATTGAATGAATAGTAGGCTACCATATGAATGACAATTTTCCATTAAAGTGCAAGCAATAGGCTATCAAAGCAGAAAACCACACGCATCACCTATAGAGGTCTGCATAGAGGCTACCGTCTTGCTGTCAAAGGGGCGAGTTGGCCCTGACTTCGAGACACTTAAACATAACGGTGATTCGCTTCTTTCATTTCCAGTGACTGATTTTCAACCCTTCTGTGCAACGGTAACAGGTGTTGGCATGTCGAAAAACACTGCATTGCCTGCCTGTATGAGCGAGTTTTCCTTAGTTTGAGACTGCCGCTGAAAAACAGTTTCTCCTCAAAGTCTGTGCAGGCGCTAGGCAAGATTCATATGAAGTGCCGGCTTCGTGCGCTTTTAAACACCGTATCCCGAATATTAGAAAGACCGGGTCAAAGAATAGGCCTACTGAAGTTCATTTAAACCGAGTCATTTTTTGAAGGCTAGTTTCGAATTAGTCTCTTATCTCTTACCTCCATCGTGTGTGATAGTTGCAGGCCAATAAGACGCTGCAGGTTCATTTTACACAAAAAAGCCTATTTTGTCTAGACCGCAAATATAAGACGACCCCTTTTTCAGAAGTATTTACAGAACAAAAATATCCTATATTCGGGCTAATGCGGTAAGTAATAAATGATATAGTTGATAAAAATAGTGGAAAAAAGTAATAAAATGAAGTAATAGTTAAGTAATAAATGATTAAAGTTTAAATAAAGATACAGCAGTTAGCAGAAAGTATCTGAGAACAGCTTGGTCTTTAGCAAGCCATCAGCCATAACTCAGCCCATCATTTCTCCTCTTTTCTTTGTGAAGATGACTTTGAGCATGTGTGGAAAAAATTGCAAAATAACAGTGGGAGGTTTGAGGTTTGAACAGAAAGGTACTGCTATTAGATGTGATTATCCTGACCTGCCCTTATGACTCATTGTGTGCATTACTTATTGCTTATAAATTATTGTTCTGGGTCTTGCCTGTCTCATGTTGTTGGGAGCAGGAGACTCTCATATGACTTTCATCCATGATCCACTATCCATGTTATCCTTGTTAACATGCGGCTGTTTTCTATTTGGCTATCTTGAGCAAAAGCATACAGCCTTGCCTAACGAAAGGGTATAGTCTTGCCTGACTAGAATAGCCATGACACCCTGGGGTTTGTGTACCCATGCAGGTCAGCTGAATATGCTCTGCATGAGTGAGTCTCGGGGTCAGGCTAGGTCAACATCGTGGAGCACATAAGGATGAGAGACAATGTAGTGCTGTTTCCTGTAAACACTGTAAGGCTCCAGATAACTCACTCTGCCTCTCCTTCCCCTTGTACCCTCTCCTGTTCTCTTCATGCACCATTGAGCGATGATCACAATGTTTAGCACAAACAGAGAGAGCACAAAGTGTGATGTCATGTGTGAACTGAGACTTACCCTAGGTCTGCATTTTGGTGTGTGTAAGTAAAGTGCAGGATGGCATTGTACAGGAGGAGTTCTGGGTCTATCTCCTTGTAGAGAAAAATATGTTCCTTTTGCTCATGGCATTTTTAGACCTATACCTGCTCTTTCCCCCTCATTCCAAACATTACTCTCTTTCAGTCCTCTTGTACTTCAAGAGGAAGAGTGTCGAGACATATGGATCTGGAATCCTATGTCTACAGTAGAGGTGGAAAACTGAAATTAGTCATCCATTAACACATTTGGAGTTGGAAAACTAACTGTCTCTGTTAGGTAATTAACAGTTACTTTAATAAACAATCAAGAAAATGTTTGGGGAAAATAATTGAGAGCTATTTAACAGGACAAAAGCCATCCATGTTTCAGTTGGGCTCAAGGTTAAGGCAGATCTATACTGAACTCATTTCAGCACTATATACAGCACAAGGTCTATTTTATATACTTTAGACCTTTTGATAACTTCCCGTTTCTTATCATCAGTCACACAGAGTACAAGCTGGATGTTCATGGGACACAGAGGTCGCAGCTTGTTGATGTGACTTCCCTCTGATAGCCCTCTTCTCTCAGCACTAACAACTGTTTCATCTGCACTAATCATTTGATGGATAAGCCATCCTGGGAAATCTCTTGTGACAAAAGCTTTACAGATTTAATGTGTGCTCTGTAAGTCCACGTACAGACACCCAAGAGAGATCATGGCAATTACCTGAAAGGTTTAGTCTTATGCCTCTTCATGGGAAATTGTGGATTTCCTCAGAGGCAATAATGTCCAAGTTTGTCCTCTCATAATTTGCTATTTCATGTTTTATATTAATATTTATATACAGTAATTGATGCTTCATAAAACGATCCTGATATTTCCTATTAGGCCCATGAGTAAAGAGATAATCTCATCTGTGCTTCCTGTTACCTTTTTCTTGTTTTCTTCTCAAATCCACATAGGTTTTACTACAAATTCATTCATAATCCATCCCATACTTTCAGCACCAATAAACTGCAGTAGAAAACATCTTAAAAATCTTAATGTGTCTAATTTCATCTTTTGAAGCATTGTAACATTTCAGCATGTAATATAATATGCTTTGTTCCCCCCCAAGACAGACTATGAATTTACATTTATTACATAATGCTCAAGAGTAGTGCATGTTTTTACGTTGTCAGGATTTCTCATTGTCAGAATTTCTAATCCTTCTTTTCATAACAGGAAGCATGGTTTGCATTTTGATTTAATTTATTTATTCACATGTTAGCAACTTAATTTCCATGCACACCTACAATATGTACAAGATAAAAACAGCTTCCACAATAAAACTATTAAATGTACCATGCATGCCTGATGTATTTTACCAGTTTCCTAAAAATGAAATTTAACCAGACATATTCTCTGCACAAAATCCTTCTTCAGGTCATAGTCTGAACAGTAAAGTTAGTCCTGTGTGACCCACAAAACAAAAACTGGTTAAAACAGTGATCACTAGTTCACAGACTAGCAGACTAAACAGTAACTTCCTTGAAGAGGCCACACAGTAGATCAGCAAATCAAACAACACTTCTATAGAGTGGAAAGCCCTATTCCCCATATAGAAACATACATACATTATTCAAACGTTAACAGCTATTTGAGTTCACATTAAAATTACATTGAAGAATTGTAAACACACCAAACATGGATGGGGTGCGATAACAGAAGAGAGAGAGAGTGGAAGTGAACATCCTCTCTGATGCCAGCTCGCTCTCCAACCATTCAGCTTTAACATCAGAACATCAGAATGCTTGGCCCCCTGGAAATTTAACATGGTATGCTACACAAAATCACCTGCTTTACCTGGGAGAAAAGGAGAGAGAGAGTTTAGAGATACCTGATAATCTGTGAGCTGGAAATCTTAAAGTGAAGATACATTGGATGTCTTTTTGTTTTTTGAGAGTTTTCAATGTTTTTGAACAGTAGCCAGTTCTATGTGTTCTAGCTGTATCATCGTCATCATTTGTATAGTGATGAGTAGACTTTTTCAGAAAAAAATGGTTTGCCAAAAATAGGAAGATGTCAAAATCTCAAAAACATTGCTCACTGTTCAAAAAGGCCTTGTGTATCAGCCTCTTTCCCCAGCACGTACTACTATTTAGCAAGGAAGATCAAATGAAATAGCATAGGACCTTGGCCACAGTATAACCTTAAATACCTCCAACTTCAGTCAAATTAAGGATGCTCTTTTTAAACGAGTATCCTTGACTTAAAAATAAATGGTTGAAAGGTAATTAGTTGGAATCAGTACCTTGGATGCACACAGATGTTTGATCTCTCTTTTTCCACTTGCCTCAAAAAAATCTTCTGTCATGTTCTGCAGGTTGGAGCCTGGGGGAAGGTAACTGCCTCTCCTTCTCTTCACTCTCTCTCTTTATCCTTCTCAATTATTAATCCTCTGACAGTTTACATGAAGGAACTGCTTTCAATGCAGTCTCCATCTTGTTTATGTTTCCAGCCCAAAGCTGAAGTTGTTTTGGCATGGTCCTCTAAAGGTCAGTAAAGACTGCACATGCTCAGTGCTCATCTAGGACTGGATGTTTGGGGAGCAGGAGGCTGTGATTGCATCAGTGTAGTCTTGTGTCCGAGGCTAGTGCACACACAAGTTAGTGCGCCCTGGGAAAGTACTTCCACAGTCTGTCATCTTGTGTGTGATTCATGACTGGAATACATACAGCACAGAGGATGAAAAGAAACAACAGCACCAGTCCAAAAATACACGAATACAAAATCTTACATCTCTCAAGAACAGCACTACCATTTCACATTTAGCAGCAAATACTCAGTTCTATGCTGTACAACAAATACATAATATGAGTGGGGAAAAAAAACATCGTCGCTCAGTGACTTATTTTTGAAGTGATATTGGAGACTCCCATATTCCCAGTGGCAAATCTCAGGCAGGAGTGACACAAACAAAACTGAGGGCTGCAGAAAATGTCTTTTCAGAAAAGAATGACTGAGATCAATGCAGACATTTCTATTTCCCCCACTTAGACTGGTTTCATGACTCATTCTCCTACTGGGTGGATAAAACCCTGGGCTTTGACAGATCTTGCTTTATAATGCTCTCTGACTCATGACATTGTCATATTCTTAAATATGCCTGAAGAAAAAACATTTGGAGATGTCTGGGGTAAACAGGGATACTGTTTTGGTGACGAGCTTTTGTTAAGCTGTCCCATTGCATGTGTTCTTTCCTGGCTTAGACATTCACCTTGTTCAGTGCCCTCCAAGATCAGCCATTTCTCTAGTCCTTGTGTAAGGTATTTCAATAGACACATTCAATCCCTTTGGAACATTCCACAGCTCTTCCATCCATCTTCCCCAAACTAATTTCATGAGACAATGTCAGTGTACAATAGTGTTTGATTCTTACTGAGAAGTCATTTCAAAACCTATACCTGAGGTAGACTGTTCAAGGATAGGGGACATAACTAGTGAAATTCACCTTCATGCAATACCTGTGTTAAATCACAGTGAATGAAGTGCCAGTATTTTGGTTTGTTCGTGCATTATTGGCAGATGGGATCAAGTTAGCATTTTATGACTTTTGGTATGCAAGTTGTTGTGTGAGCTCCTAAGTCATGCATTACTGTGAGAAACATAAAACACTATGAGAAAGACAGAAATACCAGGTAGATTAATACAGCTTTGGTTCTGATTCTGTGAACCAGTGCAAAAAGATAACAGTCGTGTTGTGTGTTAAATCATATTATCTTCTCAGTAATGGAAATGAGAATACTCAATGAACAAGTGTTTTGCATGCAGATGTTTATATCTGCCTCTGAGGTTAGGGACTTTCATTTTTAATTTCTCATTTTGCACTTGTTCATAAACCATTTTATGCAGAAAATTAAAATTGTGATGATATATTATCTGTGCATCATTTTCCTTAATGACGTGGCTGAAATGTGAGAAATTCCACATTATGGCTTACAAGAACAACAAATCACTTACTGGTTGTCATCACCAAGCAGAAAAAGATGCCGATAGCAATCAAAGACCTTCTACAAAATTTAGATATACAGCTGAAACTCTGTTGTAAATAGCGCTGTATAAATGTAATGTAATGTAATGTAATTGATTTGAATCTGTCCATATGTGTTTAATAAAAACATGTTCTGCCCTGAATTGCCATTGCCAGTATCAGTACTTGAAATTATCCAATTCCACTATATTTACATTCTGCACTTGTGCATAAGCCTGAAATATCAGCTTAGTACACCTGAATCTTTGATCTATAATTCATCAGATCTGACCCCAACTGAACTCCATTGAGCAATATATCATAGGGCTTCAGTGCACAAAAGGGTCAGGAGAAAATGTATGAAATGAGCCTGTGTTTACCACCACACTTCTCTTGGCACTTAACCCTTTACTGACTATGATCCTCACATACCTTTTCCAGATCCTCCATGATAAGATCCTGCTCCTGACCCCTCCCAGATGACTTACTGCTGTTGTACCTCAGGCTCTTCCCATTTGGCCGCTTTGCCCCTAACCCCATCACCGGCCCTTTTCCCATTTGTGGGCTGGCTGGCAGCACGGCGTTCCCCTGGACCCTGTGGGAGTAGGTGTTCCTACGACCTACTTCTGCTGAGCAGAGCTGGAATTTGAATGCTGCCTGGAACCCCCGGCGGAAGTTCTCATTGAAGAAGCCATAGATGATGGGGTTGATGCTGCTGTTGAAGAAGGCAGCCAGTGGGCGAAGGGGTACACATAGATGTTGATGACGCGGTGCTGCCACTCTGTCAGGCTAGCGTAGTCGCTCAGCATCATCAGCGCCCACAGCGGCAACCACGAGACAATGAAGAGGAGTGCTACAATCAACAGCATCTTCACCACCCTCTTCTTCTTCCGCGACACCGCCTGTCTGTTCTCAGGCCTGGGATGGCTGCCCCTGAGCCCGAGTGGCCACGGGAAGCTGGAACGGAGGTCCGGTACAACGTGACACCAATGCGGGCATACATTATGACAATGAGGGATAAAGGTGCCAAGTAAATGTTGGTGAAGAGGACGGTGGTGTAGATTTTACGCATCTCCTGGTTGGGCCAGTTCTCGCGGCACCAGTAAAATGTACGTGTCTTGTTGCCATTGCCAAGAAGAATGGAGACTCTATGCTCTCTCGTAACCTGAAGCATAATGCCCGATGGACACATTATAGCAATGGCCAGCACCCAAATGATCACAATGATCAAAGTAGACGTTGGAATAGTTAGCTTCTGTCTAAAAGGATACACAATACAGCGAAACCTGAAAGAAAAAAGATTTTAAAAAAAGTTTAGGGGTGTTGTGAATTGCGTTCGTTTCTTGCTGTATCAAAAGCATTGATACTGTAAATGTAGATTGTGATCATATGTGGGCTTACCTGTCCACAGCTATAACCACTAGAGTAAAAACAGATGCAGAAACTGATATGCCCTGGACCATTCCACTCATCTTACACACTAGACTACCAAATGGCCAGCCTGTAACAGAGGACAACAGACAGCTGTTGAGCTCATGTCAACTGGTGGTAGGCGGTTAAATGGGTTAAATTTACTCATTGTTTTTAACTTCGTGTTACAAGATTATATGATTAATTCAATCATACTACAAACGTAAAGTAAACCACTGAGATTTAGATGTATGTTCAACTGGTATTGAGATTTATTCACCTATTTTGGTATGTTCAGCTGTTTTTAAGCTTTCTAGGTTGATTGGCAGATTCATTCATTTTGCTTGTGTTTCAGGCATGGCTTGGGTGCATGTGCACATTAGTGTGGGTGTGTGGCTAATGATGTGATGCACTGGCAGAGAGATGCAAAACAGACAGCAAGTTTGTCACTGGGTTGAGCAGAGGACAAGACTTCAAGGCACTTGTGAGGGTCAACTACTAACACAACAGCAATATTAGAGGTGCAAAATGTACGCACCACAGGGATCTGTCTGAAAATGTCAACAGCCTCAAAAAGGTCTCCTCAGGTTAAGGGACTCTAAAAGTCATGAAAGAATGAAATCAAAGTGAAGGCCACTTTATTACACAACAACAGGTCTCTGAGGACCTCAAAGAGTTCTACCAGTGTTGTTAATTTTACATGACCTCACATGCCTTCTTTGAAATGAAATGCAAGGGATTCCAGAGCTACTGCGTGACGGTCACAACATGGAGCCATTCTCCTCTGATGTTGTATAATCACTATTCCTTCTGACAGGGATCTGGCAGATGGTGTATCTCATCAACCAAGCGTGAAACACAATGAAATAATGACTTTGTGTCGTTGTGACATGAATACCTCAGTGGTGAAGTTGTAACAGTGACTGCATTTAAGACTTTATTTTCCTCACTGTGATACTAGTAAGGGTTTTCTGCTACATGAAATGCTGATGTTTTGCAATCAGGTGTGAGCCACTGACCTGTGATGATGTTGTCAACAAGCGTGGTTGGCATGCAGAAGATTCCCACCAGCAGGTCACTGATTGCCAGGTTGAGGATGAAGAGGTTGGTTACAGTGCGCATGTTTTTGCTCCTCAGAATGATGAAGCACACCATTCCATTTCCCACCATACACATGAGGAAGATGAGGAGGTAGGAGGCAATGAAGATGGCTGCCACTGAGGGCTCATGAAGATAAAAGTCCACATAGGTCACATTTAGAGCGGCGTAGATGTAGGGGGTGCTGTCAGAACCAGAGTCATTCTGCAAGTCCCCATTTTGGAGATGTGTGGTGGGGAACACTGTAGAGTTCAGCTCAAATCGCAGAGCCATTGTAGACCCTGGAAAACAAAGGAACTGTTAGCAAGGAACAGAGTGTGAAATCATCTTATCCCAGCTCAAAAACTTTATAAGTAGTATGAAGTAGTTAAACTATTAGATAATGGCTACCTTGTTACTTATTTTGACACCTTATTAATTATTATTATTTTTATTATTATTATAACTAGTAGAAATGTAAATGTAACTCACAAAGATTGGGTTCTATGTTATGGAAAAAGACTTTGTCAGCATGTGAAACACTCTTCACACAGCAAATCTTTCAAAACTTTGCAGTTCTATTAATATAATATAATATCACCGCAGAACTCACTTCACTTGGCTTCTCTTTGGCATGGTATGTTCCAGGATCTGGGATACTGTTTTTACTAACACAATCTATCAACCAGTTTCTCTGGTAATGAATGGAGCTGATAATAGATTATGCAGGTTATATATCTGAATACAGATTTTATTCTCTGGTCAATGAATATGATCAATACTCATTCCAAAAGTCATCAAGCAACCCTGAAAATAACAATGGTAATTTTATGGTGCCTTCACTCAGTTTTATAACATCCAGGCAAATGGCTATATGACACATGTATGAATACTGAATGTTTAGACACCATTACTAATAACCCAATTACAATTTTTCTTCAAGACCTACAGCAAAAATGTCAATTTAGCCCTCCTGTTGTGTTCCGGTCAAAAATGTACTTAATCTAATTAGATGGTCATGGGGCTCCATGGCTTTGTCCATACAGGCTATCTGAACACATAATACACATTTTAATCATTTTCATAACATATTGGGTGTTTTATTCAACTTTGTTACACCTGTAGTGTGATGAAAAATGACTAGACTATAAGAAAATTGATTCGTGAAACCACAGTAAATGTATGAAAATTATAGTTTTCAGGCACATACAGTCTTACCTACAGATCAGATGGACAGAGTAAGTGTGTTTGTGTTCACTTACACAAACATAAACGCACCCATCCCGATTTTTTCTTCCAGTGACAGCCTCCACCAAAAGCCTATTCCAATAAAATCTCTCCCTCACTGAATTACAAAGGCTTTGTTCAGTTAGGCCTACAGGCCATAATTAGTACATGAAAGTTGTAATATTCAAGAGAGCATATGTTGATTAAGAGGTCTATCACAAAATTTGATGATAATTATCGTGATAAGTATAGTGTCAATTTAACATTAACAAGAGTCAGAACATTTAAACATAAAGGCACAGCCTTCTACCACCTGCCTGTGCAGTACAGTACAGTTAAGGACAAACTGCATGATGAAAGCTTCACAGGAGGCTGAATTCAAAGCTTTGTTCTCTGTTTCTCAGACATGATTCTAAACAATAAAACTGATCAAGCATTTACATTTACATTAACATTTATCAGGCATTTAACATTTAACATAAGCATTTCACAAAACTGCTTCAGTATTTGCTAAAGGTCCTATGTGGTGCTTTTTTGATGAAATGTCATACAAATATTCACAATTTTCCCTAGATATCTACTGATGTCTACTAAAGTTAGCAACCAACCAGTGCCAGGTTGACTCACTTGTGGCTTCCTGTCATATAAAATTCAAGAATGCTGTGTAGTATTTAGGTGAGTGTTGACTTTGTCAAGCAGCTTGAAACACACAGCTTCATTCAGACTGGGAATATCATGGAAAAACATATTTTAGAGAAAAAAAAACTATTCCTATAGTTTCACAAAAATATACAATATATTAGTTATTGCATAATCATGCATAATGACCGAAAACTAAACATTTAAATGTACAGATTTTTTTGCAGATAGAGGACACATTAAACAACTTATATTACATTATTTTCTCTGGTGAAGTATAGGTAAATCATCTGAAAGCTCCTCTAAGGATGAGGGACTATTCATATAATAATTGACTTTAAAATATTCATGGTGCTGTGCTTTCTTGTCTTCCTAACAGGCCCTGATGCTCTTTGAGATGACAGAAATTAATGCAGGCAGTGCTTATCTAACAGTGCTTATTTGTTGTCCGCAAACAAGTGGTTATCTAAAATTCTTTCACCACTTATTCTGAGAGTGGTTAAAACAAAATGACCCTTTAAACCTGAACATGACAGCCTGTTAACTTAATCACCTTGCAGTTCTTTTACCTTAAAATAATAGTTTAAAACTCTGACTACACTGATTTGTAATACAGAAAATAAAGTGTTTGCCATTGCAAATGTGAACTCAGAACGACTGATGTTGCACTATATGGTTAAATGGGTGGGTGTTGTCTTAGCTGAGCATAAATATAAACTCTTCCATACATAGCTTGATTAGGCAACTCTGAGCTTACACACAAAGGAAACACTTGAAATACATGTCTAAAAACAATCATAAATAAATAGTGTATGTGAACACTGAACTACTGGCTGTACAATAGGGATGTAGGTGTAAGTTCCAACAGAACAAATTAGATCTGAAAGATCTAGAATATTTTGGAAGTGGTTCCTCTCTATATTATGTCTGGTGATTTGAGGGACTGGCTGAAAGGCTGCCCAGGACCTTCCCATAAAAGGGTACAGCTGCAAAGACAGAGGTTGAGAGATGATGACATTTAGAGTTTTACTGAGTCAGAATGAATTCTGACAGCTTATGTGTCTCTCACGAAAACCCAGAGCCAATGTTTTCCATGTGTCCTTGACGTTGGATCCAAAGAATATGAATGCTGAATCAGCCATTAACTTGCTCCTCTGACACTCAGCTTAACACCAAGTTGTTGTACAATGCTGCATTGCATTCAATTATTATAAATTGAAGAATCAGTCAACCAGTAAAAAAACAAAAAAAAAACAAAAACATTTATTATGTTGCATGTGCACTGTAGTGTGTGGTATTAGAGAGGAAAATAAGTGTCTTGAGCTCCCCCAGAAGGACTTGGTGCAGAGATTATATAGCTTCAAAAGCCCTTGAAGACCTCAGGCTGGAAAACCACATGACCTCATGCTTGTAAATGGCAGAGAGAGGTGCTGCTTAACCACTGGTGCTATAGGATTTCCTTAATTGAGGAGTTGAGCAAGGACATCTTTTAGCTCCTGTCTGATAATCCAATTGGAAGCAGTTGAGTTGAATTGTAAGTGATGAGAGGAGCAAGAGGCTGGTAGAGGGTAATGGATGAAGGCGATGTACTAGCCTATATATTTTATCATACGGCTCTCCAGGATGCTTTTTCTGCTCAACTTTCAAAGAGAAGCCCAAGTGTAACTCCTCCAAAGTCGATGCCAAAGCCGATTCAAATGACCGCCTTTCCTTGGCCACTGCTGACAGCTCTGTTGTTATCTTGCTAAGCCCGCCCAACAATTCTCCACAAAGACAGAGCGTTGTGATTGGTCTCACCACAGCTTAGTAAGACTTCATTGTACATAGCTAAACATACCCGCTGAGCAAAACTATTTGCTACTGCTAGGGTGCGTCTAGATTTCTAGGCTAAGGCAAAGGTGTAGTGGGGATATTTTTAATTTGGGTACCCAATATAATGTTATGCATGAATGCCTAACATTGAAACAGTGAGATTTAGCCTCTGCTCCATGTAGTGGGGGTACCCCACGTCCAATGCCATGACACCCTGGTCATAGGTAATCTGAGGTAAAAGGTAACAGTAGTCACGGTGTTCCGTTGCACCAGAAGTATGTGTGTTTGGGTGACAGATAAGTAACGCTTCTTTCCATTGTTGACGCAGTTACTTAACCAACTCCCAGTCATACCAGATATAGTCTGTAGGTTTGGGCTGCTCAATCTCATTCTAATCATAAAAGACTGAAAAAGTCGGTAGGTCTGTTCTTAGCTAATAGCATATTATTTTTGCTATTCCACCATGCCCAAAATTACAAATACTGTTTTCTACCTGATACTGCCCCTGGGCATTATATCATCATGTATCATAAATAATAATAACGAAATAATAAGCACAAATAAATTATTTACTTAATTAACTTACTTAATTCACTTACCCATTAAAAAGCACAATCACTTAAAGTCACACTAGGCAACATTTTTAGGTTAATTTCTCAGCTTCGTAGTCACTTTGATGATTTTTTTTGTAGGCCTATTTGAAACATCTGGTCGAGGAAATGAAACTGAAAGTAAATTTATTACCGGCTTGTCAGTCAACACAACGCACGAAACGATCGTCGCTGGTTTCTATTCATGGTTTGCAAGTAAATTAGTGAGAATGTACAATGTTGTTGCTATTTCCTAAAAAATTGGCGACTCTAGGGGGAGCTCCAAAGATAAAAAAAAAATCACTGTCTTGCCTGGTATGCCTTTAATTCTCAATGAGAAACAACAACTAGTCTATTCTTTACACATCTCAAGCACCTCTATAATGGACAGTACAGCAGAAAACATGAAGTTTCTCTCCCCAGCAAAGCTGCCATAAACAGACCACTGTGTTGTCAAGGCTGTGCTGACCCCTTCCACCACCCCTCTGCATTTCCTGCATCTGCTTTGGTTGGTCATGGCTATCACTGTAGGGAAGATGTGCTAATCACACAACTGATTGCATCACTCCTTATTTAACAGTCATTCCCTCTCTGTAGCTTAAACACACCTACAGACTCCATTAAGGAAAACCTCTGGGAACTGCCTCAATTGCTGCTGACAGCTACACTGATATTTTTGTCTGTGTTTGATGTTAAGTCAATCCAATGTTAGTAAAAAAGTGTTCTGACTTCAAACAGCACTTGTCACATACCTGCAGCTTTCAAACTAGTTCTTTTTCAAGTGCAATTTTTAAGATTCAAACTAATTTCTCTCTTTAACATGGAATGTCTGCAGGAAATGGCTCACATCAACTGCCATTAAATTGTCACTTATTTTCACACAAGTGAGGAAGTTCATTGCTTCTCTGTGGACATGAAAGTAACTTTGAAGAGAAGCTATGATGAAATTTACATCATTTAACTACACAGAATTTAAACTTTTGGGCCTGTATTCATAAAGAATTTTGTCCTTAAACAAAATGTCCTTAAAACCTATTGACAAAGCAGATGAGACTGACACCTAATAAGGAATTATTACAACTCCAAGGATAAGATAAAAGTCCCATCGCAATGGTTGACATCAGTTCTCACGCACAAGCCTATTTGCAGTTATCTCTGTGATTGGTTGATGACTGACAGACACGTGTGCACCAACAAAGACATAAATTAAGCAGCAATGGAATACACTGAAGATAAAGTATCTTTGCACTGTTTTTAAATGCATGATGACATATTTGCACAAATGGGAAGTAGGCTAATTGAATTTGATTATGGATAAATTGCACGTAGGCAATTCTTTGATATGGCTTTGGTTGTTGGTGATGTTATTGTATTCCTTTTATTATTATTTCAGTGATTCCCTGGTGATAGAGATCTTGCATATGTGGATGTGCATGTGCGTGTGCACTTCAACAGATTACAGACATAATATATACAGTCTAATACCTACAAACATTTTCTGAATTGGTCTTTGTGAGTTAGGAGTCTGAACTACTTCTAAGATGTCCCAGACTTTTACTACTACTTTGAATCACTCTTAGTCATTTTTTGTAATGCATATGGCCCCTTGTTCACAGCAAAAACACATTGAAAATAAAATGTCCACAATGTCTTCTACCTCTGGAACATTGCCCGCCTCACCTCTTCCTATCTACCAGTGATACCATAGTACATTCCTTCATTATGCCTCCCCTAGATTACTGCAGCTCCATGTTCAATCTCCTCTTCAAATACTTACAAAACCTGTAGTGTATCCATAACTGGTCTGCAAGACTCCTTACCCATGCCAATCAGCCCTATCTTTGCTCAGACTCACTGGCTAACAAGTTCTTCAAAGCCCTCTACAGCATTGCTGTCTTTCTCTATACATCTGTGACCTCCCGACCCTTTACACTCCATCTTTCTCTCTCAGTTCCTCTAGCCATAATCTCCTTGCTCTACGTGACTGCTTTTCCATTCCACTCTTCAAATCAGATCTCAAGACTCAAGTCTATTTCATTGACACTTCTTCTACAACACCACTGTATAATAACCTCTTGTCTCTTGTCTGTCTTGTTTGTCTGACTGTTTTGTTTGTTTTGCTAGTTTGTTGCAAACTTTTATCAGTTGCTCTGTCCAACATGTTCAGCATGCTATGCAGTAATACTTGTCCCCTGGGCTAGGCCTGATTTAGTGGTCTGGTTCAGACCAGTGGTCTACCACCTTTTCATCATGTGCAAAACCACCAAAGGCTGGATCTCAGATACCTTGTCAACCCCATACAGAATGTGTGATCTATGACAACCATAGAAGCTCTTTCATTCTCTGAATAAAAGACTGCAACAGTGAGGAACATGACCATTAGAGTCTGAAAATGTTTAAAACGATTGTGGAATGCAGATTTGACCTTTCAAATGGAAAAACCTGATTGGACAAAATAGTGTTTTTAACAATCATGACATCAATAGTTTATAAATTGTATTTGTTGAGTTTCTAATCTATTCTTGGTCAGGTTACTTTGACAAACATACATTCTGAACTTAGCTGTTCTCTACATTAGGACAGCCTTCATTTTAATTTAACAGATGGAAATAGGCAAGCCTCATTTTCTGTAGCCATGTTCCCATGAATGCACATAAAATATGCAAATTAATGATGGAAACCTAGCCAATAAGGACATCATCCATGAATCAGTCAACCTGACCCTATCCAGACTGTATCTCAGGCTCATACAGATCCAAACACTGAGCATGTCAAACAACACCACCTAACCTCAACCTCTGTTCTGTTTGTGCAGTCCCTAAGGGCTGAATCATTTGCAGTGAGCTGAATTAGATCTATTCTCAGACCTATGCTCAAGAGTGCTTTTGGCCACTCTAAAGCAATCTGATCTCATTAACAACAGCTGTTCGATTTGCTCATTTGAGCATGTAAGACATCGCCATTCATGTTATGAAAGATTCTGCTGATAAGTACAAAAAGGAGAAATCTGGTGTGCATCAATCCATAGCCCTGCTGTTAGACACCAAGTGCTGTTGGTAGGAAAAAGAATGAGAGAATTTGACACAACATAGACTGTAATATTGAACAGGCAACAAACACCAAGTGAATGGGGCACACTAACGTACTTTAAGTTTCATTTCGCTATGCCCCATTTAGTTAGCACTAGTTAGCACTAGTTATTGGTTCGTTGTTCGGTCTATGTTCCATCAAATTTTCTGGTTCTTTTTACAAACAGCATTCAGTGACCTTGAACAACAGGGCTATTGACTGATTTATACCATTAATGATTTCTCCATTAATGTAAATATAACTTTTCAAATATACATTTGTGAGGATGTGAAGACATTAGCCATTTTATCTTAATTTCATTATTATTATTTTAATTTGTATTTTTTGTTTGCATTGATCATTTTAGTTAGCCTACACATTCACCTTCCAGAAAGCATGTGGCTACATCCATTGACCTCATGTACACTACACACTACACAGAAATAGCATATGACCATTCATACACAAATTTAAATGCACCATAAACTAGTTTGGTGAAAGTTTAGGTGAATCTCACTAAGCATCTGAAGAGAGGGTGACAGAGTGAAAGAAATTCACAATTACAGTGTGTGTGAGGGAGAGAGAGAGAGAGATTTTCTGTATCTTTGCTTAGACTGCACTATGAATCCGACCAGTGCTTTACAATGTGACTATTCTTTAAAAAAAATAAAAATAGAAAAGTAAATTGTGCACATAGCCATGAGTTTCTTACCTTTTTAGCTTGTCGTTGATTCAATTTTCCAATAGCGGATATTGGGTAGAAAAGATCACACTCTGTAGAAATTGTAGCATATACATGATGTATCGTGTGCCTCTCCTCACGCATCAGGATCTACTGCTTCGCGCGCTCCAGCGCCGCATGTAAGTAGCCCATACGGATTGTTCCCGCCCCATTTGTTGGCTACAGTAGAATAGAGGTGGTCACCTACAACCCCCAATATTAGTGACTTCAGGTGGACTGAAGACGGTTCTGTGGTTAGTCACCGGAAAACAGCGGACTGTTAAAATGTGCTTAGGCTAATTCAAACGGCTTGAATGGGTCAACTAGAAAGGTATTGTTCCACTGGAGTTAGCACATAGGCTTTAGGCTCCAACACCATGGATCAGTAGGGAAATGTGTCATATAACATACATCCCAACATATTGTACTTGCTATGGAATAGCCTATCCGGTCTTTGTTTACAGCACAGAATGTTGGCATCTCTGTAAATATTTAGTAATTAACTTTCAGTTAACATGGTGATGTGATGTCACTGTCTGCACTCTATTAGACAGTCACCCACATCACTTTTCTCAAGCTCTTATTAAGTCACAGGCCTAGTGCTTAATTTACACACCAATAGCCTACTCGCCTAACACCTTTAGGCTCACTACACAAGGCATGCATTCCACAGGAAATGTGTGGAATTATTTTGTGTATATATGCATTTTATAGGCCTAGGCTATATCTACAAGGGCATTTATTATTATATAGAGTAAATTGTTTCCATTATTTAAGGTAATGGCACAATGGGTGCAAGGATGTTAATCTTGATTTACAAATCCAGAAATTACAACATTGTAAACTGTCTGATTTAGTCAATTAAATATGAGTTAGAATTAGTACATTGTTAGGTATATAATGTACCATATTTTCTCATTCTTCCTACTGACAGCAGTCAGTGATCTCAAACAACAGGCCTATATGTGATCTCAAGTTATCATGTAGGCTAGCAGTGATATATTCTCCACCATTTTGTTCTTTGTTCTTGTGCACTTTTTTCATAAGGATGTGATGCCTCTTCAGTGATGAATGTGCTAATGTGTGCTATCATTACACTGATGACTGGAAATGTAATGAATGCAGAATAAATTATATGGTTTTCTTGTGGCTCTCAGCCCATGCTCACATTTCCCTCCCCTGATCTCAGGATGACTAGTCTTCATCTGCGTCTCCATTGCATATTGATAATTATATACTGATTTTTGCTTTCTTTTGGTGTTTGTGTTGGAATCAGTTTGTTTGTTTTTTTATTAACATCATGCTTTCTCTGGTGATTTAATCACCTGTACCCTTGTAAGACTATGACATGTTATTTTGTTTTTGTTTCAATTATTAATGATTTCTTTCTGTGGTATTTAGAGGTATACTGTTTAAGTCTAGGATTTTCTAACTACGGAGCTCCCTCTACTGTCACTGATTTTTTTTTTGTAATTGACATGAGCAACCTAAATTCTTGCCAGTGCATGTGTGGATTTGTTTACAAACTAAAGAATAGGAACCAGCGCTGATTATTTTTTGAAGAGTTCTGTTGGATGTCAAGGTAACAATTTCATAAAACTCATACCTGATGAGTTACTTTCGGTTTCGTTATTCAGCAAGGCAGTGTCAATTGCATCTCACAAGTGTAGTAAATTCGCCAAGAGACCATAATCCTGCAGTGAGTCACTTAACTATAAAATGCTTAAGCTGAATTGACCTAAAATTCTTGTATGATGTACCTTTAAAATTGATATTCTGTCACAAGTAGCAAGTAAACCCTATAGGAAAATCCCAGTGCTCTGCCAAATTCCTATGCAGGGCTTTTCTAATCTTTAGAATAATGTATGGGAAATGAAAAGTTGGGTATAATTCTAATTTAAAATGATAAGCATTGGAGAAAATCATATCTTAATTCAAGACATATGGCAAAGGTCAGCCCCAGTTCTAACAGGCTAGAAGCTACAGCACTGGATGGATGACAAATGGATAACAGCTGAAAATGTCTTTTCAGACTACAGCTACAGCTAAAGATTACCTTAGTGACAGTGCTTGTTAACTTCAGAGCACACTAGCCCATGTAAATATGAAATGACCATGTTGATGTAGACCATTATTTCCTTACACATACTGTGCACACATCCACACAATGAAGGTTCCTATTATATATTGTGACTCCTGTAGCAATGGCAAATACAAGGTCATGAAGGCACATCTACTAATCTTACACCTCTGCTGTATTTGACCCTATGCTGTAGGTCCTATTCCCTAGCCTGATCTGCTCCCAAGTGCTGTCTCTGGTGAGTCTCCTGACCTTGTCATACACTCTAATGAACATATCAGAGCACCACTGTTCTAGCTATGAGTCTATCAAATGCAATGCTGCCAACTCTCACTTTCAGCTATATCATATCTGTTGTGTGTTGTTTGAAAAATGCAATAGCTACAGAATTTTTATTCCATTTTATTTGAGAATAAGATGACCTCTTTAGAAACATGTATGCAATATGGTATATTCATGACATTTGAGTCCATTCTTAATTGTTACTTACTTTTGATGGCAGTGCAGTTCATAAATAAATGCTGGCAGCATATAGACTTGATATCACTTACTGAATTGACGGCCAGAAAAAAAGAATGCGCTGTGGATATTTATTTCCTTTTTCAGTCAGAGAAGTGTCATTAATGATGTCCTATGATTGTTCTTGCTGAAGCTTGTTTGCATTTGAAGGTTTCCCTGAATAACTCAAGGAGCCCGTGCTGCTGTAGAGAGAGGGGTGGACTGTGTGCTGTGACTGTTTACTTGGGCATAAGCTTTGGAGACAATCTGATAGTTTGCCTTCATGTTCATGTTTTTGTAACATACACCTCCTGTATGTATTCTGAGCCATTTTTCATCTGTTACTGTAAATATATTGGATTGGTTCAGTTACTAGTACAGAATAAACATGCCACTGCCTCTGACAAAAATGTTATGCTACTCTTTTTGCAAAGACAAAATAGATCCATAAATAGAGGCCTAGTCTATAAGCTCTATTTTCATCATTTCAAAATAGCTGTTATTTCTTAACTCTCTCCAAATGAAAGCTGAAGATAAACTAATTATTTGAATGGTCATGCTCAACCTTTCTCTGTGCTTTGCCAATCTAACCTGAAAATAAAGGGATGTATTGAAAATTTTCAAGTTTCATTTACTGAGATGTTTCACCATGGCTTGCGTCAAATATAATGATGTTAGAGTTTAAGTAGTAAATTATGTCATTGTTACAAATATGTAGGCAGATATCCATTAGACAGTGATCTCATGGATGATCTCACAGGCAGTGAAGTGATCTTAGCTAACCTGAATTATAATGAATATATACACAAAAGAGACTTTTATTAACGGACATAACTGATACTCTGATTCAGCTGCAGCAGCTTCAAGTCTGTTTCAGTCTGCTTCAAGTGGTTTTGATGGTTGGACTGACATCAAGCTGGGCCCCTCTTGCATTGGAAGTATCCCTCTGTAATGACTGGTAATACATTTCAAAGATCATGGAATTGGTAGTATATTCCAAAGATCATGAAAACAACACAAAGAATATATTTCATATTTCACATTTAGGTTCATTGCATTTTAAATTATGTTAACTGTGTGGTTATAGACACTGAATTGCAAATCACTCAGTACAATCACACTGGAATTGGAGCAAATAATTAGCTTATACATATTCTGTACTTAAAATGCTTTGAAAGACAGCTAATTTACATGCATTCTACAGTAATCAGTAACCTTTTGTAACCAGCCAAACACAAAAAATGTAAAACCAATGGAAATCAGGATTTAACCTTTTGTGGTCTCTTCTGTTGTCTCTTCTCTACAACGGTATATTAGAGCATTCAAGCATTCACTCTTCATGGCAGACTAAGCCTATAGGTTCCCCATACTAGTCTTTTCTACTCAGCTTTTCAGACGCAATGAGACACTTTGAGTGTACAGCTGGTGTACAGCTTGTTTAAATATTTAAATATGAATGAAAAAACAGAGCTAGTCTAAACTTTACTACTAATGAAATACATTAAAGTACTCTGTAGGTTGGTTAAATGATATTCATCCCTGTCTGGTGCATGGGCTCATTCAGTTGCTTTTTCAGTATGAATAAAGGAGATGTGATAAGGATTCCGATTGTCTGGGACTCACTACTACACACAAAATACAAAAGATGTCCAAAACTGATGCAGGAATGTACCAAAGACAAATGACACAAAATAGCCACAAAATGTTCTGCAATCCAACAGAATGTTGCTTTGTTTATCCTAAATAATGGAAAGAGACACATTATGTTTATTCAGGCAGTTTAGAATGTTCAGATGCCTTGTCCTGTGACTTAAAATATCACAGTCACAGTTTTCTGCAGTTCAGACTATTGAGGTTGATCATTAAAAGCAGCGCTCTGGATCTCTTTTCAGTGTACTCTTTTCATGACAGATATGGTCCTGAAATTGGATGTGTCGCCACTAGAATTCAAACAACTCTCATTTTGTTAGCAGGCCATCATGTTTGTATTTTGTAGCACAAGCTCATTAAACAGAGGGCAGCAGATAGGCCTAAATTTGAGCATATTTTAATTAAAAAGAATGATTAAATTTTTGACAAAAACATGTAAACAAGAATACATCCATACATTTTTGTACTTTCAAGTGGTATCATTGCAAGCCATGAGGACTGCCCTTGACTGAAATAAATTGCTTCCATGTTAAATAACAAAAACATAGTCTTTGCAGTTTGCAATGATTAGGTAACGCCACACAAGTTGTTACACTGAGTTTGTCCAGTAGGGGGCAGAAATAGACCGTGTTTGTACGGCTGGTTTATTTTCCATGTTGTCACCTTTTAAATGAATATTACAAGGAAATGTCATTGTCACATGCATATATTTACTGGGTGTAACAAATGAAGTGAAATTGGATCTGTTTGTCAGCTTACAGTATATTGTGTATAAATTAGGGAGGTTGGGCCTATGGAGGAATATATCATTGGTGAATGGGGAAAAAAATCAATTAGGTATCCCCATAAAACTTTCCCAGCTGATATTAAGACTGAGGCTTTTTATATTGCAAGCATTCTGAAATACTTTGTCCAAACACGTTGAGCAATTATCTACTGAAACATGCAAGAATTAGCATACACTTTAGACCATGGGCTACAGGGGCTTGCAGTGGATCCCTCAAAATACCATTTTTTTAAAGACCTGGCTCTGCTGAAAATGAATTTGAATGATAAGACAGATAATTTTGGTTTGCACTACCTATTTCAGCCCTATACGGTGGATACGTCTTGTCCATGGTATGGAGGAAGGTGGGTCTCAGTGTAATATTAAATCACATCTAGAGGGTGTAGGCTTTTATGCATATATACTTTTTTCAATGACCAGTATACGCAAAATGTATCAGCTGACCACTTGATTCACCTATAGAATGCAGGACTATACTACTGCCAGAAGATATAAATTCAAGTAAACTCAACTCAATTCAACTAAATTCAGTTAATTCAGTGAGGACTGAAGTCAGTTAGACATCAACCCTTCAAGAAATGCTTGGGTCTTAAGAATTTACTATGAGCAAACTGATCCATTGCACACAATGACTTTCTGATCACCTTGATCCTCCTCTTCTTCATTTGGCCTTGCTGTGATGTACTGTTGGTCCTCTCATTCTGAGATAGATTAATCTTATTCCACATAAGTAGATGCCTATTCTCCTCATTTCAATCTGTGAGGTCATGGGAAAACAGGCAGAAAATCCTCCAGATCAAAGCAAAGACTGAACAATTAATGTTGTCAACCTGGCATCGACCACTTTGTCTAGTGCTCTTTAATGATGTATCGTAGGCCTGTTATGGGTCAAAAGCAAAGCAAAAAGGCCCATCGCGTGATGTGATCCGTTTAGCTTTGCAATGAAAAATGAGACTACCATTACTGGCTGTTAGAGAATTTTGGACATACCTGGTCATTAAGCGCCCCACTAGAGAGCTTATCCCTTGAAAACGTAAAGAGCAAAGCTAATGTGGCATAAGAAGGATAAACAACTAAGCTCACTTGGATGGAGGTCAACTCAACTCTCTTGTCATAGCTGTTAGTTATGAGGTCTTAGGAATATAATTGTGGAATACATTTTGGTTTGATACATCAGGGTATCTACACATTTGAAACACTACCAAATCAACTACCCTCTAGGATGTTCAGTTTAACAAAGCACATTTGTATTTGACCTACAGTGCAAACAGTTAGTGCATATTTGCTAACATAAAGTGCATATTAGTCAACTGCCTGCTCATTGACACAGTTTTCACGGGTTAACTCAAGAGCTGTAGCACCCTGACCACTTAAATTTTCGGGGCACATACAGGGCATTTGCAGAAACCACATCCACTGATCCCTCAATCTGTAGCCCCCAGTAGGCTCATAGTGTGTATGCATCACAATATCAGTATAAGTTAATAAACACTGACCTGCTCTACACTTTTTGTGGAGGTCAAAGGGAAATTTTCACTGCTGTGTTTCATGGCGTTCCCTTTGTTCAAAATTCAACACACACTGCATTACAGAGATGTGTCAAGAGTAGAGATGGGGATTAATCTTCTTCAGATGGCACAGCAGTCATACTGTGTACCAATACTTGGTATAACTAGTGGCAGTAATGTTTTGTGTAATGCCAGTAAATAAAATCTACAATAATTCTGTTATGTAATATGCTTTTGGACAGAGGATAACCATCTAGAGGAATTATAGGTAGATATCATGTGCCCTTACTGTCATAGCTGAAATTATATTGACAGTTGAGATAAAATGTCAACAATCTTCACCACAATTGAGAGACCTCCCAAACCACTTAAGGAGGAAAAATCAGTCGCTCATGCACATCCATGAAGAATTTCAAAATATTTTATTTTAAAATTGAAGAATGCAAAGCACCCCCACCACCACCCTCCCACCCATGAAAAGATCCCTGCTATACAGTAGCCTATGTGTATATAAAACTATATGATTTTTTTTTACATAATTGATTCTTGTCTTGATTAATGTAGCAAGTATCATTTTGGGACAATTAAATAGAAACAATATTTTATTATAGGCCTATTTGACAATATTTTATCACAGTATTAAAATCTTTCAGCAACACATTATTAAGTCCGATTTAGAGGATATTTACGTACATTATCTATAACTTAGGCTTTGAAGTACTACTTCTACTATTAACACTAACTTGTTTTTAAACCACAATAGTTCCAAGTTATGATCTAAAGACATTTGCAATGGGACAATAATATTCTACTCGGTGCAATCTAGCACCAGTTTACTTAAATTTGACTTGAAATTTGACTCTTATTTTCAGTTAAAGCTCATTGTATGTGGATGTTTACAAGCAACACAATTTAGGTTAGGTCTATGTTTAACTCAATATGACTCAAAAATTGCTTTATGCTTTAAAAAGGCAGGAACATTTGACATTTGATGTCACAAGTTATCTTATTTGCACATAAGTGAAAAATTTTCACACAATTTATGTTGCCCTATTTGGGTATAAAATCAGTCGATGTTGAATATTTATCTTAGAGAAAGAATATGTATCTTGCATATTTTTACAGAATCTAAACAGAATTTATACATTCTTGCTTTTATTGATCACAAATTAGTGTCAAATGTATTTTATCCTGTTAGCCTTTCACAATATTTGGTTTTACTTCAATCCTTATTTTTTTCAACATAGGCCTATTAATAAAACAACTGATAAATGTAAGTATTAATACTGTATGAATTGATATTTTTTGTCTGGTCAAATAATAAAAAATAGTAATAAAATATAGCAAAATATCTATAAGTTGTAGTTCATCTGCTTGTGTGAATTCATAGGCAGCTGCAGATTTATTCAGTTGCTAGATTAGGGGATACAATTCAGTCAATATGTATTTTGTACAGGATTCAAAATTTTCATTCAAACAGGAATACTTGCTCACTGATATACTATCCACTTCAAAATCAGATGTTATCAGTCACAGGCATGCATAATATGCCATTAGAACCTTGGGTAAAACGTTGCAGGCTAGCCTGGTGTACCTTTCAGTGCAAGCCAGCAATCACAGAAAGAAGGCCTACAAAAGCATCAGCAAGAATATGCTAAGCATCCATTCAAAACGTAGGTTCAGCAAGCAGGAGCTGGTATTGCCAAGCGATACAACCAGCAACAAATAATGACACCACACATTCCTAAAATAGGCAAGAGCCTGTCATTTGGCACAGGATAGTCAATGGCACAGAGTGCAGTGTGAAGTATGAAGACAACCTCAAATCCAGACAAGCACTGTAGGGAGATGATGATGGAGTGGAGGTGCATAGGAAGGTGTGACCTGACTGGTATAAAACTGCTAGATTCAACTTTTCAGTGTAACTCAAAGTCAAGCTGATTAAACAAAACAAATATGTTTGAATTAGATATCCAGTATGATGCCACAGCCACAGAACAGAACTTCCTTGCAGACCATGAAACAAAGAGAGAAGCATGGGATTCAGTTGAATTTTAAGGGTGCTCAGATGTAGGACCGATGATATACAATAGATGGTAATATGAATGCAAGCTTGCAAACTCAAATGCGGAATGAAGAGGTGACTTGGCTGTTAGGATGACTGGAAAACAAGTAAGGTTTTTGACAGAAGGACCAGACACTTAAAGGGATAGTTATGAGTAATCCCAATCATAGCCCTCTTATAGGTTGGACATGATGGGACTAGGCATTGTGCCGAAGGATTACCTGGGCAGAACTTTAGAAGGCTGAGCCACAGATTAGATTCCTGATTCAGTCAGTCTACAACACCCTCCCCAGCCCTTCAAACCTGTTCTGCTGGGGCCTAGCAGAGACTCCATCTTGTCTTTTGTGCCAGGGAAGGGGGTCTCTCTGTCTCTGGAACATATCCTGAACTGTTGCCCAAAAGCCTTGAGAGAGGGGCGCCATCGCTGGTGTCACGACCAGGTGTTAAGGGCTATAGCATAGGTCGTTACCACAGGGATAGCTCCCAGCTGGCAACAACAGCTAACAAAGCAATCAATCGCCTTTGTTAAAGCTTGGAAGAAGCCACATCAGCGACCTGGCAACAACATGTGATTGGCAGCTGAAAGTCGACCTTGGCAGGCAGCTCAGATTTCAAGACACCATCACAGTGGCCACACTCAGGCCAGGCATAGTCCTGGTGTCAGAAACAACAGGACAAGTGGTCCTGTTGAAGACGGCTGTCCCCTAAGAAGACCACGTGGAGGAGGCCTCTGAAAGGAAGAGAGCGAAGTATAAAGGACTGGTAGGCAAATATCAAAGCAGGGGATTGAAGACTTGATGCAACATCATCGAGGTTGGCTGCAAAGGCTTCACAGGGCTGTCTTTCTACCATGTATTGAAGAGCCTATGTTTGAGAGGGCTGCAGATTCACATCACAGACGCCGCAGAAAAGGCATCCAGATGGCTGTGGATAAAATCTGGCGATCCGTGGAACTGCTACTTTGGCACATGCTAGGGACTGATCACTCACGGCTAGGTCATCCGAGTGAGGGTGTCTACCCAAATTGCATCAGAAGATGTATATAAGAACTTGTGTAAGCTTGCCAAGTGTGGTCGGTAGGAAGGAGAATGGGAGAATTCGCACCCACTTCAGTTAGCGTTAGCTGCTGGTTCGCTATATAATCTAGGTTGTTCCAAATTCTTTTGCTTGTTCATCCATGCCTAGAAAACCCTTCAAAAAATAACGAATTTCACTAATGATGTGAGGTAAAAAGTGGGGTGCACAAGTTTTGGGACATACAGGGGGTTTTGACCCAACTTTTAACCTGATAGCTAATTAATTTAGTTTATAAATGTTTGTGGTTAATATTGGTATGGGAACTTGCTGTTGATAATAAAAGTTGTACTGGCTTTTGCTGCTGATGGTTTTTCAAAATAGATCCTGAATGAAAGTTTAATATAAAGACAGATACTCTTCCAACTTATTTAGGACCTAAATTACTCACATATTTCACTAACATGACACTAACTATTGATTTCCAAATGAAGGCCTACCCTTTTACTTGAATGCTGCCATTAATTACATTGCCCTGAGGTGTTTGGTATACTGATTTGTACATATTGTGTATTGTGTGTTTAAATGAAGCACATGAAAACTAATTTTGGCTATGTTGAATGTACTAAGACCCCATAGGTCTGTTTAGTATCCCCAGGATCCTTGTATCCCTCCCCAGTCTTCCCATTTCCTCTATGCTTCCAATCTCAAAGGCCAACAGATCTCTGCAGTGTGAATGTAATAGTAGTCCTGGCCAGGTGGTCTCAGGTCCAGGAAGCTTGCGTGAGGAAAGGCAAGTGCTGTAAGATCAAAATATAATGTATTAAATATTAAGTTCATTATAAGGAAGAACACAGCACCATTACAGCAGAAGAGAAATAGCCACCCCTAAATAAATAAATAAATAGATAAATAAAATAAAATAAAATGAATACATAGATAAATACATTTGCAAACAAAAGATATTTGTGACTCACTTGTGTGCGGGGGACAGGGTATGGTCATATCCTCAGCCCTGCTGAACCTCTCCAGTGCCTACAAGGTGTGAAAAAAGAAGCAGGTTCCAGTTAGTCCAGTATAAGTAATGTAACATTTCACATGCTAACCACACACTTAATAGTAATCAATAAAAAAAAAAAAAAAAAAAAAAAAAAAAAAAAAAAAATATATATATATATATATATATATATATATATATATATATAATAGATAGATAGATTGATATCCTGGTTTTGTCATTCCTGACTTACTGAGGGCAAAGGGGTCCCCATAGGCCTGGTCCAGGTTGACCGTGTTCTCTGTCTTCCTGAAACTCCCCTATGATATTCACAAGGAGTGAAAATAAAGCAGGTTACACTCAGAGTGTAATCTACTGAACAATTAAGCATCACTTTGTAACAATTCACTATTTGAGGATTCGTTTTATCAGATAATTCGTTTTGGTATGATCTTCAAACTAATTTGGAGACATTTTGTCATATGAAAGTGTAATTCCAACCAGCCATCCAGGATATACACTGTACAGTGAGTGCAGAGTAGGAAACCACCACATAATTAAAGAGAACATTTATTGTAAGACATTACTGACTGTATTGCCATCAAACAGTTAACAGCTTTCTTTCGCCTTACTGACTTACTGAGTGCAAAGGGGTCCACATGGGAAGTAGTATCCCATTCCACTGTAAAATTGACATGATGATGAAAAATAAAATTGGTCACAATCAGTCCATGAGTAGAGAGGTAACATTTAACTTCTTCACCACAAATTTACCGAAAATTTAGTTTATATCAAAAACAGAAAAAGAGTGCAGAAAGTAATTGCTGACTTACTCAGGGCAAAGGGGTCCCTGTAGGTCTGGACCAGGTTGACCCTGTTCTTTGCCTTCCTGGACTGGGCCGTGCAGTGCCCCTTGGAAGAGCAGGGGCTCAAATCTGAAAAAGGGGATGTGTAATCACTTTATTTTCTTGTACGTTCAACTAACTGTCTTTAATTATTACACCTGGCAATCCTTATTCAAACAAGATGCAGAAGAAAACAGCTTTCTTCGCCTTACTAACTTACTCAGTGCAAAGGGGTCCACACAGGCAGTGGTGTCCCAGTCCACTGAAATTCACATGGTGTGAAAAACAGGTCACAATCAGTCCAGAATTTAGAGAGGTAACATTTTTCTCATTCAGCACAAATTTACTTAATAATTAGTTCATATTAAGAAAAGAGAAGAGAGACCACTTTATCTCTCATTACTGACTTACTCAGGGGCAGGGCAAAGGGATCCCTATAGACCTGAGTCTGGTCCAGGCTGACCAGACTCTCATCACTACACTCCAGTTCGGCCGTGTCCACCTCCCCTATGAAATTCACCAGGTGTGACAAATAAAGCAGGTTACACTCAGTCTGAAATGAGTTAGGTAAGAGTTAATCTCTCAAACACAAAATCCACTGAAAAGAGAGCAGCTTCCTTTTGCCTTACTGACTTACTCAGTGCAAAGGGGTCCACAAAAGCAGTGGTGTCCCAGTCCACTGAAATTCACATGGTGTGAAAAAAGAAGCAGATCAGAATGAATGACGTAGCATTTTACCACTCAACCACAAAATGCACGGAACAATTAATTAATATTGATTGAAAAAAGAAGAGAGAGCAGATTTCTTTAACATTACTGCCTTGCTCAGCATATCATTGCTGACTTACTCAGGGCAAAGGGGTCCCTGTAGGCCTGGTCCAGGTTGCTCGTGTTCTCTGTCTTCCTGAACCATGCAGCTGTCTTCACCTCCCCTATGATATTCACAAGTGAAAAATAAAGTAGTTTACACTCAGTCTGGAATGAGCAAAGCAACATTTAACTGCTAAACCACAAAATTTCTGCAAAATTCACAGCTATTTGAGGTATTTTTTTTTTATCACACTATTTGTTTTAGCATCATCTTAAGACTACTTTGGAGACATAGGCTATTGTCATATGAAGGGCATATAAACACAAGTGTTATTCCCACCAGCCACCCAGGACATACACTGTACAGTGAGTGCAGAGTAGGAAACCACTACATAATTAAAGAGAATATTTATTGACATTACTGACTGTATTGCCATCAAACACCAATTAGCGTGTTTTACCTGTGCCAATAAGACTGTGGGGAGTGTTTGGGAGGTTTTGTCTCTTTTAGGTAGCTAATCCACTAGTTTTACACCAAAACTCCTTAATGTTACTTTAATTCATATGAGTTGAAAAAAGAGAGAACAGCTTCCTTTCGCCTTACTGACGTACTCAGTGCAAAGGGGTCCACACAGGCAGTGTCCCAGTCCACTGTGAAATTCACATGGTGTAAAAAATGAAGCAGGTCACAATCAGTCCAGAATTGAAAGAGGTAACATTTAAACTCCTTTACCACAGATTTACTGAACAATTAGTTCATATTAAGAAAAGTAGAGAAAGACACTTTATTTCTCATTACTGACTTACTCAGGGGCAGGGCAAAGGGGTCCCCATTGACCTGAGTCTGATCCAGGCTGACCAGACTCTTATCATCACTGCTCCACTCCAGTAGAGTGGTGTCCAGCTCCCCTATGACATTCACAGGACGCAGAAAATTAAGCCATTCTTTAACATCAAATTTAACTCTGCAACCACAAAGTCTAGAAGACTGAGCTCAGTATTAGCTGACTGAGTAAATGCTTCTATATGAAGCAACGTGGGCTCGGTAGACTTTGACACCACAGTTGACTTCAACTCAAGGCCACCTAATTATCAGTCTGTGACATTACAACTGCTCCTACACATATTGGGTGGTCTTCCACTCCAGAGAACTGACTTACTCAGGTCACAGGCGTCCCTGTGGTCCTGAGCCTGGTCCTGGCAGACCACCTCGTTGGGCTTCTCCTCACCTGACCGCACCTCAGGCATCTGGTGGTCTTCCATGCAGAAGTGGGGGTCAGTTAGACAGCTCTCACTCCAGCCTGACAAACCCAATAGGAAAAACTTAAAGTAGCCTCATCTCGTGATTTTACTGTTATGGCCTATTATGGGCTATTAATAGAATTGAATTTATTTTAGGCCTTTCAGTCACCTTTGACCATGGACATTTCAGATTAGATTTTGACGTGATCTATGCCAAACGTGATACAATTTGGCACAGATTTTCCAACATTGCTTTAAAAAAGTAATCAGAAAGGGAAAAAAATAGAAGCATAAAACATTTACTTACTGCACTTACTAATTATTTTCTCATACATTTATGAACGCCTAAAAAAGTGTTGCCTGTATCTAAAGCTGTTGCTATAGCTACGCCTTTCAGCCAAGTTTCAACCACTCTTTCTTTAGTCTGCTCTGTGAACTCACACTCCTCCAGGGGGTAGACGAGGTCCACTTGGTCAGCCCAGCTCATCTGCTGTCGCTCCTCTTCACTGATGCTGCAGCCAGAGCGGCCGCTGTAGGTCTCCATCTTCACAGATGTCGTAGTAACCGGTAAAAAACAGCTAATGCTAACTGCTAAAAGTTGGCTAATTTCACTCACCTCTAAACACTGTTAAAGTTAATAAAACAGTCAAAAATAACAACAAAGCAATTAAAAATGAAATCAGTTAAAATCAGTTAAATCTTTAAAGGAAAACAATCGAGATAAACAGTGCAAATAAGTATAAAATCAGGAGATTGTTGGGGGCAAGCGCTTTGTAATGTTGTCTCTGTCAACAGCCAGGTACAACTGACAACTGGTTAGAATTCTAAGCAGAGTTCTATGCAAAGTAGAATGCTTCATTGATGGTAGAATTCTCACAACATTCTGGCCAGTGATGTCATGAAGCACCGGAAAGTCCCTAACTCCTTTCTTACATGCATCTGATGGCATCTGACAAGATTTTGGGTGGGCATGGCTAATCATATTTTTGAAAGAAAATGAATGCCACTCTTGGCGGTAGAGCAGGTTCTAAGAGTTTAAACCTTTTATATCTGCACTGTTTTTGCAAGATTTGCCTGCTTGCTGACCATTTATCACATAACAAGCCTAAACAGAAGCCTGTGCATGTATGTGCTGTAACCCTCAGAGAAGACCAGATTGTTGATACACATCCTGAAAATCCACATTAATAGGCTTCGTCTTTTGCCAATAATCCTTTGCCATTTTATGAAATACAACAAATAATTAGGGAACTAATTTAATGAGGCTTATTACAAAGCGTTGATTTCTAACTAAATGTAATGACAAAGCAAACATTATGTGCAAAAATATTACCATGAGAAACATCAGTGGGTCAACTCAAAGCACTCATATGCCATAAGCTAGATGTCTTTAGTTCATGAGACATTTAAAATTAAAAATAAAATAGGCCCCAAATAATTTTTTCATTTATTTAATTTTATTTTTTCGATGAAGCAATGGAAGGTGCTTATAATGAATGGTCTAGATGGTTAATCTACTGGGAAATAAATGTGGCCCTTGACATGTGTCCTATCATTAACTTTAGTGAAAACTTGAGGAACTGCACTTGATAAGTCGGTTTACCATACATGAATTAAGCCAAAACCTAAAGCAGATCTTCAATGAAAATCTCCCTTGAAAAGAGAAAGTATTCAGGGCTAGTCAAGAAGCGGGACAATTTGATCCTGTATAACCATGTGAAATATTAATCTAGAGACATTTTCAATTTATAATTAGAATTATTTGATAATTAGTTAATTATTATTATTTAATAATTTACTCTTATAATTACATGGTACATACTTCTAAAGTGAAGATCGCTGAAGTGAAGACTTTTTAAAAACTCACTCAATTACTCACGTCCCTCATAAATATACAAATGTGCTGAAAAAAATTAGTGTCTAATGCAGGGATATCCAACATGTAACCAGGGAGCTACCAGTAGCTCTCCACCTGCTTAAGAGTAGCTCTCCAAAGGTTCAAAGGAAATGTAAATAAATCTCATAACAGTCACAAAAGGTATTAAACCTGTTAAAACCTCTATGAAATCAACACTACACAAATTTTGATGACGCTTCTGTTTGCACTGTAAAAGGTGTAACATTTATCTCCAGGACTATCAGTAATACTGATGTAAAATAGTACAGATGCTCTCTGTCACATCGAATATTTCAAAGTAGCTCTCGGAGGAAAAAAGGCTGGATACACCTGGTCTAATGAATTGATGAAAGCAACACTTATTGGCACTGACTGGGTTTCAAGTATTCTTCATTCTGACCAGTGGAGGGCAACCTGATGCTTCCAGTAAACTAAATGTCAACAGCAGATGTCACTCATGTCCATGTAGTATTCTTAGAAACATCTTTGTCAACACAAGATTTGAGTTCATGAATCACCAATATGAGTTTTATTCCAAAATTACATTATGTGCTCTTAAGTTTTGTAGCCTACACTTGTTCACATAATCACTGCATAGTTTACCTTGCAAGTTACATGCATAACTTTTTTATGCAATGATGTGCCACCTCTCTACATTTTACATTGTGATTTTTAAAAGAAAGAAACTGAACAGAGACCAATATATAACCACCCCTATTTACGATGTTTGTGGGACTAGTTCTCATTTACATTTACATTTACATTTAGGCATTTAGCAGACGCTTTTATCCAAAGCGACTTACAACTTTGTCAACTATCAATTGTTCAGGGCCAGTCTCCCCTAGAGCAACTTAGGGTTAAGTGCCTTTGCTCAAGGGCACAACGGTGGTAGCTGGGATTTCTCAGTCATCCAGGTCATGGTATATAGTGCTGAATTGTAAGGCTACTGGATTTGTTCCTGAAGACTGAATTTTTAATCATCAAAAAAGGTGGTTTCCTTAAAACTCAGACTCAATGACTTCCTTACATTTACTTTATATTAAAGACACATTTTCATTGTGGGCTGCCAGTGCTATCTGTGCTACCGTTTTCAGATTTGAATCTCCAAATTACAACTGAATACAATACTGAAATTTAAGAAGTTTTTATTCTTTTTAAGGAGCCTGTACATACTCAATAGGCCTTGTTTCCATACAATGGTAACATTACTAAATTAAGCTGTACTACACGGAAATAAAAAATGTTTTACACCTCAGAAGAGTTTAGTGCACACTTTAGACTTAGTAGAAATCCAGGTTTATTGTGTGTGATGTGTGTGCAAACTAGTGTGTGTCCACATGTATGTTGTGTATTCATTTGTCTGGAGCCAAATCTGACCATGCAAACAAAATTTGCAGTTGTGTTTAGGCCTATGGCAGTGGTTCAGGGCTACACACAAAGACATGAACACAATCTATTCATCATTCACTTTATTTCTGACACTCATCTCAAGTTAATACATGGATGTCAAATAAAACCCTTTTGATCAGGAGTACAGTCCTTCAGAGATGCTATAGAACTGATTGAAATACCACATCTTGATTATTGTGGTCATCTGGTTTGATTACTTTCTGTGCACAATGCTGTTGTGAATTATTGCACTTGATTCTTTAAACCAGCAATGGATGTTCTGATTAATTTATTTTAATTACAATACCTTCATTGTCATTAAGTGGTGATATTGTAAAAATACAGTAGGCAGTCAGAGTAAATACACACGAACACAGCTGCTGACAGATGACCTATGTAAGGGAAGTTCACATTGATTAATATTGTGGAATAATGCTGAACAAAGCTCTGGAATATGACCTTAAAACCGATACTAATCCTGTGAATATTGTTCAGAAGATCCCAAACAGATCTATTCACATTTGTATGACGTGTTTAATTAAGATTTAGTGGGCTGAGGACCGACTGTGCCTTACAAAGCACAGTAGGCCTAGTTCATACTTATGGTTGACACAATGTTGTATAAATATGAATCACAAGGCATATGCCAATTTCAGAAACTTGCCTAATCTGACTGAATCAGGTAAACTGAAGAGCGACATGGAAGTTAAAGTACGCCAATCAGTGAATGCTACCCTTTGCATTCCATTACCTACACCACATTCAGACTTGCAGCAACAGATCAACAGCCTCCTCTGTCCTTCACAACCTTGCAGTAAATAGTCAATGAATTATGCAAGTAAAAAAGACAATACTGTATCTAAATCACTTCTTAAAAAATAATACATTAAAAATATTTCTCCACAGACAATAATAAAATGATAATCATTAACAACTCCAAAGTAAGTTGACAAAAAAATCAGGTCTCAACAACATGTCAGGGCCATATAGTGTTTTTTCTATACAAATAATCTCTTGGTTTATTGCATGCTTTGGAGAGTTTTAGAGAGAATCTTAAAAAAAGAAAAATCCAGTACTGAGCCCATGTTTAAAAAAATTAAGAAAAACCCAGATCATATCAATTTAAGATGCATACATGGTTGCATAAATACATGTTTGTCTTGAGTCTTTGAATGGCTGGCACCTAAAGGTCAAGAGTACAAGAGGTAGAGCTACAAAACAAATGTGTACCATACACTTCCCCACTACAGGAAACACCAGGACTGTGTCTTCAAACAAAGGAAAAGTTTCCAAATAAATTTGTACAAACAGATCTGTTTCTCACAAACCATTTTTTGGCTCCACAAAAGGAATAGTTTGCATAGTAAAGACTGAAATAAATATAAGAAAGACATCTTACAATCAGCTGAATTAACCTTACATACACATTATGATGTTCTTTGTGACCAATACTGACCTCAGCACAAATCTGAACTCCTTCACTTTAACTGTGATTAGTTGATTTGGTCAAGCAATCAAAGATTATTTTTAAAAAGTCCTAAAAGTCATACAGTACTATGTGCACATTAGCATTTGCAACATCACAAACAGTTGGCTATAGTGATTTTTTTAAGAGCTACACATTTCTACCTTCCCATTTGTTCTGCATAGTGTCTGGGAGGCAAGGTACTGCTTTTAGAATTAAAGCTTCAAATGATTAGATCCTCCTTCCCTTCCCACTGCCATTAGAGCATACAATTAACTCATTCAGTACTACAGAGAATAGCTAAGAGCATTGCTTTGAAAGAGTGCTTCAGTAGGGTTGTGTGAGATAAGTCTGGCAGGACAGCCTGTGGGTTCAGAGAGATGTTTCCGAGGATGGAGCTTTCCAGAAATAGCGCTCCTCTTCTGGCTCCAGGTCTATCCTAATCTGAGGCACAGATTTCTTGAAGGGGTTTCCTAGCTGACTGAAGCAGACAGACAACAAATGTCACAACCCAGCTAGCAGGCCTACTTACTCCCTCAGTCTCTCTCCAGCTCGGTGTCGCATGCGCAGCAGGCTTGGCAACCATGCAACGGCAGTCACACATCTTCATTATCTGATCAATACACAGCAGGGGGAACAGATTTCGATTTCTGCATCAAAAGGACATCCTGATCCCATGCACACCTTTGACTCATTCATTAAATCCTGATTAATCCTTACCTGAACTTGGGCTTGGGCTGGAAAAACTGTATCCCGTCAATAGGGAGAGAGGAAAGAGGGTTTATTTCCTGTGGGACACAGAGACAACAATGTCAGTTGACGAGGACATGATTGAATAAGGAAAGAGAAAGATCACAGAGGTGAATAGCGGTGAAAAGACCATGCTTGACAGAAGAGGGCCTGAAAGATGAATCAGAAGATTATTAGGGTGTTAGTGCTGGTGAAACTGGGCATGGGTGCAGAGAGAGGGCAGTGCATGTCTGTGAACTGTGAGGCCTGAGCAGTTGTTAGAACCAGAGCCAGCAAGAAAGACAAACAGCAGAGAAAGTCAGAAGGGAAAGGGCAGGAAAAGAAACCAGAGATGGTTATCAAGTACATGTGAGAAATGGAAGGATGTTAGGCAGTCTGCTCAAGGGGGGGAGCAGCTTCAGAGAGGTGGGTCAGTGGGAACGGTGACCCAGAGAGCCGTTACTCACTGTCTGAGGCCTCGTCGCCCAACATGGCCTCCTGCTCCATCATATCCATGGAGATTTTAATACTTGGTATGTTGTCATGGTGGTGGCAGTCAGACTGTGGATGTAGGAAATGCTCTGTGTGATGACTTGATCTGTGGTGCTGACCTTTGACCTCTTTCAAACTATGCTTAGATCAACACTTCTCTTCCTATCTGCTATACAGTTACAGCTTGAATGTAAAAACAATCCAAATGCATCGTGTGGCTGACTGACCACAATAACAGCCACTCCATTAAAATGATCTCAAAAGACATTTGATGAAGCAACAAAACTCAAACTCACATCATTCATCTGGCTGTCGATGCTTCCCTTCTTTTTCTTCTTCTTCTTCTCGTCCTCCTTCTTCTTCTTATCTTTCTCAGGCATCACATCATCTAGGTAGCTGAGGTCATGCTGGGAAAAGACGTAGTCCATGGCCTTCCTCACTGCCACCAGAGCCAGAATCTAGAGGTGGGGAGAAACAAGGAGACTGCGTCAGTGCTGACTGCATCCTACAGGGAGACGTCTGTCCTGTCTGACACGCATCCTTACCATGACAGGGAATATGATGGCTGCCACAGTGGACTTGAGCACCCACAGCAAAGCCAGGCAGAGCACTTGAATGAAGGTGAAGAGGTGGACGCGTCTCAGGGGGACGTGGCGCAGGTAGATCAGGTCTGGCTGATGCTTCGCCGGCATGAGAAGCAGCTGCAGACGGTCCATAAACTAGAGACACGTGACACACAGACAGGACATGCAGCTAAGACATACAGCGTGTGTGTGTGTGTGTGTGTGTGTGTGTGTGTGTGTGTGTGTGTGTGTGTGTGCCTACCTGAACACCATTAAGAGACGCGACTCCCATGTAGAGAAAAACTCCATAGAGCACAGGCATTGGGATAAACTGATCAGAACAGATGAAAGGTCAATCAGATGAAATGGATGAAGTGAACCAAAGGGAAGGAAATGCAGAAATTACATTACTAACACCATGTTGGACACTGAATATAGATATGAAGGTGATTTAGAGAAAACAATATGACTGCTACACAACAACTGCCAAACAACTGTCCAACTACCTTTTTTCATTTGGTCAAGTACAGTGCAGTGTATACATTATGAGCAGTTGGACACACTCATATAATTATATAACAGTACTGCAACAAATTTCTCTAGAATCTGCTAGAATGTGTGGGGCCAACCTGCCAAGAGTTTGTTTGAGTAGGTCAAGGTTCACATATGCACACTTTCCTTTAGACTCCATAAAAACTTTACAAGTCACTCCACACTCAAACATCTTAAACCTATTTTCAATATATATAATACAATCCAAATTACCACGTCTATTTTATATATGTTTTGACTTGTTCCATATTGAGTTTTCTGTTTTGTGTTTTGCTCAAGCTTAAGAGTGCAGAGAGCAAAAGTGTGTCTACTGCATAAACTCTAGATGTAATTCTAAAACTGGCCACTAGGAGGATTATGAGCGTCCATAGCAACCATATCAAGCAAGGGCTTGCAGACAGGTGACTTCCATGCTAATAGAGGCCCTGAAATATTCTACAAATCTATAAATCTCAAAATATTATACTAATTCTAAACTGCAGTACACGTATGGTGACTGTGAGTGAATAATCGGTGTGCTATCATGCAATCATGTAGAATGTAATATGAACCTGGTGGTGAACATACTGTATCCTTATCAGAGCACAGATTCCTATATAAGCAAATAGTATTCAAGGCTTTGCCAAACACTGTGACATGAAGTTCTGAATTCATTTCGAATGCCTAGATGTCTTTTGTGAAATTTCAGAGACTGTCTCTTGAGGAGGACTAATCAGACATCCTGTCCCTGAGTAAGTACCTTTAGCACAGGGGCCATGAACACAGAGAGTCCAGTCAGAATGAAGACACAGATGCCAGTCACTCTCTGTTCTCTGTGGAAAGACACACAAAGGCAAGCCTATTACACCTGAATGAAATGGTTGGTTTGTTTTGGGTAGAACTTCACATCAATATTTCAGGTAGATTTCCCCATCGATATTTACCACATAACAATCCCTAGTGAAACTTAGCTATTAAGTGCTCTCCTCTTTCTAGTAAACTGCCAAAGGCTTAGTCTGTTTGAATCTGCAAACTCCAACTAACCTGACACCCAGGAATTTGGGTGCCTCTCCAGGGGCAGAGGTCTCTGTCTCCATCTTCAGCGAGTCAATATGGGCGATGGAGATGACGGTGGCTGCCACGTACCATGGCAACCCCATGAAGGAGCAAATTATCATGAGAATAGCCACCCAGAACAGGTCAAGGTGATACCCTGCACCTTTCTGTAGACAATATGAGGATAAGTGAGAATAAAGACAAACGTGCACACACACGCACACACTCGTTCGCTAGTGAATGCTATTCTTGGCACAGTCATTATCAGCTAAACAGCTGTAAACTCATGGCATATTGAAGAGGACTTTTATTCTGACCTTGAGCTTGTGCTCCTTCCTGTTGACAATGACCGCTGTGATCTGCTGATCCATGAACACCAGAATAGTGACTAGTAGAGCAGGAAGACTGGAGGCCAGGTACACCCACCAGGGGTTTCCTCCAAAGGGGGGCACGAACCAGCCGCGAGCAGAGCTTGTCGGCTAGAAGTGGAAAACAAAATACCACTGTGAGTGTGCATGAAGTGAAACATTGTTCTCTAAACTAGTTTATAATATGCAAAATCATATTCATTAGGATACAGCCTAGTTTTGCACCTACCTATCTATCTTTTAAATGCCAGCATTTCCTTGTGTTTTTGTGCTAGTGTGTTATTGGTAAATGCCTTGTATTGCCAGGTGGTTTATGAATAAGGACTGAATGATTGATAGTGTAAGGCAGCCATGGACTGCAGGATGGGAGCAGGCTGGGTGTTCTGGTTTCAGCTGATGTGTGATGATCTACTCAAATAGCAGGGCTTCATTTTCATACCAGCCTCGGTGGCCCCATGAGAAAAGCAGACACTTCCCTAAAAGCTATCCTGACTGATCTTAAAATGTCCCATGAGGTTTATTAGAAAGGAAACAACAACAGCTGTCACATATTACAAAGCAGCCTCAAACACAAGCCCTCACCTTAAATTCACTTGGCACGAGGAGTTTGGGTGTGTCCACTCCGACTATGGCATCGACTCCACAGAAGATGAGAATGGCCAGAATGATGGCGAAATCACTGATCAGCTTACGCACCTGCCAAACAAAGGCAGTGCACACATTTGAACAGAGACATAAAAGCACAGTATTGACATAACCAGCACTATTGTATTTCAATAGGCGGCACAAATGCCCTGTGTTAGAAAGTAACCACCTGTCCCCTCCACACCTTCACCCTCATAGAGTGGACCTGTGAGCCTCTAGATACAAGCCTGCAAAGGAGGCAGAAAAGGGCTGCACACTCTGCAGAAGTAGCAGTTGCGTGACCAGCTCTGAGTTCAGGAGAAACTCAACAGGTTAGGCCACCCAGGATTCAGTGAATGAGTGAAACTGAGCCGTGGGTGTGTATGTGTGGGTGTGTGTGTGGAGTTGTAGTTTATGTGAGATGCATGGTGCCCTGCTGGCAGACGATACTGAGAAGTAAAGTGAGCTGTTCCCTGGAGAGAACTCTGACATTTCTAGAGTGTTCTATTGCATGTGTGTATGTGTGTGTGCGCACAGGCACAGTATAGCTTGAAATTAGGAAAAGAGAGCGAACGCAGCAGAGAGTTCTCCGTGGACAGTAACTTACCATAGTGGGGAAGAACCTGCTGGTCTTAAACTTCTTGAGGCCCATAGAGCAGGCGTAGGTGCCCAGGAACAGAATGAAGGACATGAGGGTGATGTCAGGGACAAACTTACAGGCCGGCCCCCCCAGCTGCCCTCCATAGTGCTCACACTCTGACTTGGTCAGGGACGCCCACGTGGCATTCAGATGCCGCTGCACGCACACACATACACACACACACACCAGTCAACACACAGCAAGACTAAATCAGCCAAAACTGAGTAGCTGCACACTTGTGATTTTAGATTTCACAGTCAACACTGGGTAAAACACATTGCATGCTATAGCATTTTACAACAATATTGTGTTTTATACACTGAACAGATGTGCTGAAAATTGACAGAGTATAAGAGACACATCATAGCCTATGTCTCTCCCTGCAAACAGATGGTGATTACAGTGAAAAGCTTGTGAGGCGGCAGGTGTGAATTTTTCAATCCTAGTTCTTAAAGGATTTACTAACTAATGAGCGATAGGGGACGGATTAATAACTGATTAATACGCTGGAGTGAGAAGAAAGTTTCTTTTTGAGAGCAAGTCTAAAGCACACTGCAGACTAGAAAAAGCAGGAACAAGCGTCAGATCTCCCCCCCTCACAGATGCTGTGTCATCCCCCTCATTGGAGGGATCATATTTCAGTCGCCTCTGCAATTGGCAGCATCCCATTTGCGGGTGGGCTATGAATGAGAGCATTGTGCAGTGCCCTTCTCTCCAGGAGGCCAAAGTCAGCCATATAACACCACTACCAATGGAGAACATCACCCCCCTCTCTTTAAATAAAATCCACACTGACAAAGAACAGATCCATCAATAATTAGTGGATTGGAGAATGGGTGATAGCACATCAACACACACACACACACACACACAGAGGAATACATAGACACATAAACACACACAGACACACACACACACACACACAGAGGCATGGATAGACACATAGACACACACACACACACATACACAGAGGCATACACCACACCCACACACCTGATCAGTGCTGTTCACCACCCATGGGTCCAGGACTTCATGCTGTAATCCTGTTATGTTCCCTGTAAAGATAAACCACTTAAGTAACTGACTGATATATAGAGATGCAAAGGATAAAGGAAATGGAATAGCAATTACAGCAGTGCAAAGATTTTACTCTGATTTTACTCTGGCATTGGTTTGTTAAATGTCGAGAATGTGAGAGAATACAGAAAGGTAAATGGTCCACATGTGTCCAGAAAAACAGTTGGTGCTGTGTTGTAAAATGGAACCTATCCTTGTCTGTGCCTGCAGATGGCAAGCAAATGTGCTGGGCCATCTGATTGCTTATCTGTTGCTATGAGTCTGACATGCACCACACTTATAGATACCATCACACAGAGTGTCAACATGAATATCTGTGAGTATACACTACACATTAGTACAGGTGGGAGATTAAATGGCCCACCACATTTCCACCCTCTATGTGCAGAAAGGCCTGACCACAGAAGCACTGACAAGCTGATAACTCCTCTTCTGATTGCAAGACTGCTAAAATAGAAATACTGTCTAACCAGAAGCCATTTAACCATTTAAATATTCAATTTATGGCACTGTATCTACTCCTGTGACAGGTGTTCATGAGCCCTTCGATTCAACTTTGCAATCAGGTGTGTGTTTCTGGCAGCCTGCTGGACTGGCTGAATGACATTAAAGCAAAACATGTCCCATGGACACATCCGTGTTCATGATTCTCCTTACCATCAGGTGGGATACAGTGGCAGTAGTACTGGGTGACCTGGTTCATGTCATAGTTGGAGTCAATGGGGTGATGGTGGGCGAGCTTCAGCATCTTCTTGAAGGCATCATAGATGAAGATGAAGCTAATTAGCGCAGAGAATCCTTCCTCCGTGAAGCGGGTGAAGTACTGGACCAGGAAGCTGGCATCTGTGGCGACCAGGACTAGGGTCAGGAAGGCAGACCATAGGCCAATCCACAGTCGGAACTCCAGGTAGTCAAAGCTGTTGTCTCTGGAGAACAGAGTGCAAAGAAAAGAAAGTTAATAATTTCCAAGCAGTCATATTAACAGTTGAACAATTGTGCCTTGTTCCTTTGGCCTTCACTATGTAGGTGCCTGCAAGCAATGATGCATCTACATAGTGTCCTCATTGAGAGAAATTACTAGACAGTCCAAAAGTGAATTAACTTTTATTTGGACCATGGCAGTCTATTGTAATAGAAAAATGCATATAGCACAAAAAATTCAGGCCCTGAATGAGTGATTTAACATTAGTGAATGATGTGTGTAAATGTAAGCATTTGAGATTAGGCACAGACATCAGTCCACTGGCCAGAGGGCAGAATGGAAACCAGAGAGCTAGGGGGCACTGGCTCTAGCTCATCCAGACATCGACATGAAATCAGATTCAATTATTCATAACGGAACATAACAGACATGCAGTAACTTTAGAAGAGGCTGACCTTACTCAAGAAAAAAGAGAAAGGGGGACAGAAAGTCTAGAGTCAGAAAGACAGAGAGATGGAAAAAGAGTGTGTTTGGTAGGTGAAAAATAGGAACAGAAATTTTTTATAAAATGTAATACTTCAACATCTTAAAAGGTAGGTCCATGGTCTTAGGTCCATGTCATAAATTGACTGTAATCTTCAACTGACATTGCTCTTCAATATCACATTTTATATCAGAATATAATCTGACTTAATATAATCTGTTCTGGTCACTGGTTATACAGTAGTTAATTAATATATTGTCTTATATGTTAGCTGGGAAACTGAGCTGAGAGCAGTAGGCTGGCAAGTAGAGCCAGGCTACCTCTATGGAAATACATAAGGAAACACAGCCAAAGATTGGCTGACCTCAGAGCAGGAAGCACATAATGGGAACAAGTGGAAATGAATAGACAATCAGTTCTGGCACAGTGTCTTCAGCTAATCCTGCCGAGAACAACTCGAGGACGAGGACGTCTCGGTAATACAATGGCATTCTGGAAAATGTTGCTTGGATTATGCAGTGTTTAGAAAAAAGTCACAAAGAGAAAATTCTTTGGTAGGTTTTCAAATCTGCAGCCCAAGCGAGAGTAGTCTGTGGTTTAGAGACCATGTTGAGGGAGACTTTGTTTTCCTCTCACGTAACTCAACCCCTCCTAAAGGTCATGGAGGGTAATTTACCTTCATGCAATATAGATGAGTTGCAGTGAATTGTAATGTTTTGGTCGTAGCTGGTGTCGGTTCAGTTAGGGTTGTTCTGAATGACAGCGTGTTGGTGTTGCTTCCTTTTGTATGTTAGTCACATTGGCAGTGAGCTATAATTGGTGATTTACTATGTAATGATGAGTTGTTATGACGAGGTCATGGAAAAAAGGCTGGCACTGGCAGTAAGGAGATGTGGGAGCTTTCCAGATGTTTCCAGGTATGCAGATGTGCAAATGCGTTGGCACCTACTTGCTGAAGTTAAAGAGCAGACGTTCAAACACCAGCACTGGTCCCGTGCTGCTCAAGATGGTGAGAGGCTGGCCAGCCAGCAGGCAGAAGACGGCACCCGACAACGCCGTGCCAAGAAAACTTTCCAACACACCCTGTAAAACAAGCACAGCTTCTTGTCAGAATACTTTCCAACACACCCTGTAGAACAAGCACAGCTTCTTGTCAGAAGAGCTATGTCACGACAGAAGATGAAAGAGAAACAATATAACAGGACCTCTAGCAACTTCCCTCCCAGGCCACACAAACACAGATATGAGCTACTGAGGCAGACAGCTGGTCCTCGCCAACACTAAGGACTCATATGCAACACCTTCATTATTCTATCCACTGCCTGAATACACCTGATCCTCATGCACTCCGAAAGAGAGCGACAGAATCATTCTTCCAAGAGTAACTACATTTCTCACTCTCTCTTTCTGTCTCTCTCTCTCTCTCTCTGTCACATACACACACACACTCTACATCACACTGAAAGCTTGAACACAAATTGGTGTCCTCAAGCCAGTCATTTCCACATTCACTATTTGTATGTATTCTACCAACATCAGTGCTCTTTTGAGTCTGGATTAGCTGTGGAGTCCATGAGGTAACAGTGTTGGTTCCAGACGCAATTCATCATGTCCATCTGACAGAACCAACAGCGGCCTTGTTATAATGTTACTGTGTGCTTACAGTGCACACTGGCAAAGAGAGAGGGTGCGGGTGGCTCTCCACCTCCTCACACCTGCCCAGCAACTAGTTTCTCCCACCACCCTGGAATCTGTCCAGTCAGCTCTGCGCTGTTGCCATCACAATAAAGGCGTCTCTAAAATGATGAGGAGCACCTGCATAGACTGCTACAGTTCACCTCTCACCTAAGAAAGGGCCTAACTGTGTGAGCCATGAGCAGAGATACAGCATGCATGACACAATTACCACAAACACAGTCTGGACAGTGTATGAAAACTCTCTCAGGAATCTGTAGATATTTTGTTTTATTACACAGCTTTTTATAATACTTTAAGAATGCTCCATTCACTTCAATGGGACCTCCCAACATTCCACAGTCTGATGTTGCTAAGTATAACAGACTGCTGTTAAGGAAGCTATTATCCACCTCAATCAATGATAGCACTGATAAACATGCTTTGTTGTCATGTTATTGATGTATTCAATAGGTAGCCGTGTACTAAGTTCTGTGAGGCGGTCACTATCGGGGTCACTAACTCCCTTCAGAGTGATTCAAACCCTCCGGTGTCGTGCTCCCTTCACTCTGTCAGGAGTTTATCCACGATAATGTCCGCCTCACAGAACATTATCACTTGCATATAAACACACCGTGTTTTCCAATTGGAAATAGCTGGAAGATATGTTTATTTTTGGGTTGTGGATATTTCTTTACTCTCTAAACAGAGGGTTCTAGGAAAGGTTGGAGATCAGTGGAGGGATTCCCTGAGAGGGATTTATCTATCTGCCCACGGGAACAAGTCGGTTTGGCTGAGTAACGCCCCTTTAATCGGTAATCTGGCTCTGAGACTCCTGGGCTATTTATGGCACTGCCAAATCCCCTCCTTCAAACCAACCACAGTCCACAAGGCTATATATATACATACCTATATACATACACACTTAAAGGGTTTCAGTGATTCATACCCTACATCAGGCCTGCTCAATGAACATACAGTTATATTTATTATTTCTGCTATGAATAAACTCTCCATATATACTGTATCTAGCAACTACACACTAGGAGCCTTAAATTAAACTTGCTAGAACCCCCAACATGTATAAGTTATAATCTATAAGTATATGCTGTTGCCGATTCTCATAAACTCAACTAATATTAATCTACATTGTCCTGTACATGTACAGATTTTTTGTATATTACCGTACCATATGCTGAATGGCAGTCATCTGTCTGTCTCTAAGCACTCTAGAGCGCTTCACAAACCTATGTGAAACTAGTGTTAAACAAGCTGTGTTCATGCCACTATCATCAGCACAGTCCAACTCTAGACGCCTACTATTAGGTATAGCAGTGCTAGTGTTGAGTGATAATGTCAGGTGTGCTGAGAGGTCTGAGTGATCAATGACTGATCTAGGACCTAGGATCCTCACACGTGGCTCTTTGACGACGTTCTGCCTCATGAATTCTTTCATGTCGACTGTAACTTTCATGTCGACTGCCAGAAAAAGAGATGATTGTGATTATGTACGCCGTAATCAACAAACTCATTCCTGGTTGAATTTATCTGACTGCTCCTTCCTGACATTTTTTTTATGTCAGAGATGAACAAAAAGGACAAAGTAAACAAAGTAAGAACAGAATCAAAAAAGATGACAAGTTATGTACACCATCCTTACAAAATGCAAAAACTAAAATATGACTCCCATAAATCCCTTCTTAACAATATGGGAGAAAATAAGAATAAATCAGAACATCATTAATCACATGTATAAGTATCTTCATATTCCATCTGCTTCACCTTCTGAACACCTTTATTTGCCACAAAACTCAGTTCAATGATGCATCTGTACCATCCTACCATGTATCATGTTTTTGAATCATGAAACCACAATGCAGCATTGCACTGTTACAAAACCCCAACTTTACACTACGAAGCAAAGATTAAGACTTCAGTCAGAACAGAGGAAGCATTCAGAGACGCTTGCAGATGAACTGCTAGGGGCAGATACTGTGCATACTTGCAAAGCATGCCAGCCCTTTGGGAGTAACAAGGAGACAATGCATCCAAAGAAGTGGGCAGGGACAGCAGTATTCTTGTGCAGTACCTTTCAGAAATACACCCATCCTGGACATGTTGCATGGCTGAGGTCAGAGGTACAGTTGCTCACTCACCTGCATACTTTCCGTAGCATCCCCTAGCAGTCCCCCAAACGTGATGGCATTGGTCACTGTGCCAAGGTAGATGAACAAGATGGCAGACAATGACTGGATGTGGAGGGCATCGTAGAAATCACTTGCTAAAAACGGCAGCTTTCTCTTGACATCCAGGAATAATCCGCCACAAAATCTGAAGAACCAAATGAGAGAAGGTATTTAACATAGGTTTACCCTCTTGTTTTGCAACCATTCTTCTTCTGCAGTGCAATGAGTTCACTCTTCAGGCATTATACTGCTGTAACTGCTAACATCTGAAACATCAGAGGTAAAGCCTGTTCTTACAGCTGTGATTTGCTTGTTGCTTGAAAAGTTATAAAAATGTTATATTTCATGTAACAAATGGTTATTTCACCAGTGATCACTGAATTACATTAAAAGTTATTTGTTTTCCTTCTGGAGCTAGTCCCCTGAAGTCCACATTACAGGGTCTGACCTTCCTGTCCGGATTAGTTCATCTCCGACCTGATGCCCTCCTCCTCCTCCGCCTCCTCCGTCATGAGGAGCATCTCCATTCATCTGATGGCCCTCTCCTCCAGCCAGAATGTTCTTCCTGCACAAGCACAACCACATGACCGTAGGTCATCACACAGTGCAATATACACTAATTGAAATCAACCAAGGCTGAGTTTCAAAACAATATCGGTGCTAATGTCTTTCACAATCTTGGGAGTTCTGCCTCGAAATGAAACGGTATAAAAACAAACATAATGGAAATCAGAAACAACACTTTCTAGAAACTTCTCCCTAGTCTCCCTACCGTTTGTCGGCAGAGGGCAGTGACTTGGGAGGCTCTATCCGGATATCAGGGTCCCACTCGCCAGGAGGCAGGACAATGACCTCATCCAGGAACTCCTCTATGCCTGCTAGCAGATCCTGCCGGTCCTTAGCCTTGTAGGCCACATCATGGAAGACCTGGGAGGGGAGGAAAGACAGTGATGCAGTATGTCTCTCAGCTGGTGCTAGCTAGTGAATGAATTACTAAAGATCAGTGCTACGATCAGTGCAATTGCAATTGGGCTTTTTGTGCATTACAAAGCAATGACATAGAATCAAGCAAAATCAGCAAATCAGTCATTAAACCAGTGTGACAATATAAATGGCCAAAGTCTTGTTTGTCCGTGTGTACATGCATGCATGCAAGTGATGTTGGTCTGTGTGTGCATGCGACATGTGAGTGATGTTGGTCCGTGTGTGCATGTAGTCTGTGTGGACATTTTGCAAAACATTAAGGATACTACACCTTAGAATCATATATAAATCATATATAAATCTGTGGGCTATGGAACACATCGGTGGCATAACTAAATGACTATGTTAATCTTTGTTGCACAACAGCAGTGTTAAGGGCTGTCCCTTAAACCGCCAGGAGACGGCATTTAGTGTTACTGTAAGTGTTAATCCCTTAAAGTTAGCACCACTGAGGTGGCATGCAAGTCACACAGGTCACCATGCCCCACCAAAGAAAACACCGGGCTTTCATGGAATTTAGCGTCACCCGCTGTGCCCTTCTCAAGCTCCGTAAGCCAGCTGCTTCAAGTCTTGTGTGGTCTACCTCTGCCTACATAGGCTTGACTTCAACATCCATGTGCATGGGAATGTGACTGTGTGCATGCACACACTGTGCATGGCAACCACGTACACAATACATACAGTCATCTCTATATACAGCGTATACATACATACCTCATCAGACATAAGGGTGGCAATAGCCCTCCCAATCTCATGGTAGGATTTGGCTTTGCCCTTTGGTCCAAGGAGAATAAATAGGAAGCTAAGGGGAAGTCAGACACAGTTTTAGTCCTTAAATGCACATAAAGCTATTTTGCATTCATGTGAGAAAGCCTTTCAATGCAAAGGTGTGTCGACAACTAATGAAGTGTCTGACAATCAAGATGGAATGTTTGAGCAGATCAGGTGTTGTGACTGCAAGTGAAAGTAAGTGTGTTTGTGTGTGTGTGTGTGTGTGTGTGTGTGTGTGTGTGTGTGTGTGTGTGAGTGTGAGAGAGAGAGAGAGAGACCTACCGGGTAGGAACAGGGACTTCGGTCAGTGCTCCTAGCATGACAGCCTGCTGCAGACGGACAAATGCTACAAATGGAGCATCCAAAAAGTCCACTTCTCCAACCAGAACGTTAGATGCTTCTGCATCACGGGGAAGCTTTTTCATAAACTTATTCTGCAGCTGCAGGGCAGAACAATCAAAAGGAGAGAAGAGATAGAGATGGAGAGAGTCTTTTCAACTTAGAATTCTATTGTAACAGATCTGCAAAGACACCATGCGAATGTCAGAAGCTTCAGTATGTTTTAATGGCAGTCAATAAAGATTGACAATGGTCAGATAGCACACACCTTTATGACACTAAACTAATGCTAATGACCTCAAATTAGTCCACAGGCATGTCACCATAAATGCGCACATACACACACACATTTGGATGCATATTCGCACACAAACAGTTTACTGGGCTGGTGTAAGGAGTCGCTAAACACTAACAGATCTGAAGCGTGTTCTGTGCTGGCCTCACAGGGCCAACATACCTAAAGTGTAAAGGGCATTCAGAGTTGAGGTGAGGTAACAGTGAAGTACACTCTAAAAACAGATTTTCACACAGAGGAACTTTTATTACAGTCGTATAGAACTCTTTCTTCACAATCTTATCTTTTAACACCCAACAGCATGGACTTTCACTTTCCTCAATGAGCTAGCAGGCAATTATCAACCAGGATGTCCTTCCTTTGCTCAAACCTCACTGCAAAAGAACATCAGTCCTCTGTCCACAAGCTCTGCTCACAACCTGTTCCAGGAATCAATTTCTATTCTAACTTCTGAATGGACACTGTAAAGTTCGTATCTGATTTTAAATATAACAACTCCCCTTGGGGCAACTGAAATGTTTACTTTTGATTATCAGCTACCATGTTCAAACTTCTCCCTTCGCACCTACCAAAGTGCAATAACACAATGACATTAACATGCTTCCGGGCATTTGTCTTTGTTGAAGTTAAAAAGTGAACAGTTGCACTTATACAAGAGCACATCACTGACATCCCCCTTTCCCAGGACTCTGCCCTGCCTCTGAACCCAGATAGTGTTACAGTCTATCGGGAGCAGGTAGCTCGCTTTGTGCCTCTGACACCCGTCTGGTCCCAGAGCCACTAACCCAATACCACACACAGCACTCAGGCAGACACCACTGCTCTGTCCGACGGGGCGGCAGCAGATAACCTTCCCCCCTCCATGATTACAACATGGCAGATTCACATGGCCACCTGAGAGAAGTTAATCAGATTTATGAAGATAAGAGCTCTGCATGAACACAGTGCAGTGCCAGCCCAAAGCCATGGTCACATTGAGAGGCTTTACATTACAAACATCACACACCCATATCAGACTTACTTGGTCTTTCTCTGGCTTGTCTGACAGGTCATTTAGGCTGCTCGAGGTGAGGTTACGGTGGGCAGTGGCTGGGCTACCTGTCAATCAACATAGCAAGTGTCAAAGCTGCTCTCTGACAGGCCAACAGAAATTATTGAAATTTTGGAGATAGGAAACCCCAAATCCAGCCAGAAACAGAGAAGAAAAGAAATGGATTATAAATTTGGAGATATCCAAAGGGGATAAGTTTGATTCGGAAGAACAGGGTAGCACAGGATAGAGATCGTTAAATGACTAATTTAAAGGAATTTTAAGATGACCCAATGAAGCAGATGAAGCAGAATCAGCACGGAAAAGATTAACAAAGAGTTCCAAAGTAGACTAATTTTCAAGTAACTGCTGTGTTTTGCATTTGAAGGTCATCTCATTAAAGAGAATAACTGTCTACTCTAATCTCGATGGAATGCATATAGTCCAATAATGTAACACAGAGAAAGCACTAATTAAAAACATTTTCCAATGCCAGTGTAAAAAAATAAATCGATTTCACACCACTTATTTTTCTCTTCCAGTCTGTTTCTTGGAGTATCAGGGACACTACACCTAATGACAGTTTGATGCAGCCACAATATTTCCTGTTTCAGACATCAGTGTTCAGGAGAGACATGTTACTATGTTCAGTGTTTCAATGGGTCCAACACATTTTCAATGGGTCCAACACATCAATATTTGTGTTCCAGCACTACAAGTCATGGTGAGCTTTCTGACTTGACTGTGGTCATAGTGATAGACCTACAGAACTTAAATGCTCAACTTACAGAGCAGCCCCATACTGTTGCTTCTTTGCATCGTCATTTGCTCCTCTGGCTCGAACGTGGTAATGCAAGGCACTGGGTTTTCATTGGGACTACGTACTTGGGTGAGAAATGCACCAAAACACACACACACACGGAAACAGCCCAAGCACCGGCCAGTCCAGATTGCAGAGCAGGACATCCAGAGGAGATAAGAATCAAAGAAAGAGAAAGAGAGAGAATCAAGAGGGGGGAAAAGAAAGAGAGAGCAGGTTGTGACAGTGTTGCAGAGCATGCTAGACTGGACTGAAACACTTGAGGAAATAGATGTCCTCATGGACAGATCAAATCAGTCTGGCTTTACAGCAGAAGAAATGCTTTGGTTGAGTTAGTTAAACACACAATCCTCAATCAGTGAATCATGCAGATTTTTCCAACAGAGCTCTGTGCAAAAGCCCATAATGCATCACTGCAACATGCTGCCAAGGTTGCAAACAAGTGAAAAAAGATTTTGAAACCTTTTGAAACACTTGTATGGACACACACAAGAAACGATCATAAAAGGTAACAACTCAGACAGAAGTCAATAAAAGCAAGTTATTAAAATGTTGTTAAAAGGTATAGCTTGTGTAAGTTTAGATATTGGTAAATAGCCCTTAGCACAACCAGTCAAACACAGCTAGACTGACTAAGATTACGTGTGACTCTGTGAGTGGTTAAACAAATGAGTCATGCACATTTAGACATTCTCTACAAAGACATCATTCACAAACTATATGTAAACTATTCCACAGCTCTGGATGTTTTGTTCTGGGAGAGGGACACTGACTAGGAGCATAGCTGCACAGAAGGCAGAAGAGGACTGCAAATTTGGATCATTTTGGAGCAAAACTGGGTGGTACAGCAAAAGGAAACCAGAGTCCTCTCAGTACACATCTGAATGGCCTTGCAGAGAGAGTTGGTGCCTTCTCTCTTAGTGTCCATTTCAGAAGACTAGAAAGGGGACAAACTCAAATGTGCTGAGGTGGGGAATGAAGAGGGACAGCATGGGACCAAAGTGATGGACAGACCCAAAGGAAGAGCAGATAAGGGGGAGCAAAAAGACTGCACCAAACTGGCATCTGCATTACCGTTCTCCTGGTTGGAAAACAGCCTACTTGCACTGGACACAGTTTTGCCGATGTCCGCCAGGGACCGCAGGTTGGACTTCTTGGTCTGATGCCGGTGCTTTCGCAGCAATGTGTACATGACCTTCTCCTTGAGCTCTGCTTTGAGGAGACCACCTTCTATCTGACTGTCCGTTATCATCTCTACAAGAGAAGGGAGAAGTAAGTGGCATGGAATTACTTCTCAATAACACACAAAATACATGTGTGTGTGTGTGTGTGTGGGGGGGGGGGTGTATAGGGATAGGATGGTGTGTTTAATCATTCCCCCCCACAAAACTGGCACGTCGGAAATGTAGTCAAGACCAACTTACCAACCACCTGCTGCAGTGACCCAGCCTCCAGATCCAGCATGATGGTGCCTTTCTCTATGCAGGTCTTGAGTTCAAACAGACTGTGGAGGGACAGGGTGGCCACATGAGGCTTGCTCCAGCGCTCGCCCCCTTTCTCAACCTTCTCCTCAAACTTTATCCACCTGCGGGCGTCACACACACAAACACGGCCAGGTGAGACTACGATGCAACAAGTGTGTCTGTGGGGTCATGTGTGATTTGTGTCTGTTGACATCACTGAGGTCTGATTAAGCTCAAAAGGTTAAATCTAGGAAAGTAAAAACATAAACACAGAAACAAGCCCTTTCATAAGTTTGCACTTATAAATATGGGTGAGCAACGGAGGGTGACCAACAGAGTTCTTTTTCTCTTTACTCCAAACATCACACACACTGGCTAGCTTACAGATGTGGGCTTAGGTTTATATGAGTGCAAATGAGCCATGTTGGGGGAGGAGAAAGAATAAAAGAATACAAAGACCCCTTTACTGTAAAAGAGGTGATGAATATTTAAGAACAGTTAAACTCAGCGAGAAGTGGAATGAGAAATGTGAGAAAAATGCAAAATAGAGAGAGGGAGCGTGTGTGTGTGTGTGTTTGAGAGATCCAAAGAGAGGGAGAGTGTGTGTGAGTGTGTGTGCATGTGTGCGTGTGTGTGTGTGAGAGATCCAGAGAGTGGGAGGGAGTGTGAGTGTGTGTGTATGAGAGATCCAGAGAGAGGGAGGGAGGGAGGGAGTGTGTGTGTGGTGTGTGTGTGTGTGTGTGTGTGTGTGGTGTGTGTGTGTGTGTGTGTGTGTGTGTGTGTGTGTGCGTGCGTGTGTGTGTGTGTGTGTGAGAGAGATCCAGAGAGAGTGACTGATGGTGAGAGGTGCACTCTCATGGGGTTGGGTAATGACTGGAGGATTGGGTGACGCGTGCGGGTGGATTGAGTATCCGTCTGGCCACACGCCATTTCCCTTCTTCACTATTCATCAGGGCTCACAGACACCTAACTAGCCTTGCCTGCTTTTCCATCACCTGGCACAAGAAGTATATCTCATTGTGTGTGTTGGGTGTGTGTGTGTGCGTGTGTGAGTGTGTGTGTGTGTGTGTGTGTGTGCGTGCGTGAGTGTGTGTGTGTGTGTGTGTGTGTGTTGGTGTGTGTGTTTTATTGCTTACGGCTTAATATGCCAGCATAAGAAGCTTAGCTTGTCAGAATCTGATGATTGTTTTACATGAGTTTCCTTTCTCACAGTTATCCAATCCTCCAGCACTACATACCTTTACCCTTGATATCTGATTAACTGGAGGAGGTTCAAGCTTCTTACTGCTAACAGACAAGAAAGTTTGGCATGCCCACTTCTCCCTCACCATGTAGGAGTCATACCACTAATGAAGAAACCTACTTTAGTATTTTCTTAAGCAGTTTGCCAGTGCATGACATCCTGGTCATGGACTGGATCCTGTGTGTGATTGTGAAGGTATTCTTTGAAAAAGAAAGTGTGGTGATCATTTTACGACTGCGGTGGTGAGCTGCGGCGTACTGTGACATCTTATCAACGACGACAAAGAGTGCATTCGGAACGAAAGCCTCTGAAGTGACACTGGAGGTGCTTAAATGAAACTGTAGGTCTGGAGAGCCCTGCTTGGGGTTGTGCACTTGGGCTATGGACCTCACAGGAAAAGTGATGAGGAAAGCTATCGGGGGTCAAGTCAGGTCAGCATGAAACAGACAAAAGCTGATTCTTATCACACAGCACCTGCTTAAAAGAGTATGACTATCTTTCCAAAGAAACTACTTACTTTAAAAATTACAGTTAACTAGCCATGAATTCCTGTTAGTCATGTGACTTTGGCGGCTGGGATTGTTGTTGTTGTTGTTGTTGTTGTTAGGAAGGGGGGTGTTTCTCACCTGGCTGTCTCCTTCCACTCCATCTCCTGGCCGTCCACAGACAGCAGCTCATCCAGTTCAGTGAAGAGCTGTGGAGGTGGGGGTCCACTGTCCTCCTCCCCCAGGATAAAGCGGATGCGCTCCGCTGGCGAAACTGAACACACAAACCACAAGCAATCAAATATCAGCCCTAGCACTAGCAAACCTCTTCCCTTCACACCTATGATAAAGCACACAGGCACTAAAAGCAATGACGTCAAGATATCACAACCCCCTTTTTTTTTTTTAGATCTAGAGCCCTCGCACTTGCTTAGTCTTTATCGAGCATAGTCATCACACTCATCATGCAAAACTATGGGACTGTCAAGAGGAAGAGGCTGAGCTGTCTTTCTGGTAACTCTCCTGGTGTTTGTGTTTGTGTTTGTGTTTGTGTGTGTGTGTGTGTGTGTGTGTGTTTGTATTTGTCTTCCTCATTCTCACTGTCTGACTGTGTGATCAAGGCCTGCCGTCCTAGCTTTGACCCTGCACTGCCTGAGTTTTGTTTCCGTGTCTCCATGCCAATAGGATCCACGGCCCATTAGAGCAGTTCAATCCCCAGCAGACACAATGGAATTCCTCTCCAACCTTTGTGACTGTTATGAGAAAGATGCTGCTCTGGATTTAGTAGTGCATTGTAACTAGCAGACACAATGTGGACAGACAACCTATGATTAGACACAGGGCAATGGGTTAGGATGCCTATAGGAGGATTTTCCACACACACCACACAAGGAAATGTCTTAAAAAGGTCAGAGCTATGAACTGATTGACTGCCAGCCACTCCAGAACACATACAGATGGTAGGACCATCATTCTGGTGGACTTGGTTCAAAAACTATTTGGAAAAGCAGAATGTGTGAAGGAGCAACTAAGTCATGGAATGCATTCTCCAGCTGGAGAGCTTTCTGGGACTGTGGCCACAGACCAGACAGAAAGCTCCAAATCAAAATGACTTGATTGGCAAAATCCCCCAATTTAGTTGATTATACGTAGTCCAATGTTGCTGGAGTTGGCAAGCCTCTACAACGCAAGAGAAACACTAAGTGTGTTTGGTGAGGGTTCACTCTATAACACGTCAGGTTCATCCCAAGGTTTAGAGTGGTATGTTATCAATAACAACTCTATCTGTGTTGCTGTTCCACACATGCTGAAGTGGAGGCTTCACACTATCTGACAAAATAAACAGGATTAAGAGAATAACGCAGAGGGCAAAACATGGAGGATAAATATTTATGTGTGTAAGAGGCGCAGCTTGCAGAGGGCAAACTGTCTGGCGCTATCTGGCGACATCCTCTGCCACCCTGACAAACCCTATGGCAATGCTTAACCGTGGGAAGCTCATCGTTCACATCATTCACACCCATCTCCTTCCAAGTCCTGCCTCTTCAAAGTTACTTCCTATGGGGTTAACACTGAATACACCAAAATATGAACTTATATTACCAAAGCTTGTGGTAAAAGTTTCAGTGCATATATTTTTAGTACATATTTGTGAATGAAAGGTTGTGGATCTCAGTGCTACTCTGCAGTTGCCTTCACAGCTGTGAACAGGTGAGTCAGGGAGAGACAGCAGTAGTGACTGCAAACAGACCAAAGCCAAAATAACCACGAGGAGCCGCCAGTCCCTCACTCACTCAACCCTGCTGGTCTCTGGCCCCAGTCATTCACCGCAAAGGACCGTAATGCACCAGTGCATTATGTTTGTCTTGTCTGGGAGAAACTGTGTGCATCCATGTTTTGTACCAACAAGGCAAAAGTGCTCCAGGGTAAAGGAAGGCCATGCACATTAGATTAGAGGAGCTCCTATCAAAAACACAAAGGGACAAAGGAAGATGTGAGTGGAAATGAGGACAAGACAGGATAACAGACTTGGCTTCTCAATAATGGCATGTGATGCCATGTCTGAGCAAGGCTTGATCCCAAGCCAGTGTGTTTACAGTGCTGTCACATTAATGCATCTTATTCGGTGACACAGGGCTTGGGATGGATGGGACAGAAATAATGATTATTTTGGGCCTCCTGAGCCTGCCGTCTGTCCTTAATTACAGATAACAACAGATTTTATTATTTGCCAGTTTTCTCTGGTTACTATCACTGCCACAAATCAGTAATCAGTGTCACAGCACTCATTCAAAGATATTTTACTCAAGGTTCCTGTCAAAATTCACTTTGGTTTTACTTTGCATGCTGTGCTCATTTCAAGCATAGCAACTTTATTTGATCTTTTTTCAGAAGAAATACTGATAACTAATGAAATGACAAATTTTTAATTAACAAACTCTGATAGACTGTGAATGCACAGACCTTCCCTAAGCGTAAGAAGAGACTAAAGCGCTTCGTGCTAAAAAGCTAACACCATCTCTATGCTCCTAATGGCCTCTAACTCCACAGGTAATTCAGCCTTAAGACTGCTTGAGTCATCGGTGGGAGTCCTAGATCTATTATTGAACTAGGTCTTATCTGGGACTCTAAAAATACATCCATAAGCAGGACAATGGCAAGAGATGACACAACAAAATTAATATCCTTCTCAAATGGGGTAATAGCAATAATGTCTTATTAGGGCTGCTCGATCAGGGCAAAAATGATCACAATGGTCACAAATATCAATTAGTTAAATTGTGTTAAGTACTGAAAAAAAGTTCAATATTGAAATCACAAATTGACAGGAAATACTCTCATGTATTGAACCTTTCAAAAACATCACCGCAAAATGGAAAGCAGCACCATAATAGCCTCTTCTAGAATTGTATGGCTTTGCTGGAAACAACACAATCATTAAAGTAAAGTGAATTCATTTATCTGCAGAGATGCGCAGATTTACACAGTTTAAATAGTTTAAATAAGTCAGTATGGACATGACAAATGACTATTTAAACTGTGTAAATCTGTGTGTCTCTGCAGATAAATGAGTTAATGAATTGGCTTTATTTTAATGATTGTGTTGCTTCCAGCAAAGCAATACAATTTAGAAGAAGCTATTATGGTGCTACTTTCCATTTTGCGGTGATCAGCATTATGTGAAAAATTTGTGAGCAGATGTAACCAGAGGGGATCAGCACTAAGTGTTTGTGGTCGGTCAGATTGGGTGCTTTGGCCAGCCCACTGCCTGGCCCTGTCTAACCTGTGCTAGCAGCACTTTCAAACACAAGCTCTGATAGCCCAGAGCTTTCCCAGGGCGCAGACCTTGGATATCCCCACTGTTAATCAACAGCAAAAAGTCACACTGGCCTCAAACTCTACTGAGGGGAGAGGGGAGGAGGCTCTTTTACAACACAGTGCCAAAAGAGGGTGAGAAAGACTTTACCTTCTCTGACCAAAACAATCAATCACGATCAGAGAGATCAGAGGCAAACAAAAACACACCAGTTGAATTGAACAAAGGCAAGTGAAGTGACATAAAGATAACTAAGTAACCAAACTGACACTCGGAAAACAAGAAACCACGTCAACACTGAGTGAAAAATGTTCCCACTGAAACATTTGTCACAGTTCAAGGTAAGAGGAAGACAAATTTCACACAGCCTTAAGTGAAACCAAGAGAGGAAAGTGCATTGAAACAGAGAAGTTGAGGAGAAAGGTCACAGTGTTAAATGACACAACAACACCACCGCTGGCCGAACAGGATGCCTGCTGGAAAGTGGCAGTGTCTGGAGAACTCACTGAGTGGTTTAAGGATGCTGGGGGCTATCTCGTCAGTGTTCTCCGTGTCTGATTTGTCGCTCACGCCTTCCGTCACTCTCTCACGTTTCTCCTTGTGATTGGACCGTCTCCTGTGACGTCGCCGCCGCCGATAACTCTTTGGCACATGAATGCCTACATACACAGTATGGTGACCTATTGACATTAAAAAACAGACAGAGATACACACAATCAGAGGAAGGTAAGATTACGCTACTACTTGGAAAGGAATGACATTAATCCCACAACTCTAATAATCTGTTGATAGCAGAAAGGATGACTAGATGACGGGAGGAAACGGCACGTGCACTCAAGACCAACAATACAGCACTCTGGGAATGATAATGTAGGTCATTCAGACAAGTAAACACACAGATATGCCTATTCATGGGCAAGCCTGGATAAGTATGTGTTACTGCTCTGCCCAACATCGGATTTACAATGGCAATAGGTTTGAGATGCCAGTTGGGTGCAATCACTGTTACGCAAGAGGCCTCCTGTGCTTCGCTTATCTCCAAGCATAGGAATAAAAAACAACTACTTCCTGTTAAACAGACCATTCAGGAAACTACTGAATGTCTCCAGGAAGTAGTAGCTGAAAATAAGGGAAAGAACAAAGGTGACTGTGGTGAAGTAACAATGTCCAAATGTGCCTGTGGACATTATGTGTGTGTGTGTGTGTGTGTGTGTGTGTGTGTGTGTGTGTGTGTGAGCTTATGAATGCCTCATATCTGATATTCAATAACAATGAGCTCAAACATGGGCTTGGCCTTTCCAATGTTAAAGGTGCTACACAGACCTGAAGAGTGAGTTAAATGAGAAACAAATTAGGCACAAATGTCCTCCTTCAGGTAAATGTCACACTGAGGGGCTTGACTCACTCTATATGGACTCTAGGCACTCTACTCTTGACACACTCTAAACTCTGAACTGGCACTCTCTCTCTCTAACGAAATGAATAAGACTGTTGGCAGGCTTCTGGAAATAGGCCGTTTGTGTGACTCTTCATAGACCTAGGAGCACATGTGCATCGTAGCCATTGCTTGGAATCTCACACAGAGATGACAATTGGCAATAGGGAGATTTACACAAGCTTATACACATAAATATGCAATAAGATACATGAGGTGACTATTTACAGTATCTACAAATATGAATCTCACATGTGTGTGTGTGTGTGTGTGTACGTATGTGTATGTATGTGTGTGTGTGTGTGTGTGCGTGTGCGTGTGCGTGTGCGCGTGCGGGGTGTGGTAGTGGGTGCTATGGGAATAGAAGATTATGAAGATCTTTTGTGTCACTGAGGGCACGGTGTGTGAAGGCGGCTTTGCCCTCAGCATCTTTATCTCTTACAATCCCTTCCACATTTCTGTCCACGCTTCTCCTGGGCCAACAGGTCAAACCAAATTAGAGTAAGAGAGAAGAATGACAACAGCCTGTACGTAATAAGTCAGATGAGTTATGGAAACAAAGCACATCTGGCAAGAAACAAACAGGAATCGGTCGCTGGTGTAAGATAGAGGACCATTTCGCAAATGTTGCAATGTCGCGAATGTCATAACAGTTAACAGGGGTTTTATCCAAGAATTTTCTAATTTTTCCATGGGCTGTATTTAGATTCTTCAAATTCAACATGACAACTGCAGTATTGACAGTATATATTCTTTTCAGAACACACACTATGCATTCTGAGAAAACCAGGCAAAGACTCAGTGGCTGAAAAGAAGCTTTAGAAGTTTTACAAACTTTAGAGAGAGAAAAAGAATACGATTGGTGTGCGATCCATACCTTCCACCTCCTCTTCGTCACAAACGTGCTTCACATAGGAGGCCCCTCGGTCCACCACTGCCTCATCCTCCATCCTGCATGACACAAAAGTGGGGAATCTCATCAGGTACAGGAAACACAGAGGAGCCAAACAGTAGGAGACTGGGCCACATGTCTTTGGATAGAGGTCTCTGTCTCTTGGCCCTGGTATGTTGCACCTGTCTGACGAATCAATGGAACAGTATTATCTGTGCTTTCAAACCCAACTAAGAAGCATCAACATTGTCATTACTTAAAGCCATATCAGAGAATGTGTGATTTTCATTGCCTGTTTTAAACGGTCTGCTTGTGCAGACTTTCTAACCACTGGGGCTATTAGGTTATCAAGCGAGCCTCCTGGGGAAGACGGCAGTGTGACTTGCAGTTCATCCATCCTTGTCATCCATCTATCCACTGATCAGCCCAGTTGAGCAGTGGTTTCTACCCTGACACAGCACTGCACAGGCAGCTGGCCTGGCCACTGTGCCCTACTCTTCCCCACCCAACCCTGCCCTGCTCTCATCTCAGGTTCAGGCTGCACGTCACGTGGAGTTTTACAATGATCTGTCCTGTAGGGATTAGCACAACCTCTTAAGGAGTGTAGCTTACCACCAGCACGTAGTGACCAGGTAGAGAGAGACAGACAGCCAGCCAGACAAACAGACAAAGTGACATAAAGAAAAGGCAAGAGAAAGAAAGAAAGAAATGAAGGAAAAAAGAGAGAAAGAAAGAATGAAAGAGAGAAAGAGCAAATGATACAATTGAGGTGACACTTTATAATTTACAAAGACAAGACATGAAGATGAAAGGAGTCAGTAAATGTGCTGGTGCACTAGGAACGCGCTAGTGCATTACTGAATGATGTGCTGGCTGCTTCTCCAACCAGCTCTCTTCCTCTTCATACACCTGTTTCAGGAAGGACAGAAAGAATGTTGATTTGTCTTGTTCTCCCACACTCTGTGTATGTGCATGTGTGTGTAAGGGTGGGGTTTTTGTAAGTGTGTGAATAGACACATAGTGGGAGGTTTTGGAACACAATGCACTATGGTTCTTTAGCCCTGCTCTACAGTGCACATACTTGGTCTGAAATGTGTGCAGCCAACCACAGACACTGAGCAAAGCCACAAACTGACTCCCTGAGGACGTCATTCATGAGGTCATTTTCCCTCTCTTATAAACAACAGTCATTCAAAAGGACAAGCACACAAGAGGGGCTTATAGATGCAACACATTTCAGGAAATCAACCATTCCCAGTGGAAAAAGGCAAGTGATTTCTCACAATCCCCACGAGAAAACTGGCTTTATGCATTTTCCTAAAGGTCTGTTCAATCAGGAGTCATCTGCCAAAGCTGACATCACAACATTTTGGAGTTCAAATAAAGAACACATGCAAAATTATAAAATTGGCAGTATGTGACAGAAGAGGAGGCATATCCACAGCAAGAGATGGCTAGTAGTCTAATACAAGTAAATACAAGAGGCTCAGCTTCTCTCTTCCACAGATGTTGATAAAGAAACGATGATGGATCAATGCCTGGTTGTCAGCCAGAGATTCTTTCACCATTATGTTTTTGTCAGACATGAGTGAGGCAGTTCTGGGATAGCAGAAACTGTCTGAGGTTTCCTTTGGTATAAACAAGTACTACTGGGCAAAGTGTGAGGAAGAAGGAGGAGAGACCTAAACATGCAGGAAACAAAGACAGGAAGGATAAACACCAATCCCTACATGATCAGCACACTAGCTCCACTGAAAGAGAGACAGAGAGAAAGAGAGAGGGGGGGGAGAACTGACTGGTACACCACAGCTATTAGTATGGCCTAAAGAACAGTTTAAGCTGCTTTAGGCAATGCTAGAAGTCTCCTTATCTTAGGCCCAACTTAGGCACCCTCTATTTCATCCCATCAATGGGCTGAGCAGAGGCAAAAATGGAGGACACGATTGGTCCATTTCTGATTGCCCAATAAGGCAAGAGCAATATTTTGTATTATCTTACAGGACACATTTCAGTTGCAGCCATCAGGATGTCATGACGATTTAGTGTAAGTGGTCAGAGGAACTATTTTTTTCCAGTGCCACTAAAGAAGGAGAGAACAGCTGCAGTTCCTGTGAGAGGTGAAAGGTCAGTGTTACTCTGAATCCGGGTCTCCTCACATTATGGAGGGGAGGTGAAAGTTCCTTAACATCAAATTCAAAGAGAGATTAGACACAGTGATCTCTGGGACTCATCTGAGACTGATCTTATACAGACTATTCCATTTGGATTGGTAGTGGAGGCACTGATGACCTGGTCTTCTGGATGAAATTGGTAGGGTTTCCTTATGTAATCAGCACTTTGATCATCCATCGTAACTACAGATGTATGTATATGGTATAATACGATCTGATGGAAATAACACTAGGAATCACAATTAATCTTAAATAAATCCCCCTCTGTAAATACACTGTGAACCTGGAAACAACTGAACCCACCCATGCGAAAACAGATACCAAGAAACACGATCAGTCTAGAATTGCACACTGTCGTAGGTTTTAGGGTGCTATTTACTGAGGACATTACCTCACTGGCCAGAACACACAGTTCATGTTTCCCAAACAGCTTAAGTGCATTATGAGAAAGAATCACTGTCCTCTCCACAGCAGTATTAAACACAATTTGCATGACATGTCTTGTGAAATATTAACTCCTACAGTCTATCTCAATCTCAGTTTTAAAGAAACATTATGCGATTCAGGAGCTCTGAAGTCTATTCATGACACAAAATCACTTAGAACGGTATTATTACAGCCGGCCTCACCCTATGCTAGCTTGTAGCACCATGCTAGCCAGTTCCCTGGAACTCAGAGGGCTATGCCATTACAGGCCAAATTTGGGAGATTCCTCACAGTCTACAGATCTGGAGAATCATCAATCACACAATGCCAAGTAGCCTGACAGGAGAAAGCCCAAAAAGCTTAGATTATTAGATGAGTTCCTATGGAATTGTGAACCTGAGTGTGACTGTAAACTTCAGTGCCCGTGCATGCCCTCCAGCATGCTTTCTGAGCGCTTAGAGACCAAACTAGGTCAACAACTGGTTATGACAAAAGAGTGAGAATTTCACACATTTTGACACAACACTATCACATGTGTAGTTTTAAAAATGCTTGCTTAATGGGATGTGAAATAGTGGCCATATGAATTGTCACATATGTGAAATAATGCCATGGAATGAATCTCTAAACAATGCAAGTGGCGTACTCTGCCAACATACTCAACTTCTTGCAACAAAAGGATATTTCACAGCCTTTCTATTCAGCATGACATGTTTCACTTTTCAAGACGAATTGATCCTACTGGCAAGCATGCATCAAACCAGAATGCTCCAGTTAAGAATTCTGCGATTCACAAAATGTCAGCACTATGCACCTGTAAAGCAGTTGGTTTCACGTTTGAGGTAATTCTACATAGCAATATAGACGTGTCTACAGAATTGGAGATAACTGAATAGTAATGGTTCTCATTTCTCCTGTGCTGATACTGTCACCCTGATCTCCCCCAGTCATCCTCTCACTCAGGTGTAATGCCTACAAGATTAGCCGAGAAGGTAGAATCAGGTTAGGTTAAAGATCAGTGGTTGACTCCAGCATCATGAAGCCAGGGGACGTACAGTTTTTTTCTTTCCCCAAAGCAGCGAGAAGTTTACTACCAGCTCACTATCTGAGGTCAGCTGCAGGCAAGACTTATTTCGATAGGACGATGGTACTTTTTGACTTCTTAAAATCATGCAGTCTACAAGCGCTCAAATGAAATTAGAGGTTCAAGTAGGCTGTACAATCTGAGACAAAAACTAAACATTAAAAAAAACTAGAGGTGAATGAACCTAGTGTTCTCAACAATGCGTCACCAATTCCAACCTCATCCTGCTTCTTATCTAATCCGACCTAATCAAGATCTTGGTGGCACTAATTAAACTAGTCTTCTTTGTCCCGCGCTGCTCGAGCACAGGGGGAGGGACCTACGGCGACATACCATGAGTGACATCGATACCACCGGGGGAGTCAACTGGATTGGGAACATGTCGACAAGCGAACGCATGTGTGTTCGATCTATGAAAAAATGCGCAAATGGGTGGAATATGTACAAAAGAAAATATCTAAAAGAAGATAGTTGAGCTCATGTTGTCATCAAAAATCCAAACCAATTGAAAGACAATAGATGACATGGTCTACATGGACAAGTTTCACACTCCAACTGTCAATGACACAGGAACAATGAATCCATGAATAGGTGGCCATTCACAAACCACTGTAATATTACATAACGTCCTTGTTCCTTGACTGCCAACATTCCTCACATATGGGCACCGGTTAAATAAATGGCTTTTCCATATTAACCGTACATATACTGCGTAATGGTAACTTTGGAGACGTCTTCTTTCGTCACCATAGGTAGACCAAGTTGAAACTCTATCTACTCAGAATCACTCACTGTGCCATGCGTTCCGGGAATAAAATCAGTTCATACAGTTTGGAGAAGAAAACAAAAACTACTATTCCTCGCCAGTTAGGCACCTCGTGTACCACCTCAAGAACATCCAGGCACACCTTTTTAGCTGACGCTTCTTTCCCAAATTCACACACAGACTAAAGAAATTACGCAACAATTTAGAAACTTTTGGTAGGCTATTAAAAGTCGCTTGGCGGGACATATAAAAATGAAATCTCACTATCCACACATGCAGGAAAGGGACCTAACCGATTGTGACTGCTTCTGGGAAATAGATTACATGTCGGCCGCGTCGCCTACCAGCGCTGTACTAATCCAAACACGTCACTTAACGTAAGCAAGTTCGCACTGTGTTGAGGAAATATTTAGGTAAATCTTGCATATCTGAGGATACTGGTCTACACTGACGTTTGCTTATGCCTGAATAACTTTGAGGCTGACAGAGATGTTTGTTTTGAGAGGCCTCCTGGTAAAATAAAACAAGGAACTTGAATGTAGCGTTCACACGAAATAAAGCCATAACTTCACTTTTAAGATGTCACCTATAGCTACTCTAAAATGCTGTTAGACAGGATTTTTTGTTTGCTTGTCTAGTAATAGTTAAAATGCATCTCTCGTGAGTCAGTATTTCAATATTGTGCAGGCAACTTACTTGTTCTTTTCACCGCTCATATTGTTCACGTTTTAAAATTCTTCTTCCTTTCTGGAGCTGCGGGAATCTTCAAAGGTGTCCAATTTGTTTGCTACGCGTCGCTTTGAGTTGAAGCAACCCGTTTCTTGATAGCTTGTAGTCAATGCAATGCGTTTATTAGGTCTACTGAAAATGATTTCTAACACATCTCTGAGACAGTTGCCGCAATGTGGGGCTTTGGAGAAAACTATCTATCTGGTATTAGAGTTATTTCAAAAACACTATTAACTACACCAAAATGAACTTCTCTGGCTCTCATAACGCAGCAGATCTTTAACAGCGAGTATGAAAGTCCCTCACGTTGCTTACTAAGTACTGTGCCACTCTTGAAGCGCACAGGACTGCTGCCTATGTTCAGCTTGTCTTTTCCATATTTAAAGAACGCACCATCCCTCCTTCAACGTCACTCCATAAGTGGGAGGTAAAGACGAGGGGTCAGAAAGTTAGGAAGGCTGTCCTACGCTGCAATGTAGAGGCGGTTAAAATGGATTGACATAGCTTAACAGGTTTTGCCCCGCCCTGAGCGTGACGTTTCGCTATCCTGCAATTGATCAAAGCTCCTCTCAAGACAGTCTACACATATCAGAGTAACATTTTGACATTGCCAGGTAAACATTTAGAAATGATTCCGACGGATGACCCACTTTCATATCTATTGTTAAACATTCTAGTGGTGCACAAAGCGATGTTTAATATTAATTTATGTGGCACTGTAATCTCGAAAAGCTATCCCTCTCCTGCAGTTCACTGTAGGCTTTTTATCACTTTTGGCAGCTCACTATGGCACTCATCAGTTATTATATTGTTTGTGTCAACACCCATTTTATTAGGTTTGGCAGCTGACACCACAGACCCCACAGACAAATTTTGCAGCTTTTCTCTGCAGAAGAGAGAATCCATAATACTGAAGAATGGAGGGTTCTTCTCCCTGGAACCATAGAGGATCTTGTCTTGAACTAAGACAGGGCAAATGAACACGTTCAGGTTGGGAAACTTTCTCTCACAATTTTAATGTTTAATGATCAATATTGGTACGTTATTTAGTTAGCCAAAAAAACCAGATCATTCTCTGATTTTGTTTGAGTTCTTAAACATTCTCTACATTTAATAAAAAACACATTGTAGAAAAACAAAATTGACACTAAACTTACAGTCACCCACTTTTAAAGAGGTGAAGGTAACATAAATAGCAATGTAAAAGCACACACAAATCGCAAACCGATGGTCAATTAAAAACAAGTTGATATGAGGAATACCCATGCAGTGTGGAATTTCTTTTAAAAATCCTTTGCATGAATTCAGTTAATTGAATATATTATTAAGTGCACACTGACTGGAATGCTGTATATACCTACAATCCCTTTTACGCACAAGATCACCAACACATATATACACACAAACAAGTTCAAACAAACACACATTGACCAATCCATCACAAAGTGCTCAGGAATTCTTCAACCTGGCAAAAAAAGACACATTACATACATAAGTAATATAAACATAAGGTAAGTATATAAAAAGCAAAGCATTTCAAAGAAACGTGTTGCATTAGAATTTGTTGTGTAAACAGTGACTTCATCTGAAAAAATGGCTACATAACAGTCATGCTTCATTAGTGCTTTCATCATTGGGTTGCACCTACACCCAAGGTGGCTTAAAATATCCACCATCTTAAACTCCCCCCCCCCCCCACACACACAAAAAAAGAGTTAGCAAACCTTTTCAATCAAGTTGGTGCATTTTTCCTTGTCTCCTTTAAAATCTTCATTTACATCCAGAGTAAGTATGGGTATTTCACTTAGATAGTCAAACTCCATACTAAAAGACAATTATACAAGATGATTGAATATTGAAGATGATATGGTGTTGCACACAGTTAAGTATACACAATTGAGTAAATAGTCTGGATGAATTATGCAAATAAATACACAACAAATGCTTACCAAAAATGGATAAAAAGGGTTTTCCTAACTGAAAAACTCTTTTCATGACTTATTAAATATACTGATATTACTTAATAACTTGTGTCCTTCAGAAAGCATCTCAAAACATACCTGTTTACTGAGGCCTTTGGTCTCTGAATCCCCCCCTCCCCCCTTTCCTTAGCCCTACCCCTCTGTAAAACTGCCTTGGATTTCCTGAAAGGCGCTATATAAATCTACCATTATCATTATTATTATTATTATTAATAATAATAATAATAATAATAATAATAATAACAACAACAACAATAATAAAACAGAAAATGTCTTTGCAGTGCCATCTGTTTGTCACAAGGCTGTCCCAAGGGCAAACACAAGTGGCAGGCGGGTCTCACCTGAGGTTACGGTGCTGGAGCCAGCTCTCATGTTTGAAGTGTAGCTTCTCCAAGTACTCCAGTGGAATACACTGCTCCTCTTCTCTCCCCCGCAACCGCAAACGCTCCATACACTTCTACACAAGAAAGGAGACAAGACAATAGTCATTCTCTGGTCACACATTTGTTCAGTCTGGAACATTTAAGAATTCAATGAAGATTTTTCTCTAGAATTTTGTTATACATTTAAGATGTAAGACATAAAGATTCTTTGTTACATCTCACCCAACAGCAGAGGGGGAAGCATTGAAGTTGTAACTAAGATTACAACAGATCAACAGATGAAATTACACCATGCCCTACTTGAATGTCTGCAAATTACAGTTTCAGACCTCAGGCTTAGCTCGCAGGTAGATAATGCCATCCAGTTCAATGTGTTTGCCAAACTGTCTGTGCAGCCAGCCATGCCAGTCCTGGTATATGGCCCACTCCGTCTCATTTACGCACTCACTTTCATACAGGTTGGCAGCGAAGATGTACCTGAGAGCAGACAAATATTATTATAATAAAATTTTTACACTTAGTTTCTGCATTGGAGGAATAAAAGGACACAAAGCCATCATACTAATTTGATGTACAGAGAAGATGGATAATAGACAGATAATAACAGAAGCTAGAAATGGAATAACTGTCCCTTACCGGTCACTGTAGACAGAACGCTCAAAGAACTGCACAGGATTTTCTGCCTCTTTCAGCTTCCCATTGGTTGACTTGATCTGGGCCCTGATGCGGCTCATGCAAGCATAGCTCTGGAAGGTGTAGGCCCAGCGCTCAGGTTTCTCATACATCATCTGGAGAACGTTTCCTCCACTCTTCTGAGATGTAGTCAGCTCCTAAGAGAGCAGACAGCTGTGGTTTTAACACTAGCACCAGGGGCTACTCCAGACAGTGGCCACTGGCTGATAGCTGACCTGCAGGTCAGTGAAAAACAGCTCATAACAAATCAGTGCATAGGCATCACAATGCACTATCCCCAGTGTGAAACTTTTGTTTTGAAGCAGCCCCAATGCCAAACTCCCTATCAGTGTGTTGCTGATAGATGATGTGCAATGAAGGCACTGAATATACTACAAAACACTATGGATGGGATACAGTGACACAATCCTCACTTGAGAGATTAGGATGCCCTCTAGTGAGAAGACTACAGGTGTTGAAGACTTGTAGTGTGTGCAAATTGGGCAGAGAATTGACAATGACATGACTGATTGCTGCCACTGGCTCTGCTGTCGATTCAACATATTGAATGTTGAATCAGCTTCACATGAGGTACTGACAACTGATATGCCTTTGGGAAGCAATTTATAGCACCGTAGTCGCCAGGGTGTGACCCTCAAAGTACTCAGCTGCTCACTGCTGTTCGTCGTGGAGACGTGGTGACCCTATGACAAGGCAGCTGCCATAAACAGAGCTCAAACACACAATCAGCCATTGAGATTGTAGAAAAACGAGGCCAGCTCTCTCCTACTGTTTTGGCTCCATAAATTCTCACAGACACCCACGACAGAATTAACAAGCGCGACTTTCTTCCTGTCTTACCTCAAACTCGTTTTGGTTAGTTTGAACATTGCACCACCTTGCGATGGGCTCTGGCACGACTTCCCAGTCACTGTTCCGGTTCTCCAAAAGGCGCACAAAGGTGGACTTGCCAGCGGCTTGTGAAAACAGGAGATATCGGTCAGTGTTCAGGGCAGTTTTGTCGAAGACAAAATACATTACTGAGTCTATTGCACTTATCACAACATGATTACACCGTAATTTCAACGTTACTAGATGCATGCGTTCGAATTTTTTTAAAAAGTGTATCAAACATGGGAAATATTGTGGTAAGACACTTGGCGCCCTTGGCGTCAAACAAACATATGATATGCCTATATCCTATCAACCGTTTTTGCAATAACAAATGGGTATACTAGATAAACAACAACGTGGGATTGTTCCTTGGGCAGAACATTTAAAAGATCATTTCATATTGACACACTTGAAGAGTCAATATCCACCAATAAAACAGCCTGATAGCAATTCGTCTACTCACCAATATTTCCCTCAATCGAAATCCGCTTAATTCTCTTTTCGAATCTGTCGTCGGGACTGGGGCATGCTCTTTTCGGTGTCCGCAACATAATTAGCTTTTAAATGGATCTAGAAGTCGTTTAAAATGTAGCAAAAGACCGCAGACTGCAAACCACAATGCTACCTACACTGTACAAGGGAAGCTTTAGAATTTTGGCGCTACTTTCCCCAGGCTGTACAGAATATTCAAGTACCGCCCACTGTTAAAGGAGCCGAATAGTAAAAGTCATCTGCGTACCGATGAATTGACCGACCTAACAATTTTATCTCTCCTTAAAAAATAAATTAATTGCGGAATTCTTGGCCTTATTGCCAAGATGTATCCACCTGGGCTGTTGTTATCACAAAATATACATAACATACAAATTGAAGTTGGACTAGACCCCCCCTCTTTTATTTCACATGCGCCTTTAACAAAATATCGTCGATAGATAGATGCAGGGCATTCATTGGATAACTGGTAACAGAGTCGTTGGGGAAGCGGATGCAGGTGGTAGCCTAGTAGCGACAAGTTAGTCCACTTTGCTGGCGGTTGATAAGTTTACGTATTTGCAATTTTGTGAAATATCAGTCTTTGTAGAGTGTGCATCATCGACATTTCATAACAGGACTGGTAGGCTAAATGTATGAGAAATATCATGGCTAAGGAATTTTAACTCTAGCTGCAAGAAAACCGACCTGTTGATTGTTTCCTTCAGACGAGCAATGGAGCAAATGGTTAGCTATTTAGTAACAAAGCATTTTCACTTGGTGAGTTAACACAGTGCTCGAAGTAAACTTGGACCAAATGATATGTACATTTCTTCTGTGGATTATCGTTTTTTTATTTGGGAGCAGAGTCAACGTTTGAGGTTAACGCATCTAACGTTAACTGAAACATGACGTTTTTGTCTGGCTTTATTAGCTATTAACGCCTATGTGTCTCGTTATGCCTTTATGTGTGTAATGAAGTATCATCACTACAACTTGTAAACTAAAAGGCTGTCCTGGCAGCAGATGTTCATCTCCATTCTACAAGCTACTTTGGAAACTGTAACGTCCAGTCTGTCAATGCCAGAATGAGTGGTGATGGCTTCCTGTCCCCGGCGTCCACTGTTACATCCCTGTTTGCTTGCTCAGGACGTCTCGGGAGCACTCAGCATTCTGAATCGGCACAAACCATCTGGTATAAAGACAAAACATATGAGTCAGCTTCAGAGGCTCTGGATGCGTACATTGCTGATTTTCAGAGGAGCCAATTGACTTCTCGGAAATCTAACGCTACAGGCCAACTGAAGATCCCAAAAGCTCCAGTCACCTCTCGCCTTTCTCATTCTGGATTCAAAAACAAAGATGGTAAGCGACTTTTTGGGAAACCTCATGTGTCATCACTGTTTGTCAACCAGGGTCTTAACTGTTGTTAAGATGCAGTGTTATTAAAGTGCAATGCAAGGGATGATAGCATTAGCATCATTATTCATATTATAAATATTTTCTGACATTTTATTCCAGTTCTAAAGGAGAGCCTGACTGACAGGGAGTTGAATTACCTCAGTTTGCCTGTTGGGGATCGGCGCCGAACTTCAGATCGCCTGAGCCTTAGTACAGACGACTTACTGGTGTTGCCCTGTGATGGCTCCCTGCCAGTCACCCGCACCTCTGCTTTTCTTTCCCAATCTGAGATGCAGGTTCCAGAGCATAGCTCCTGCTCTCAAACTCAGCTGATCACTCAACTTCAACCCACGGCAAAGGCCCAACCAACACCGAAGCCTGGATGCAACCCTCTCAGACAGAGCTACTGTCACCGGCCTTCAGTCAGACCCAAGCTCAGTTCCATTACAAAGATGGCTTTTAAACCGTCACGAGAAAGCTCACTCAGCGTACAGGCAGCAAAGAGAGCTGAAAGAACAGAGGGTCTTTTACCAGGCAACTGTCCCTTACACATAGATGCTTCAGCAGAGGTTTCAGAGGCCGCTGCAGCAGTCCACAATTATCCACGTTGGATGACCAGCCAGAGATCAGAGATGGATTTCTCTGGAATCACCAGTGTTCCTGAGCTGAAGTATCCAGCATGGCTTCAGGAGTGTGACGCTCTATCTGAGCCCAGGAAGAGCACACAGACTGCTCATCCCTCAGTCCCTTCCTGGCTGGGCCAACTGGAGGAGTCCTATCAGGAAATGTACAAGAAGAAACAGACAGACTTGCCAGAGAGTCTCATGCCTCGCTCTGAGACAGAGCACAGAACCCAGACTACATCCCTCTTGCAGAATCAGGCCAATCACTTATCTCTGAGGGAGCTCCGGCTGCAGTTTGCTGGGCAGCTAGCTGTGGAGGAGGAGAACCAGAGGCATGACAGCAGCCAGCCTTTCAGAGGTCAGAGGGTGAAAAGTGAATTTACTAAAGCATGGTCATTGAGGTTGGAACTGTTTGTTGCTCAGTTTGAGCCACTCTTTTGCCATTTACAGGCATACAAATGCAAATATAATCTGTCTGAAATGTGAAAACTACAAATATAGAACATATCACCTTGCAATTTTTTTTTTCAGTTTTTCAAGAATTGCAAAAAAATGTAAAATACTTTTTTAGATGATCTGGGCAGAAACTAAATTTTTGCCCCAAAATGACTTTGGTGATTATCTTAGCATACTGACTTCAGCATTCACTGTACTGTCCACTACAGGACTCTACAATGGATTTACCTTGAGCACAATCATACTACTATTATGTACTATTATGATACTAACTAAATTCTGCTTATATGTTCATAGATGACAAGATTGAGTGTTTAATTCAGAGGGCAGAGCAGGCGCTGAACTCCCCTTCCTTGGGGATCAGTCACCAGTCACAGAGGCAAAGCAGTCCAGGAGGCACTGAAGAGGTCTTGGAGGCACAGCGGTCTTGGGAGAATCCGCCTGTTACATTGTTAGTGAGAAACTGACAACAACTTATGAGGCTCTGCTTTGTTCCCAGTACAGTGATACCCTCCTCATAGCATTAATTAAAGCAATAGCCTTTTCATGATGCTTCTAAATCATAGGCGACAAAGTGTCTTATGAGGTTATGCTGCGCATTATATTAAGTGAAGCTCTGCAAATTACATGGTATACATTTTACTTCATTGTGTCTTCAGATTAGTCATTTTCTTGCAAATGTTGGTCACACTGTGTGTCTGCACTGAGAACTTCACCTTGAAGTATATGTTGGGTTGTATCTATACAGTAAATTAGCTAAATTTGCCCCCTTAATTAGCACTTGCTTGTGATGCCAGTATAAATGGTGTTATGCATAACATGTCTGATCAATCAGAGCCCATCATGTCAAATGAGAAGTGAAATGCAACACCTATTTTACAAGTCTGTGTTGTTTTGTAATTTGACAATCCAGTTCAGTGTCTGGGGGACCTTTTTTGTTTCCCTGCAGTAAATCTCCTGTACCAGTAGGGGTCAGTGACACCCCACAGAAGGCTGAAGATGGCCAGGCTAACTATGGAGAAGAGGTTTTAGTTTAAACAAGCTCTAAACATTAGCTTTACTTATTTTTCCTCTCTGTTCAGAAATAGCCCAGTGTTATTTCTGTTGTCTGTGCTTTCAGACCTTGTGCTCAGGCTCATCCGGTTACAGCAGCAGGAAACATCCTGGTCCAGTGGAGGCCCTGAAGCAGATGCTTTTCAGCCTACAAGCAGTGGAGCATAAGGTAGCCCAGGACAACGACCATGTTGTTGAGGACACTGTGGGTGCTGATAAACAGGCCTTACTTTCACAGGAGCACCAAGTCCTTACAGAGGAGGTCAGGGTTTAAAGCGTGATTTTGAGTCCATTACCCAGGAGTATCAGTGAAATGCTAAAGCTTATGATATAATGCATTTTTGTGCTTCCCCAAGGTTCCCAATCTGGTGGAAGATTATGGATCAGTGCCCGGTGCTGAGTCATTACAAAGGTGGGCTACTTTTTCTGAATACACAGCTTTGCAAGGGTGCAATCAGATTTTACTGTACCAACCAGCATTTGAATGTCTTGGTTGTGATTCTGATTGTTTGTGGTTCTGTTTATGGCACAGAGCACTGCATCACCTGGGGCGACTCAAACATTTGGTTGACGATATCAAGGGGAAGAAAGAGAGAGAACAGCGGGTAGTAAGAAACCATCATATGACGTGATGGGGATACAAGTTAATCCTGGAACCCTTGAAGCACACTACATCTCTTTTACTGTAATCACCTATATGTTGTACTTGCACTGCTAGCTGAGTCCTCACAAGAATTGCCCATGCTATGCCATTAAATATGAAAACGCCCAGTTTTGAATACAGCGTCTGTAGAAATAGAGAAACAGTGTGACCACATCAACAACACGTGAATGTGTTCTAGTCTTTATGTTTTGACATGGTACAGTATAAACAGCAGCACATGGCATTTACAGAAAGCTGCTGTTCACAATTATACATGAACTAACATTTTCATGGTTTTCCTAAATGTGGAATTTTTGTGTGATTTAGGTCTGCCTTTGCTAAAAATATGCTGCTACAAGATTACATGTTAAAAAATGTTATGTATCTGCTGAAGCATTGCATAGTGAATCCTGTCTTTTGTTCCGGATTCATTTTTTAGAGGCCTCTTCTGCTTCCATTGGATCATTTGTTAAATTCAAACTTGCTTCACCACTGAAACAGTGAAATCTATCTCCCATTACAAGAGCCATTTCATTAAATTAAAGCTGCACTAATTGAGGATGTCGGGATTTATGTCGGGATAAAGTTGCACTGTCTCAAATATTTAACACTCAACATTTCTCTTTTAACATTGTAATTTGTCCTGCTGCTCATCGATCAGACAGCTCACTGCTTCCACAGAGGAGTGTAATTAAATTTGGCATTGAACTTTCGCTGGATCCTGATGCTAATTAAGGAGTGAGGGTGAGGAGAGCCACAGGCAGTGTGTTGAACGAGTGAGTGTGAGAAAAGTAGGGATGAAAGGAGTGAGAAAGAGAAAGGTGGTGGAACAATGACTCAGTCATTACTCAACTGCAGGCAAGATGCTGGTCCATCTCTGGCACCCTCCACCTCCGTCTCACCTAAGTTCTCACTGCATGCGGCTGTGCGTCAGTGATAACTGAGCAGCTCTCATGAATTAAAAGTGCCCTTGCACAGAGGACACTGGAGTGCATTCTGGGTGAGGCCATCTTGAATTTTGCAAAGTTCTTAGTAACTAAAAGAACTTTTACACAAATTATTTACCAGGGAGCAAACTGACAGCGACAGAGAAACACACGGTATTAAATCTTTCAGTACTCAGTCATAGTAAGCAAGTAATTTTTCACCAACAAATTGCAGCTTTAAGCAATTCTGTTATATTTATAAAACAGTATGTTCAAGAACAAAGAAATGCATAAAAAGAACTAACTTGATTAGATCCACTTAAACTCCTGATTTAATACTTCCTGTTGTGGAATACTGATTCAAGTGCAGACAGAACAGTGTAGTCAGAGTTGACAAAACCCTGTGTAAGAGGCGATGGGATGAAAGTGAATGTGATCTAGATGTGTGATCATTCACTGTTGCAGGCTTGCAGCCCTGCATCTCAAAAGCATCTGTAATCAGCCGTGAGTTGGCCAATCAGGACTTCTGGGCCAGGAGAGTGCTCAGCTTTATCTTGCCATCCATGGAGGCTGTGAGGCAGGTGCCACAATCCACGGCAGAGCACCAGTCCACCGTCACCACTGGGGCTTTGTGGCCTCCCAGGGACAGAACACTCTCCAGTCCCGTCTCCCCCTTGTTCAGCTGCACAACAGAAAGGGGGGATAAAATTTTAAAATTTTTAATAGAAACAATCAGAATCACATAAATGCACAGAATGCTATAGGCTGATATAAGGCAAGAAAGCAAAAAAATCAGAAGAGTACCGTATATGCACATTTAAGAAAGTGTGAATGAGCTGGCTAGACATTGGTGTTGCATAAACAGGAGGACAGTTCAGAGCTAAAGATGGCGCTCTTGGATAAAAAAGGTTTAATGAAGCAGCTCGAGAGTGAAGAAAACAACACTGGGAAGAAAATGCTTGAAGGTGGTGTGGTGGAAAATTACCCTGTAGATGAGCCCTCCATTGCTGGAACAGGTGAGCACATGCTGCCCCTCGGAGTCGAAGGCAAAGAGACGGCCGCGGGGAACCTGCACCTGTTTGTACCCGCTGTACCCTGACAGAACAAAAGGCCCTGTGGCATCCTGGGGCAGTGAGTACTCCGACTGCTTCACTCCGCTGCGATGGATATTCCACTGGATAAACTACAGTTGCCATGGTCACATATATATACAAATACACACAGACAAACAAAAAAAGACATCACAAGGTCAAACAAAAAACTACCACCTCAGGAAAGGCCAGTTATATCACGTTCTGATTTTTTTTCTCCCATAAATGGCTAATCCACAACTAGCACTGATACAGATCAAGCATGGATCTGTGTGTTCTCACTCACCTTGCCGTCCTCTCCAATGCTGAACACTGTGTTCTCATCATAGCTGAACTCGACACTGTACACCTCTCCGTCATGAGCCTTCCAGCTCATTGCACTCTCATAGCGCTGCATATCTGAGGAGGGACCAGAAGATAGAGAGGAAAGACAATAAGAAGATCAGAGACCCAGGCAGACGATAACAAGGAGGCCATGTTTGGGGCAGCTAAGGCAATCAGCACAGGCTATCAGCTCAGTGTAATGCTCGCTCTAGGGGGGCTTGAGGTTCTGGGCTCAGAAGCCCAGAGACAATATCACTGGCTGCTGGGGCTAGATAGATAATTGAGATTGGATTAAATCATCCCACCAAAGAGCCGAATGACTCCATCAGCTGCTCCTGTGACCAGCAGGTTTCCATTGTGGTTGAAAGCTGTGCAGTTAATAGCTACTGGTCCAGGTTCCAGTGAAAACTGAAGCTGAAGACACAGAAACAGAATGTGCCGTTATGCCAGAAAAACACATCAAGTAATATGCACTTATTACAAATATAAGATAAGTTTGAGAAAACAAATACATCATACTCTTCCAGACCTCATAGCCAAATCCCCAAATCCCCTAACAAATCATAGCTTTCCTGTCTGGACCATTAGTGGTGTTTAGGCTCTGAGCATTAAAAGTCACCACAGGAAGGAGGGGGTTTGCAAGCAAAACCACAGAGACACCCATTCTCATGTACCTGCTGTTTAATGGTCTTGGTATCCCAGAGGAGAAGCCTTCCAGAGACAGGAAGTGCGACGCGGGAGACCGCATCAGAGACGCTGCCAGCGCGCGCCACATGAGCCGCAGCTGAACACACAAACGACGTGCCACTCGGGCTGTAGGCAAGTGACAAGATCCTGGACAGAACACATATATACCCAAGTGAGATATAAAAAAAGAACCAATAAACTCATTCCTTCCTGCCCGTTTCTGTCTTTCAGAGTGCTGCTCTTACCGTGGGTGGGCTTCATCAATGGCCATCTCATACAGGTTCTTCTTGGCATCGGTGTCATACAGGCGCACTGTGCCCACTCCACTGCCCAACAGCAACTAGTGATGGCAAGTACAGGGAGAATGATGACAGTTCACTACTTTCCATGTTAAATTACACTGTGATGTGAAGTATCCATCATCTACCCAATGTTTAGCGTAGTTAAATCAGGGCAATGTAAAAGAGACCGAATCTCTTTACGATAAATACCAGTCTGTCTGGCTTGGTAGCCCATTCCAGTGACAGAAGGGGTGACTTCGACATGATGGTAGCCTTGGTCTGCATCATGGGGTTGAAGGACCAGACTTTAATGACGCCGTCCACATCCAAACTGGCCACTCTTCTCCCCGAGCTGTCCACCCTGCACACCACAGAGAGGCAAGATGGAGAAATCAACACACACCGCTGCTATTTGTCCCTGGCGAGCCTAAAATGACCCTTCCTGTCCTTGGGACCAAAGAAATGGCAAGTGTTGGAGTGAAGCCGACCTGCAGTGCATTATTGAGGAGTGATGCTCGCCATACTCCTCCTGACTGAGCTTAATGAATGGCTGCTCCATGCCCCCGCCAATGTCTGAGCTCGCTCGCGCCGGATTCGTTGGAGAATCTGTCGGATCACTCATCACCTCTGTATGGGGCTCTGAGTCAGAGCTCTCTCCCTTTCTTTCCACATTCTGAGGAGAAGCACATGAACACACGTGTACACACACACACACACACACACACACACACACACACACACACACACACACACACACACACACACACACACACACACACACACACACACACAGCTCTGAGCATAAACCCACTGATGGAGAAGGTCACAACACTAAGTTCTGGTAACAGGGGTCATAGACAGGCAACAGCTAGTAAGGCTAGGAGTCATAGCTGTCATCTTGTCTCATCAGTGATTCTACTTAAGACTACACCATTGCTCTCCACATTATACTGTCTCTTTCCAACTCAAATGCTCAAATTACCTGGGAAAGTAAACACTGTGAGTAATATGAAGTTGCATGTAGCAGTAGCATGAATGGACTTTGTGATTGGCTAGGTCATGCCAGTTATGTGTTGGAGGACAATGGGACTCAAACAGTGTGTCTGGTTGTCGGGAGCTCTCCATACCTGCTGGATAGGCTTGGAGAAGAGCTCTTTCCTTTCTTTCTCGTGATCCTGCTGCCTCTTTTGTCTGGATGTGCCTGCTGATGACTCAACTGTCACCCCCAAGACAGGTGCCACCTTTGACTCCCGGGCTGGGGCAGGGTCTTTGGGTTTCACCACCTGGGGAAGAGAAGACAAGCCAGCAGACATAACATCCCATTTAGATATTAATAATGCAGCCATCCTTTCTTTTATCCTCTTTTAGCAGTTAATTAGGCTAATGAAGCAGAAATTAGGACATTTTTAATGACACCTATGTCTGGCCACTAGAGCATTTGATGTAAGGTCTGCCAAGTGGCTCTTTCCAAACAAAAACAAAAAGTCTTCCAGACTTCAGGTATCCTGAGGGAACACTTAAGTTCAGCGCCTCAAGCTGCTGTCCTCGACAACAGGAGCTTTTATGTATCTGGGAAAACATATGGGCTCACATGATTGGCTACTGTGTCTTTTCTCCCCATGGAGGACTGTGTTGGCGAGGACCCAGCTGCTTGAGGCGTCTTGGCAGGTGCCCGTTTTCCTTGGGGGAGGAATGTGGAGAAGAAATTGCGCGAGGGGGTGGTAAGGTTGGCTGGACGCTGGCTGGACACCAGGTCTCTGAGAGTAGACAGAACACACAACAAACTCAGATTGTTTCCATCTCCTTCAACACACAACACACACACACATAAACACACTACTCCCTTGTCTGAAATCACTCCTAGTAAATCCCCCCTCCTCGCCCCCCCCCCAAAACACTGTGCCACTGAAGAGAGTAGGTGAAAACACACACTCTGTTGTGAGAGGGACAGTGGTGAATTCTTTCTCTCTTATTAGGTTACATCCACAACTTTTCTTGAATAGTTTTCCTCTCACATCCAGACTGTGTCACTGAGTAGATTCAAGACTTTAGACACAAGAAATTGCTTTTGATAAGCAGTAGGTTTGAACAAAATGTCAAGAAATAATGACTGCCTCAATACTGAATTTAGGTAATGTGGACATTTGAGTGATCAAGCTGAGAATCTTGACTAGGACTTTGCTTCTCCGTGTGCACTCTCTCCTCACTATCCAGCCTTCACTGCCATCAGCTCAGCCCAACCCATTCACTTATCCCAGAGAACCAATCCCTACTCTTGAGACACTTTAGATGAGAAATAGTACTGTACACTCACAGAGCGGATCACTGAGCTTGTTTTTTAAAGCCAGAAAATGCTCTGTTTAAAACTAAGTCCTCTCACACCTCTGACTTGTTTCATGGAAGTAGTCTGCACCCTGGGGGATTTACACATACTGAGAAACAAACATGCAGACATCCAAACACACACAGAGTACCAAATAAACCACACCTTATCACTATACTCAACAATTCAGCTGAATTGTTTATTTGTCTTTTATGGCTATTAGTATTAGTCCTTGTCCTGTGTGAGGACTGCCAATAAAATCTTGTTATTGTTGTTATAAGTAGATTATCTCTGTTCTTCTTCTTCATGTAACAGCAACCAAGAGTCAGAGCACCTTCTCTTATATTACAAATTTAAGAGCAACTCCACCCCAATATTAGAAACTCTCCCAGTCCAAAGTCAGTCCTCACAGCTCAGTGTCTCCAAGTCGGTCCATGTGTTGAACATAAGCAGGAAGTCTGTGATGCACAGTCTCTTCATCCTTCTTCTGTTGTGATTCTCCTTGCAGCGCAAATAACTAGGAGTCAGATGCAGAAGATTATTGATTCAAGCAGGTGCACTTATAGAATGAGTTTGAAACGAGACAGGTATGTGCTGATTAAAGTAACAATTTGGTAAAGTAACAACCATTTTGAATTCATTCAGTAATTTCTCCCATCACCAGACAGTGAGACAAAAACTATAGATTAAACTAGGATGTCATTTAGGAATGTGCCTTGAATATCTGGTAAGCGTCTCACAATTTGTCGGAGTTGTTCATTCTCCTCTTGAATGCTGGTTGTCCTCTGCATCTCTGCATCAAAGCTTAAAAGCACTGGAAGGGGTACCACTGTTAAGGAAAGCATTATTACCCCCCCAATCCTCCCATTTCTGATCTACTTTGTTTGCCCATCATCATATTTCCCAACTCCAGCTCAACAACAACTATCTGCTGTATGAATGCTTCATAGACACAGTATTACTTGGGAAGAAATACTGAAGAATCAAATTTGTTATATTTATACATAGAAAATACTGCGTATGAGTCACCAAACCACTCTTGCAGTTTACCCATGTCATCAACATGCATCAGAGTGAGTGGATGTGCTCTGTTACATCTAGTACGACTGTACTACACAGCCTAGAACTATGCAAATATTCCCAACACCATTTGTATCTCCATGAAACTCCTCATGACAGATTTACAAGGATATGCATGCACTGGAAAAGCACACTGAGAAAGTTGTGAAGAGAGACAAGAAATGTGTCAGCCCACTGGCGTGAGAAGTAAGGAGCGAAGGCTGGATTCTGTTCTGGGGAGTGGATGAAGGGAAGGATGAACCACTCGCGCCACTCTGCCTGGCCCTGGAGCTCTGGAGCCTGTTTCTGGAAGAACTCCTGAGTTTTCTCTAGGTTCTTCGTCTAGAGACAGAGAGAGTAGTCATCACTGTCACTGTTGGGCATTTTTCTTTCTGCTTTGATTAACGTGATAGACCTAATTTGCTAAAGCAATCAATTCTGTTCTTTCATGCAAAACTAAAAGTGATGGTTCTGTTCATTGAAGTTGGCATGCAAAGACACTCACCAAAACCGTGCATACTAGGTAATATCGGAAGAGACTGGTTCTGAGTTTGCTGACAGTGGGCCTATAAACATCCTCCAGACGACAAAAGAGACGTCGATCAAGGTAGCCCCAGTAGTCCTTCAGTCCTGTCAGGTCATAGTTTTGAATGAACAGCTGCAGCTGGTCAATGATCTTGTCAACCTAGAAGGAAATTAAACGTTTATTTTCACTTATTTCTCCTAATTCTACCCGACAGTAATTTGTATAAGACATATGGGATGTTCAGATCTGCGAGGAGAATATTTGTGACTTGGTACGTACGCGAAATCCCTTCTCTTTGTCGGTTTTTATTTCAGAGTCGAGATATTTAAGCGTGCTGGTAAATCCACGGTATATTAGGTACTCTCTGACCAGCTCGTCTGTTCTCTCCACGGCCGATGCCATTTTGGCCTCTGCGGAAATGTCCGGACAAAGCTTGTCAGTCATTACAGAAACATTTCAAACATTTCTGAATGGCAACAAATTAAGGAGAGTGTTGTCCCGTTCGAATTGCTTGCATTTACAAGCCAGTAAAAACTGATACGTCGGGCTAGCAAAGTAGGTTAGCCATTCCTAACTCTCTTGCCAAGGAAGACAGACATTTTTTAATTCATGGGACGTAGCCTACTCCGAGTTAATGACAGTGCTGTAATGACCACAATTCAAGCTTTCAGCAGCTATACAAGTTCGGAAGCAGAGCTGTTTTATTGTATGAAGAAATAATGCAAATCTTCTTGACTTACCCTCACAAAGCTTGTGAAAATACTTCCTGTTTTCCTCTCGCTCTAGTCATCATGTGATCAATTGCTGGGATCATGTGACATGTAGGTCTAACTTTGTCCGGATGAGGGTACTCTAGTTACAGTAACATTTTCATTAAAAATACTGATTTGTTAGCCTGGTAATAAACCGAGATCCTCGTTCTACACTTTCGTTTTGTACAGAAGCACAGATGATAATCAAGCGGAAGTGCTAGAAAGGCATGGCCAGACAACTGATATGTGCAATTGTAGAACCTATGCACACACATACAAACACAAACACACACACAGCAGACAGAAATGTGGGTGTAGTGGGCATATCTCCACAAGAGCGCATAATTGTGAGACATTTGAGTTCAATCCTCAAATGCCTTTGTTCACTTCACTGTTGTTCACTTCACTGGAGTCACATGAGCATGTCCATTTTGTAACTCCTGTCAGAACAATTTATCTGATTCATTCCCTTAGGCACATGTTCATCTCCCTGTCAACAATGAGAGTAATGTCTTTCAATGAGGTCATAAATGTTTCACCACTGGAGGAGACAAAGGAACATGTTCAGCTCCCTCACTTTCCTCAAGAAGATGTATAACATTTAAAATAAGATATATCTTTTGGAGGTCAGGTCATGTCTCAGTGTACAGATGCCAAAGAGATACTCTATTTTTATTTTAGATATAGTCAGGGGCAGAATGGTAATATTAAGGTTGGCTACTAAAATTACTTTTTCATAGATTACACTTGTGATCACTTGTGATTATTACTTATTATTATAAATGAGTGATTGAAATTATAGTGTGATTTTTAAATAAAATTATGATTTAGTTTAAGAGGGGTTATCTGTACTATGTTTGCACCTGTATTAAACACAGACGTATGGATCTGTCAATTAACCTATAGAGGTTCTGTTGAGAGAGGTAAGATACAATAAAAATAAATATATGATAGCTAAAAGTTGCCTTATTTGTCCTGCCTACCTGGATAATAAGCACCAGAGATGATAGATTTTTTGTTAGCACCAATCAGCACCTGGATGGAAACCCTCATACTGTTTAAGCGGCACTAGAGAGAGGTGTTACTTCTTTAACTGTCTATAGTCTTACCTTGATTTTGCAAATATGATGACTTATCACATATCAGTAACTTAAAGGATTAATGTCAATACATGCACACACACACACACACACACACACACACACACACACACACACACACACACACACATACACACACACATATTCAGTACTGTGTGCCTAAATCTTGAGGAACCTTTTTATATGTTGCTGCAACAAATTACATACATTGTCTGAATAAAAAAAAACCTGCACACAGGATTTATATACTTAGTATAAAAAAAAACATAAAAAAAAACACTCCTCCTAACCTACAAAGCCCTCAAGGGCGATGCGCCAACATATATTAAAGACTTACTTGTCCCTTACCACTCTCCTAGAACCCTAAGATCCCAAAATGCTGGTCTCCTTGTAATCCCAAGAATATCAAAATCTACGATAGGAGGAAGAGCCTTTTATTACTGTGCACCCCTCCTCTGGAATAATCCCCCCCCCCCACACACACACATTCGACAAGCGGACACTCTCAATACCTTTAAGTCTAGACTTAAAACCCTCCTCTTTACTGTTTCCCATAGTTAGGGATGGTGCATGGCAAATCATCACTTCTCATGGGTCTTTTGGGAGGGACTGCCTCTGCTGTTTGCCCCCAGCTGCGAGGCATGGCGGCCACTGACCATCCCTGCAGTGGTGCTGGATTGCCATGCATCATACCTATGCTGCTATAGCCTAGCGCCCTCACAAAAGCTTCATGTGTCATGCCGTACAACTCTCTCTCTCTCTCTTTCTCTCTCTCTCTCTTTCATCTCTCTCTCTCTCTCTCTCTCTCTCTATATATATATATATATATATACATATATGTATGCCCAAATTACACATTTGCTCTTTGATGTGTGAGCCAGGCCTAATTCACTTTCTTCCTCTGTCCAATGGGGGGCCCATGTCAGGACTGACTCTCCATCATAGAGGCCCTTCCTGGACGCCCATGCTAGACCCGACTCCCCTTCCTTAAGGCTTTGTGATTGACCCCCCTCACAATGGCACTGTCAAATGGACCGTTATTGTTACCCCCATGACCCATCTCACTCCTTTGAGTTTGACACTACGTCTGGCCGCTGCTACATTGTCCAGCCATAATTCCTGATAACCACCTATAGACTGACTACCATGTAATGTGAAGTGGGATAATACTCTATTATGAACTATTATGAACCTTAGCTAAAACCATAGGCAAACCATAGTCTGTCATGGTTACTACTGATTGTAATTTTTTGCATGACCCCTGGCAGTTGGGTTAGCCCCTTGAGTCGTGGATCTGCCCAAGGTTTCTTCCTAGATTAACTAAACATAAGGGAGGTTTTCCTTGCCCCTGTTGCTCTTGGGTGCTCCTTCTGTGAAGCGCCACGAGACAATACTATTGTAAAATGCGCTGTGTAAATAAAACTGAATTGAATTGAATAAAACATAGGTCTTGTTCAGATTCCAAACTGGTTTTAGTGAGATATGAGAAAAGTGTCATAATGGCCAGTCACAGAGGGGCAAAGCTGATGATTCTGTCAATGTCTGCACATGGCACTAATCCTACTTCACCAAAAGTTACTATTAGATCCAGCTGTGATATTAGGGTTTTGAGATACGCTGTTGATTTTACTATGGCTCACTGAAAAACTGATCCTGTGGTGTCAGCAAGGAGCACTGGGGAGGAGTCACTGAAAATCTAATGTATACAGTGACTCTTCGCATGGCTGCGTGTAAACAGTTGCAAATAGTGTGCCTCATAAAGGGTCTTTTAGTAGAAACCTTTGGTTATGTTTTTTCCACTTAAGAAGAGCAAAGAACTTTTTCACCTGTAGCTAGGTCACATCTGTCCATGTGTTAATAGCTCCTTCCCATTACTGGTGCCATTATGTCAACACCAGAATGGTGTGCTAGTGTGGGCATTAATACAAATGATCATCATAAGATGCTACAACATGCTACAACAGCAAATCTAATAGTGTCTCAGTTACACAATTCCTTCAGCAACTAATGAAATTGATGGATGAAACTGACTAATGAAACTGACTGATGTGAACATCTGAAATCATCTCAGCAAGGAGGAGCCCTAATCCACCCATGCCACCTCATACCCCCTCCCACCTTTTGTTTTCATGTCATATCATGCATTCAGGGCATCTGGGAATAATGGGGAAACATATTTTCCCTAGTGAAAACAACATATGATCTCATGTGAGAGCAACAAGTGGGGAACTGTGGAAGAATTTTGTGAACAGTTTCCTTGAAGGTGTTACACCACGCTCACAATAAAAAAGTGCCAGTCATGCAAAAACTGAATAGCTCAAAATAAACTGTGCACACTTAAATCTTCAAAACAAGTTTATTTGCCAAGCTTTTGGTCACACAACCATGCCCTGAAGATGGTCATGTGACCGAAAGCTTGGCAAATAAACTTGCTTTGAGGATTTAAGTGTGCAGACAGTTTATTTTGAGTGAACAGAGTTTGTCAAATGATGGTTTGCCACCAATTTGTCACTACTTTGTAGTTCAATTGTAATCCGAGGTTTAAACTTTGCTGAGGCAGCCATGTTCTCCCCGCATCCCGAGAGCACATGAATTTTAAACATTGAAATACCATCGTCACGACTGGGCAAGTTACCATTATTCTTAGAGGCCATGAATACACAAGATACAAGATCTTTGATCAGTTTTGGAAACATGTAAGCATTTATCAGTAGAAGGAATTTATTCTGGTCTTCCTGCTTGATCAAATGGCAGTAGAGGTTCATTTATTGCTTATCTTATTGTGGGCTGGGAATTCTCTAAGCAAATCTTCATCAATGTTTGTGGCTGGGATTATGTGAGTAAATCTTAAAATATACCTGCTCCTCACCTCTAACAAAAGGGGCCTAACCTGCATTTAGTTCACCCATGCACTGGCCTGGAATCCAACTCGTGAATTTGCTGCATCATGGATGGATCCATTGTTGAATAAAATAACTTGAACAGAGAGAACCAAATGAATGTGCTAAATATGTAAATTAATCAGCTGTGGGCCATACCATGTGTAGAAATTTAGAACAGTCTGGAGCATTGTCTTTTTGGCTGCATAGTATAGAAACATTTCAACATAAATGTTTATATCATTATAAATCCCTATTTATTTAACAGTTTCTTAAATTGTTGAATCCTGAAATGATACGATAAGAAAAGACCGGTGGCATCAGAAAGCAGATGCAACCTGTTGAATCATGAAAGAGCCCCAAGATAGGGACCAAACGGCGCTAGGACCCAGATTGATGAGCACACCCGAACTGACAACTGTTCACGCTCAAGAAGCCAAAGTGCCAGCCAGATTGACAAGAATCCCAAACGGAAAAACCCAGATGAGCTAAGTGCTGCACGGTATGTTTCCTTGTGTATTTCCATGCATTAGCTATTATGCGAGTAAGACTTGAATAGATGTGATGACGAGTGATTCAGCGCCGCCTTCTCGCTTTGCCTAGGTTGAAGAGGAAAATGCCTCACCGCTGGGGAGATATGGGCTAGACAGACACCTGCAAGGAACATTTGAGCTGTATTGATATGTAAGTAGCGATGCTCATCAACTGTTTTTAAAATCAGGTTCAAATCGTGTAATGAAATGTCTGGAATTTATTTCCTTTTGTTTCCCCTCCACGTTTGGATTCATTTTTGGTTTCATCTCATGGAGTCCCCTCTCCTCGCCTCTGAGTCATACCGCCCTCCCTCACGCAAACTTGTGGGAAGCAGCCTTTATCGCAACCTGCACCATCTATTGCACTGTAAAATCTTCGTCCATCGTCCCTTTAACTAAAAACGAAATTTAGAATTGGTGATTTTGCGCCTGTCTGCTGAGAGCACTCGAATGGAAAACATGGTTTGCACACCACGGTCATATGGTGTTTCCCCATCCATAGGAGCTACAGACCATCCGTCATGTTCTCACTCTGTATCTCTATGCAGCCACAGAATAACAGCGAAGGGCATAATAACTTGAAATGATCATAAGCCATTTCTTTTATTAGCTCAGTGTTATTGTTTGATAAGTATTCCTTTGTTTTCACTATATGGTGTTTACTCTCCAGTTCACAACATACAGCCATAATAAATGCAGACTGTGAATAAGCTCTTTAAAGGCTATATGGTTTGAATATTCGTTCACTGAAAAATGCCTGCAACAATGATGTTATTCCTGAGTTTATTGCAATCTTAAAAACATCTTCACTTACATAACATTGCTTGATCGGTTATCCAACTTAATTTGTGTGTTTTCTGTGCTTATTAGCTAGAGAGAGTTTATGAAACTTTTGAGCATTTTCCTAGATTTGGGTGAAATCAGGGACCATTTAGACTGAATACTGCAGGTTCTGGGGCAGTGGTCTGATTTTCACTTTGTACCTTTAAACATTCAAATCTTGCATAAATACTTTGCATGCTTTAACATAGCCATACTTGGGAGACATGTTGGTCACACTGGTGAAAAAAGGACTTATTTTGAGAGAGTGACATTTTACTCAAGTTACAACAACAAACAGAGCTCCAGTATTTAGTTCTAGTGTTACACTCCTAACTGGGAAATTAGCAATCTGCATGCACCCTGTGTCAGTCCTGTATGACTTTGAACCTAACTGCTAAACCACCACTAAGACCATCAGTCAGTAAGGATAAACCTGGTGTGTTTGTTACTCAGTATTTACTCATATTGAAAGGCATAGCAATATGCATGTTTATATCCCACTTGAGTGATGCTGGGAAGTGAAAGGGACCATTAAGTTCTTCCGTCTCTCTTGTGCTCAGGAATTTCCCCCCATCTTCAGTACTGGTAGATGACACATATTGGCCTCAGCAGAATGCATTAGTAATCTGACTATACTAAAGACTAGTAAATTACATATTACATGCATTTGGAGTAATTCTACAGAGCAAGGAAGAGGAAATTAATTTGTGTCGCAGTGGAGATTTGCATGCAGTGAACGTAAATGTCTCTATTCATTAAGTCATGTTGCAGTTTGGTTTCCATTGCTGTGTCATTGTGGGCTGGTAGATTGCCTCAGATAACCCTGATAACAATCAATTCAGGGGGATGCTCACTATGACGCAGAAATAGAATAGAAAACATTCTTTTGAACAAGTGAAGGGAGACATAGACAAGGTTGAAAGGAACAGAACTGTACTCAGAGAAACTGTAATTAGGGACTAAAGGGGACTAAATGTGAAGGATTGGAAGATGGCTGAGCATGTGAAGAAAGTGACAGAGGCATCAGAGACAAACAGACCGAGTGCTGTCTCCACAGGTGTGCATGCAGAAGTCTGCTCTGGCGCACTGCCGTGCACGGCCCGCTTGGTAATTAGCGTAGGTGGTAGGGGAGCGGGGGCCTGCTGAGACCTGCGGGGGGGGTCAAGGGTCAGGGGAAGTGTTCGCTGCAGAGGCCTGTCTGTCTCTCGGCAGGCCGGTAAGCCCAGGGGGCACCCCACACGCAGGGGCACAGCACCCTCTCTTTAGGGCTTACCAGCGTGCCCTACTAACCCCGAGAGACTGCGCTCTCCCCTGCAGGGCTCCCCTTCCTCACTCCTCCACACTCCCCAACACCACCAGCTGCCGTGTGCACCATCTTGCACCACGGACGTACGGAGCAGTTAATATCATAGGCGCTCAGAGCACATGCACCTCCATGACTGCTGTCACAATTATAGCCTATAATGCATGGCCAAGTGAGCGCTATTATCCTGTGTTGTAGAATATACTTAGATTCATTGTTAACTGCATTGCCTCGTGACTGCTTCAAATAGGCTACCAGTGGCTTGATTGTAATGACAGTATAGAAAGTATGAAGAGAAATTAAGTGTTGGCGACAAATGATTCTCGTTAAAGTGGATACAGTGCTGTAGCTGTAATTGACTCTCCCATTTAAAGCATGTAGCCAGACTAATCTGCCCGATGAATCCGAATTCATTCTTTGGAATAAATTACCTTTGATAGGTAAGATGAGAGGGCTAATCTTAATAGCCCGTTATCTACCTGACTTAAAGCAGAAGTGCAGGTTCCAGTCTACAACTTTAATGACTCTCAAAAATGAGCTATTTCATAATTCAAAAAGCACAACCAGTCAAACTAGTATATTTTGTACATGTATGCATAATGCTAAAATGCTAAAATAATCCGTGGGAGATGTAAATTTGGGCTTAAATGTCTGAGAGATCTCACCTCAGAAAAAGAGTGAGACAGAAAGAGAGTGAATTTTCTCCTGATATTAGCAATGCAAAGATGAGGGCCCAACTCCCACTGCGAGCACATGAACTGAAACACTGTATGTAGGCACAGCCCAGTAAGTTACGTTGTGAATAAATGAATAAATGTTTAATATGTATGAGCTAGAGGGCAAGGAGTGTACTTTACATTAGTCAATGCAGACAGCTTTGATCTCAGGAAACCACAGAGTGGTTGGACATGTTCAGTTTTCATTTACCTGTATTGGATGACTGTGGAGCTTTACACAATTTTAAGTTTAGCAAAAAACACACACAGGACTGTGTATTGGCAAGAATCTGGTGATGCAATATACATTATGCATTATATGTTATGATTCAATATATTGTGTCTAGGAAATTTATTTTTATTTATTTTTAGGAAGACACATAGATACATTACATAGATTACCATGTGCATAAAGTCTTTGTAAATAAACGTGATGCAGTTAGATCAGTGGGATTGTAATTTGTGTGTCTGTCCAACACCTTAGCTCTATTTTGTGCGAACAGAGCAAAGGAATGAAAGGAATTTCATTTGCATACAAGTAACTGGAAATTGATGTGTGTTTTTGAGCATCACTCAAAATAATATCCTCTCATCCTGCTAGTCTAGCCCAATTTACTATGAATCCTTGCTTCCACTGGAATAATATCCTCTCATCCTGCTAGTCTAGCCCCAATTTACTATGAATCCTTGCTTCCACTGGAATAGAACAAATACAAGTCAGTTGAATGATTTCTTTTGTAATGCAGTGAACAATGCTGATGTTTTTCATTATTTATTAGGGTAAGGCCAGACTTGCAATAGAAAAGATGCTGCCAGCAGCTAGGATGGTCATTGGTCTTGTACATAACAGGGACTTATGATGAGCAAGAGAACTAATCACACATTAACACACATTGACAGGATTGATGAGGGATTGAAAAACTCAACAATTTCTCTCTCTCTCTTTCTCTTGTTTGCTCGTTTGCCTCCCTGACTCACTCTTTGTCCCTCATCTCCTGAATATTCTGCAATAGAAGGGGATATCTGAAAGCCTCCCTAGGCATCTCTTATCTGGATAACTGATGATCAATAATTCATGGTGTTATCTGCTTTTTTAGTACTGTATTTCATGATTATTTATGATGTTATAACGAGCAATCAATCAATAATTATTAGGTTTTTTGCATGATGAAGGCTATGATGATCAGAACTAATTTGGAGTGTTTTGTGGTCTGTTGTTGTTGTTGTTGTTGTTGTATAATGGCTTGTTTTTGAGTATGTGTTGTTTTCTCTAAACCACACAGTGTAAGATTAGTCTCAGGTCTGTAAGGATGAGGCCTAATTGCTCTCATTGAATAATTGATGCAGTCCTTAGAAATGCCAAGATGCCTGTTCTGCCTTTCTCTGAGCCTGCTCTCTATCATCGTTTAGTCTCCCTCACTCGCTCTCTTTCGCCGTCTCTCTCATTCGCCGTCTCTCTCTTTCGCCCTTTCTCTCTTTCTCTCTGACGGTCCTCTGGGGATGTGGGCAGTATGAATATTCCCACTGAATGTGCATATTAATCTCACTATGGCCTCCCATAGCACAAATTACTGATGAGCATATACAGCACAGGATTGTTGAAGAGCGTGCTTATTGCAAGCGCTTGCATGTGTGTTTGTGTGTGTGTGTGTGTGTGTGTGTGTGTGAGAGGGAGAGAGAGAGAAAGCTGTGCTGAATGTAATGCTTAGGGAACAATTGCAGTGCATCTAGAGTAATACATTTCATTCCTCTTGGGTCACTTTGGGGAACAGTGAAAAAGATCAACTCCACATAAAGGTGCATCCCAGATTTATTGGCCTCATATGTTGGGTTGAAGAGAATCAGCTAGTTATCCCTGGATGTCAAGGAAGTGCCTCAGCAGGCTTACAGAAGCTTCAGTGCGTTTGCATCATGTGTAGTGACCACGATAAAGATAGCAGGACTTTCTAATCGTTTGAAAGGTTATTTGCAGAACTGCCATGGAAGACATGGAATGATGGAATATCCCGATCATTCTACGGGCTATGAAGCAACCCCACCCAGATTCTGGAGGCAGTAGTTGCCTGGTGACTGAGCTAGAAGAGCAGAGAGACACAGGGGGAGAGAGGAAGGAAGGCAGCGTGAGCTGAGAAAGAGAGAGAGTAGAGGAAAGATGAGAGATGAGGAAGAGACAGGGAAAGTAGGAGAGCTGAGATGCTAAAGCTTAGACAGACTTGCCTTATACTTGTAAAATACTTATATAAGTATTTTTTGTTGTTGTTGTTGTTGTTGTTGTTGTTGTCAGATGTGTAAGCTTCAGTCATAGCTCCTCAGATGTTCTCCAGGGCTAAAAGATGTTTCACTTGGCTCTTTGGCATGTCTCTGTTGATCTTCATCTTTTAATATATTGTCATACACAATATATAAATATGTAATTACAAATATACATTTCACCACATTTTGAGGTGTACTCAACATATATAGTAAACATTAGTCACCTTGTCTGTCCAAAGCCGTGTCCTTTATGAGGTTCCTTATGCTTTTGTGTGTGTGTAGTGTGTATTGTGTGTGTAGCTGGGCAAAGGCCAACCCATGATATTTTCATTGGCATGACTTTTGCTGCTGGACGCGTGTGGATAACACCACCGCTTGGCCATGCCTGCACACATTCCATGTTGAACATTTACACTCAACACTAGAGAGTGTACGTTTCCATGGTGATGGTTACGTTGCTATACCAACCTATTACCCAAAGCTAATTAAATAGAATGTCATTTGCTGCAAGATGAAGTGCGCATTGAGACGGCACAAATGTTCTGGTGACCCATCTCACTCAACACTACTTCCCACTATGATCCCCTCCCTCTCCTCCTTCAATTCTTCCCTCTCTCTCTCACTCTTTCCTCTTCTCTTTTTCCTTCTCTCTTTCTGTCTGTTCTTTGACCACATTTATTACCTGTGTTCTCTCATCCTGCACATATTGTCTGTGTGTGAGTGTGTGTGTGTGTCTGTGTGTGAGTGTGAGTGTGTGTGTGTGTGTGTGTGTGCGCATGTGCAGGACGGGGGTCGAGACAGGGAGCCAGTAGATCCAGCAGCCACACTGCAGATTCCTCTGTGGCAGCAGCTGCTTCCCAAAGTAGAAGCTCATGCATTTTTGAATAGGAGGAATATTGCCTTCGGGCTCCCCTATCCTCGCCTCCCCCCTCACAGCCGTAGCATAAGCCCAGCCCAGCGCTGTCTCCGGCCCATAGCCCAGCTCATCAGGCTGAATCATTCACAGGAATATTTCATGAGTTTTCATTTTTCTGCTTCGCCTGCAATGCTGATAGTCTGGCGTCTGTGTAGGCAGCTCATCTGAGTTTTGTGGACCAGTGCGGCTGCCTTCACCTTCCCCCTCCACTGCTCACATTTACTTTACTAAGTACCAACTCTCTCTAGGTGAATTTGCTAAGTACCAACTCTCTCTAGGTGAGTTCAGGTTGACTTTAGGGGCCTGGGGTCATTTCCTGGAAAGTTTTTGTGTTTTAGGTTTTGTGTTGTTGCTTTCCAAAAGTGGGTGCTGTGTGTCTAATTATGTGTCACATTATGTTAATAGACATATAAATATAGATAAATACTGTATATTAATGACAATTAAATATAGATAAATACTGTATATTAGTGACTATAATGTGTACAGTTTTTTAGGAGAATGTTTTTCTATTCAGTATAAATGAACATTTAGATGGCATTGTCATTTCATCTTTTTAACTGTGTATAGATGTAGTGTGTGAAATGAACTGCAGTAGCAGGCAAACCTTGTTATCTCATTGAGGTCTGTCTTTGCCAAACCTGTTATGAAACAAGATTAGAACACTGTTGGTAGTGTTTGCAAACACTCATGGACTTGAGGGTTTCCATCTGATCTGTGATGTACAGTACACGATTACTTACTGCACCACTGAAAAAATCGAACAGATCTACTGCAGAGATGTGTTTAATACCTGTCTGGAATATACAGTTGTGAACAATGGGAAACATTGGTGTTGCTCATTGTGGAAAAATCTTTTGCCCAGTATTGTAATTGGCTCATGTCCACAGATAACCTGGACTGCGCTGGCTTTATGCAGTGGCAGCACTTTGAGACAAAATCCCATTGCTCCTCAGTTAGTCAAAGAACAAGTAAACAGTTTAGTGTTTTTTCTAGTGGAACAATAGCCTGTCTGAGACACAGTAGCATACTCTTAAATAGCAAATAGCATTCCCTGCATGCCTACAAGCTTTCCTTAATTCAGACTGCGTGACTTCTGCCTCCTTGTTTTTCACCCTCAGATTACTCTTCTGTCACTGCACAGGTCTGGCTGATGCATATCTCTAAGTGCGGTCAAGCAAGTTCTCCTTTTTCAGGTGTTTTTTTTCCAATCTTTTCACTAATCTAAGCAGAGGACCCACACATATGGAATTAGTCGGCTGTGCTTTCATAGGCCTACAGTATGCATCAATTCACCAGCTTTTCATCATGGTTTTTAATCGGGAACTTGTTGAAAAGCCACTGCCAACCTATGTGGTCTTATTCTGGATGAATACTGCAGTATTTGTAAATAAGAAAATCCACAAACAAAGAAAGATTTGTGGTGCCTCTGTAAGAACCTGTTGTTCCTGCCTTTCTGATCTTATAATCCTATGATTGTTTATGCTAAAGGAACATCAGGAAAAAGGAATGTCTGGAGTGCAGCACATTTCTTTATGACCAGTATTGCATTGTGGGTAGAAATTTACCTTTGGGAATCTCTGAGGTGGCTCTAGCTGTGCCTCCATCCCATACCTCTCTAGGCCTGTCACGAAGGTTATGCTACGTTTGTTCAGTAGAGGCATCTGACAGCTCTGCTGGGCTGTTGTTGTCTGCTGGGTGCATCTGCAGCCTTCGGAGTCCCAGTTTATGTTGAAGGTAAAGTCTGTGTGGAGACATGTGAGTGTTTGAACACGTGTTATGAGTGAAGCTCTGTGTTGCTTCCTCAGTTGTTCCATGGTGTCTTTGGGCCCCACACACTCTTAAATTGATTACAGCAATAACCTTTTCATTACCAAGGGGCCACTCTAGAGGAGACGGGCAGAATGCATCCGTGCTGTTGCGTTAAACTGCCTTTTGTCCTCGTGTGGGAGCCCGCTGGGGTCTCGCTCATCCAAACAACTTTCTTTCTCTTCGGGCATCAGGCTCTGGGGGAATTTGATGGCTGTGGCTAGCCGTCTCGTCACTCTGTAAATTGTTCTACCGGAAGCAGCAGTCTCCTGTGGTCTCTGACATTTAGGGGTGTGGGATTGGATTTGTTCTGGCGGCCTTAGCTTTCCGCCTCCTCCTCTGAGGTGTTTTTATTGTGGTCTCATCGATCCACGCTCAGGACGAGACAGCATCTCAAGAGGGTTTTGCAGTCTTTGCCAGGAGACCCGTCAGTGATGTCAGGACTCATGGCGCATGCCACTCCACGGTCCTCTGCCAGGTCATCTCCCATCATCTCCATGGCCATGGGAGAGCCCTGACTGCTTCCTCTGTTGCTGCCTGCTTGTTAAAGCCACAAGGGTATCTGCTTTCCTCCTTCCTTCAGTAAACCTGCACAGGCTGAAAGGTATGAGGAAGTAGGAAGTGCAGTAGCAGTTACAAAGGAAGTGGAATTCACCTATTAAGGCCGTGCCCTACTGTTCTGTCTTAGTTTTGCGCCTGGCTAGAGATGGCTATCTCCCATGAAAAGCGAGACACTGATAATGTATGGAGATACACATGCTTCCCTGTGACTCTCTTACGTGGACTTGGGAGATGACTCAAATAAAGACACGGCTACTGGGTGCGTAATCAGAGGCCTTGACAGGTATGACCCTGGTGTGACTGAAGAGCTTCAGTGTGTTTAGTCTGAGTTGAGTCTGTGACAATAGCTTTGAGGATTGGATTGGTTCTCATTGTCTGAAAAAACAAAACCTTTTTAACAAAGATTGCACTCCTGTCTGGTGGTGTCTAATATTGCGTGACAAAAGTTGTTGTGAAGGTATTGAACCAAGTCCTCTTTAGTCTCCTACTGGTCTTTACACACACACTTACACAGAGCGAGAAACACAACTATGCATATATTTCTGTCTCTTTCTCTTTCTCTTTCTCTCTTTTTCTCTCTCTCTCTCTCTCTCTCTCTCTCTCTGTCCACCCCCTCTGTCAATAGCAGAGGGAGTAGACCCATGAGTGGAAGGCTGACCTCCATGGGTTTGGCCCATGGCTCTGGGGTGTGGCCTATTTGAGCTGGGTGTTAGTTGGTTTGCTGTGTGTAGGATAATCTCCTGTGGAGCTGAAGGACTTTTCCACTGAAAAAAGGGTACAGGGAGGCAGGAAGAAACGGTAAGATCTGACTTTGGTTGTTTACCTTGGATAAGAAAAATACACTGTCGGCCATTTTTGTTCATATCAAGACTAGTTTAACAGGGTTAACAAGAATCTCTCAATTACTTTTTCATGTTCTCAGCAGAAGTAGCACAGATTTATAATTGCCTAACTTTTTAATGCATTTGATGGTACATCAGTAACACAGAGTGTGTATTCGTAGACAATATGCAGTTATTTCCTTCATAGAAGATGTCTTCCACAGACTGGTTGGTAGAGTATCTGTATCATGAGGCTTTTCAGTGTAAAGGAAATGCTCAGGTTGTAGATTTCCTTAAGTTATGTCAAGAAGAGACATCTGTCCATCTTGATGGATTGACGTAGAGGGTGGAGTCATGGTTATATACCTGTCATGGTGTGCCAGAGGGTTGGGGATATAATGCTACTCCTTCATGGGAGAATATGGATCATGGTTAAAGGCTGCCTGGCAGATTGCTTCCGGAGATTTTTTTTTCTCTGTATTTTAATTGCGCAGGATTGGCTGGGCAAAACCCACAAACCTTTCAAGAACCACCTCTCATTATTGGTGGTAAAGGCAGAACAATCATCTCTCTCTCTCTCTTTCTTTCTCTCTCTCTCACTTGCTCATTCAGTTCCTCTAACCCTTAAACGGATAAGCATGTGACATCACAACAAGTTTAATGACTTGCAGAGCACTTTCTCCCTCGTACTGCTGGGCAGAAAGAAACTTGTGTTTGTGACCTATTTAAACCTCCACTTGGAGCATACATGCAAACACCAAACAAAGCTATCTGAAGTTCGTTATGGTCAAGGCACTCATCACTCCTGTGTTTTATGCTGATGGCATTTATGCTTTTTCATCAGTTAAGGGAATGTAGTGCAAACATGCATACTGCACAGTGAACACTGAGGACACTTAACACCAGTGTTCCTCTGTCTCATCTTAGTTCCAGTATGTTTGATTGTTTTAGCCCACAAATTAGCGGTGCTTGCTGTGTGTGCTCTGGTGTCTGTATGTTTATAGGCTACTAAGTAGAGTGTATGCTTTAAGATGATTAGGATGACTATTACTGCAAGGAATACTAATGTGCTCCACCACTCACTCCAAGGTTAACCTGTTGCTGTACTTCACAATCAGCAAATTCTTAAACCATCAGTTTACATGGGTTTGTGGGGAACATACTATAACCACATTAACCATTTGGCAAAAATGACAGATTTCCTCTCCAGACAAGGTATTCTGTGCATTATCCTTACACTACCTGGAGGCCCATTGAAATTGATTTGGGACAAATGACAGCATGACTTTGGTTGTCATTCTAGCCCGTGGCTAACCACTAGTAATTGGATAATGGAAGCTGCCAGAGTCTGTAATGTAATTGATCCTAAATTTAGTCTTTTATATTCTTCATGCCTTTTGTCTAAATGTCACAGCTGTGTTTGTACTACCAAATGTCAGGGATTATGGTCTTGTTATGGTCTTGTCTTATTTACCCTAAAAGTCTTAACTGAAATTTGAAGAAGCTCCAAACCTCCTGGAAAAGATGATGGAAATGGCATAGGGTGTGCACCATTTTACAAGAGAGCACATGGCTAAGAACCAGCTCTAAAGGTGTTGTGAAAGGCGTAAAGACATCCAACAGCATTGTCAAGCAGTGCTGTGAAACTGAATGTGTCCGGCATGATAACAATTAAAGATAGTCATACCACAACAGGTTTTTGACAGTAGTCGACTGCCACCAAGGTGAACCTGGAGATGTTGAGTACACCAAAGTTTATGTTAGAAATGTATAACATGAGGCCCCAGTATCTAGAAACTAACATATGCTAACTTGCATATGTTTTGCCCGTTTGCATGATTAGCACAATTAGCATGCATTACCATAATTGCCTAGTCAACATCCCACCATCTGCTTGGCTAATCTGGAGTGTTTTGGGGGTAATTCAGGGTTGTAAATTTATTTCTGACATTTTCAAAATTCAAATGGCTATGAGCAGAAGGAGAAGTGGCCAGTGTGGTCACGATGAGCTAGATTTTGATGAATTTATTTTGAGATTATTTGTAGACTTAATATTTTGGACCTGCATTTCAGAATCAAGTGCACTCATTGTCCTGGGTGTGGATATTGAGATTTGCTAAAGGAGTGTGTGGCACAGAATGTGCTTATTGACAAAGCCATTAGACAAGCAGTGACATGAGTCAGTAGTCTAATTGAAATGATCGTTCCATAAGTTAAGTTTTTGTACTGCCTTCAATGCTGCCTTCATTTCCCTGTGCTGTATCTATTTGTGTTTAGTGTTTAACCTAACCCTATGAAGTTATGGATGACTAAATGTCAACATTAGTCAAGATAACAATGGTTGTCAGCTCTGTATGTTGTGTGCCACCCATCACAACCACACCAGCACAGGGTCAGTATGGCCTAAAATATCCCTTATTGCCACTGAATTTGGAAATCAGGTTGTGTTGTTTACATAAAGGCATAATTAATCCTTCTCAGAAAGCTAATTTGTGTGTCAGTTCAGAACTAATGCTATTAAATTGAGCCTATACCCAGCTAGCTCTAGGCCTACCAATAAGGATCTACTTTAGGGGACTGAGCTCTATATACTCCATCCATTCTCTGTATTTTGAAGGATACTTAACTGTGATAGTCATAACATGCAATGTTACCTGTCATTTCATTCAGCCTGCTGCGTAGAAACATAATCTGACTTTCTTAACGTTGCCAATGTTACATTGTCTGGAATTACCACCTTTAAACTCCCACCACCACTGGCCCTGATGCTGCACAGGTTGTACAAAGAAATGTGCTATGAAACTTTTCAGAAGTAGCCTATAATATGGTAGGCTAAAGCATATAGTACTCTAAGAGGCTAGCAAAGACAGAGATCAAGTAAATCTAATGCAACCTTGATCAGTTTGCAACGTAGACAAAACTTAGACAAAACATAAGTGAGTTGCTACAGTGAAGTTGTATAGCTGCTTCTAACTGCCACTGGTTAGGTCACTAAAGTATGCAGCATACATTTCCTTTGGGTCAAAATGTGTGAAGCATTAAATAAATAAAGAAAGTGCTAATGACACAGAAGGGAAAAGTTATGTTTTAGTATTTTTTTTCCTTTGTCCTGGTCCAACTCATGTGCCTGTTCCCCACCCCTCTCATCATGTCTAGGCAGTGTTGGGGTGTTTTGAACTCCATTTTGGTTTTTGCTTTAGCTCAGTGATTTTCAAACGTTTAGCTGCCGCGTCCCCGAAACACTCTGTGCTACTGAGTAACCCCTTCACCACCAGCAGCTTGTTATAACAGTTCATGTTTTTTTTTCATAAACAACGTATGAACTCATTTCACATACATAATAATGTAATGGCAATTGTATGTATTGGGGATTAGTGAATGTAAGCCTACCAGGAGTTGAAATCTGAACACATCTTGGTTTTGAAAATGTCGGAAATGGATTCAGCACCCTCAATAACAACCCAAACCACTGTATTGTTTTCCAAAACTGTCAGTCTGAAATATTGATAATAGCTGATTATGTTAGCCGATGCTAATGATGTAGCTTGGACGACATATACAACAAGCATCCTGCTTGTCAGACCTGTTTTAAAATGGTCCATCCATTTTTCAAGATGACTTTTGCATTATTAATCTTGAGTATGTGATCCAGAGCCAGACACAAGTATTGACCACACTTGTGGAATAACATTATGTGTCAAGTTGCAGACCATTTTAGTGAGATCAGTGATGCATCTCTCAATTTACTGTGTCTACATACGGCACTCTTTAAGCAAGGATTACTACAGCCACACAGCAACATCAACAGCTACACTTTGGCAACACTTTGCCAAACATAAACTGACGTGTATTGTGATTCTGCTGTGATGTTTTTTTCAAAAACAATTTCCGTTCATAAAAAGATCATAATTATTTTCTTTATTGTGAGTGTATGGTCCACCTATGGCCATGCCCGTGTCCTGTGAGAGTGTGACAAAGAGCATAAAAATGTTTACACGCAGATAAGCAAAATGGCATATTGGGTGGCATAATGTAAAATAATCATATCAATGTGAGGCCCACACCCCACTCCATGCACTTAGTTAATGTATAAACTGAAGTTAAGAGTTCAAGACAATCTAAAATTGTTACGTAAGTAATAAACTTACATTTGCTGAAATTCTGCTGACAGTGGTGCCATTTGAGGGAGCAAACGAAGTCAGCTCTGATATCCTGGTGGAAATCCTAGTGGGTGGTATGAGGATGGACACTGTCCAACAGGATTTCTTAGTATATGAACCGCTATTCATCCAGTAAAGGAAACATGATGGGCATGATGAGAGGGCATTCAAATGTTCACTGTCAGAAATGACTACATGTGTCATGCATAAACCCATAGAGGAGTGTGCTGTCAATTGTTACAAGTGTAAGATAAAGGAACATCTTTCCAATATATGATACAGTATTGTTCACAACGGGTCTGGAAACTTGATGCATATGAAGCGCTAATTGTATCTCTCAACAACTAGAATCAGCCTTAAATACTACAGATGTGACATGGCTTTAACCAGTACACTGTATGATTTTCTGTTTGTGTTGTGCACATTGTGTTTGGTCTGCATTCTTTATATTCTCGTAAGTAGGATACTGAAATGAAATAAAATGCTTCAATGGACTGAATGAACACATTCAATGTAAGCAGATGTGTAATGGGTCTTTGTGTGCATAATTAGAAAATGGCCTCAAATGCTTGCTTTGTCATGGCTTATTTTGTCACCAAGGCTGTGACTGATCTGTAGACAGAGGGTGCTTAGCCAGAGTCAATAACAACAGGCGCTTAGGGGATAGTGCCCAGGCCTGAATCTCTCTGCTTGGTGCCTATTGGTCTCATATGACTGCTGAGTTATGAAGTAGAGGGCAGTTAAAGCACAGTGCTGTGTAAAGCAGGATGACTGATGGGGAGAGTCCAGAGCTGGAGCACTGCCAGGGCCCAGTGAGTTACAGTGGGAAAGGAGCTCCAGGGCACCCGGGCTCAGAGCACAGCGCCCCACCCCACCCAGAAGCAGCCCTCAGGAGGCTGCTTGATTCAGCTCGTTCCCCGTGTAAGATGGATACCTGGTGGATACGCACAGCATTGCTAACCTTTGGGCTTCTGTCAGTGAGTCTATGGCTACAGATGCAGGCCCAATGCACACCCATGCAGTGTGTACACAGGGCCAGCCTTGAGGCTGTGTGGACAAGGGTCTCTGTGGTGTGTCTAAATGTGTGGGCACAATTTGTTCATGTTTATTAGTTTCTTAATAGACTATTCAGAGAGCCATTCATTTTCAATTACTTGTCCTATTCAGTGCTCTGATCTCATGTGATGGAACTGCAGTTTACTGCACTTTAGTTTCTAATCTTTGGTCTTTTGTTGCCTCTCTGCACAAAATATACTTTGAGGAGGTACAGCACTGAAGCACAGCTCTGGAGTGGAGAGTGGGTTGAAAGGTTGCCTTCAACTCCACACCATAGATAACCATCAGCTCTGCCTCAGAGCATTGGTAATATACCCTGGATAGGCAATTGGATGTGAGTACATGCATTAGTACTCATGCATGCATATACACAAATGTAATAAATGTAAGGTAAATACAGCTAATGAAATCTGTATATTTAATCTCATTTAAAATGAGTTGAAAGCAGTTTCTTTATACTCATGAAGACATTAAACAGGCTTTGTAAAATGACTGTTTGCTTTGAGTACATACATTTGCTTTTAGTCCATACATGGCTTGTGAAAGGGCACTTTGTTCACAGTTCAGTGAGGTATAATTTTGGAGTGGAAGGAGGAAGAGTGTTTGTCTTTTTACCTTTTTACCATCACTGCTGAGTAGGTGCCAGGAAATGAGCTCTTAAACATAAAGACTGTTGTGTCCTTTGCCTGGTGTTGAGAATGTCCTAAAATTAGGAAGAGCACAACACTCTCTTTTGATCAGCTTGTTAGCCTAAACTGATTAAGACTCTCTGTCTCTGTCTGATTGAGATCGGAGGTCACAGATGAGCGATAATCTTCTCTCTGATACAACACCCTTGTCTCAGCACCCTTGTCCCTTGTCTTGTTTAGATGTCATTATTTTCAAATTTGTCATTTTGTAGTGTACTCTATAGAAGTGCAAATGTATCTGGTGGAGTTTTGAGAGAACATGGTCTGCTTTATTCCCCTTACTTAAAATGTACTTGAAATCAGTGCTGAAGTAAGCTGGGCTTTTGCACAAATGGTGCCAGTGTATCAAAACTAGTTGCAATAATGTGCTAGCCAGCGGAGGCTGGTAGCTGTGTACATATTAGCTCTACCGGGCCTCTCTGATAACTGACCTGATTGTAAAAGAGGCGCTGCAACAGCATGCCTGAGGTTACCGTAATGGAATACAAACAGAATTAATCTTCTACCAGGGCCTAACAGGAAGAGCTCTGCATTGACTACACAACATCAGTTTCCATGCGAACATCATAGTGCGGTAGGGCAGCACTATGCTATGACACCCAGCTCTGTACCAGCGCAGAAGTCCGTTGCCTCTTCTTTGTATTTAGCCATTGCTATAGTATTTATTTATATGTATTTCCACTGACACTAAGGCACAGCCATCAGAGCGTATGTTTGTTTTATTTTCTGATGCAAGTAAAATGCTTTGAAATAATAAGCCAAGATGAGAAAGATGGCTAAGATGAGATGATTTAGCTCCTGAATGGCAAAGATGGCTCAGATGAGATGAGTTAGCTCCTGAATGGCTTGCACATGTGTTCCCAACATCACATGATTTCTGAACTACTCCATTCCAGTATACTGCCAGCCACAGAGCAGTTGATCAAATTATTATGCAAACAATTCTGTTTTTTTTCCCTCGTCTGAGATGTCTCCTCATGTTGAGAAAAGCGCTCTCTTCATGAGGCTCATTGTCTCCTGCCAGTGTTCCCCTCAGAGTCCCTCTTGCGTAAGCCAGCATCAGCTGACACGGTTCGCTTGATCTGCACCCAGCACACCCAGACCAGCCGTCTCCTGAAGCCAGTGAGCGAGAGAGAGGGAGAGAGGGGGGAGAGACTCCCTCCATGGACCATAAACCTCACAGAGTGCAAACACTCACCAAAAGTAATCTTTAAAAAACACTGGCCACTGTCTGAGATGCAGGCCAAAACCGTGGAAACCAGAGGAATTAATGATTTACGTCTCCGCCCTGAGTCTCCTTCACCCAGTGCAATTTCGTTGGGCCTGTGCCGCCTCCGGAGGAGAGCAGGAGGTATTTATGCCTCCTGACAGAGGAGAAGCTCCCCTCAGGCGCTCCAGCCACCCCAACCCCTGACCGCTGGATCAATAGCAGTTCACTGATTTCCTTGATACAAGGGGGCTGAAGTGGCAGCTGGAGACTGAGTGGTTTTGTGTGTGTGTGTGTGTGTGTGTGTGTGTGTGTGTGCTTGTTTGTGTGTGTGTGTGTGTGGTGTGAATATGATGTGGGGGGGCAGGGTGCGGGGTAGGGGACAGAATGAGAGGGTGGGAGTGGGGGTAGCTGCATTTCAGCTTCAGCCTCTGGTGAATCAGAGTCCCATGATCCCCTCTAAATATACACGGCAAGCGGCACGAGGGTTGCGGACAAACGAGGCATAGATGCGGAGCACAGCCTCCGCGCAGATGCAAGCAGCAGCTCGGCTAAGATGCGGGGAGCAGGGAAATGCCATGCTCAATCTAATCAGTGGGCAGGAAGGAAGGAAAGTGCCAGCTGTACAAGCCTGCTGCCATTTCTATCAGCTCGCTAGTTTATATCAAAGCTTCTCTGTGTTTACGTCACTGGAAGGTAGTGCTGTGAAAGACTAAGTTAGAATTGAAGCCCGAATATAAAATGTCTCTTCTACAAGTGTCTGTGAATCACAACTGTTGCCCTAAAATTACTTCTGCCTGTGTGTATAAACTTCTACTGTGTGTGTTTTGACACACCAGTAGACTGAGCAATATGTATGAATTCTCTAAAGTGCTAGTCAGCTAGCTAGGCTCAGATGAATTGTCAGCGCTCTACAGAGATTCCCACCACCAGCTCTCTGGGTCTCCTGATCCCTCATGCGGAAGCAGGGTGGAATCATGTGCCAGGTCCTTCTCCCTCTCCTGCTCATTCGCTCCCACTCTTCCCTTGAATCCCTCCATCCCTCCCTTCCACCCCCACCCCCACCTCTCCCCTCAGCTGCCCAGACCCTAGCCCCTCCTGAGCCTCCTGAGACATCACACCACACAGAACCCTGTTGTTTGGCTCTCTTTTGACCTCTGTGGTAGCATCCTCCTGTCTCTGCCCCCAGGGCCCGTCTCTGACCTCTGCCCCCCAGCACTTGTGCAGCACCTCAGGAGTCCGACAGAAGCGGCTTCCATCCAGTCTTTTTTTTTTTTTCAGACTCAGTTACTGCAGTCTTGCTAATAGCAATGACACCCTCGATGAGCCATATTCAATCAGCTATTTAAAACTCCTCCTGGAAAGAATTATGGTTGACAGTGTAATGAAGTTAGAGATAAAAAGGTGCTAATCCGTTGCTCTCTCCACAGAAGCAGTAAGTCCACGTCAGGTATGCTGCAACAATTAGCTTCCACAGTAATCAATGGAACTGGCTGTACCAGATGTGCCAGTGTTGCATACATTTGAAAAAAATAGACCAGTGTATTTAGACGCGACATGAGATTAATGCTTTAGTAACTCACCTGGTTTAGCCCAAGCCTTACCCATTAGGAGATTATTCCACATAGCTGTGCATGATTGTGAACAATCTCAAGACATATACACCATTCTGTTCTGAACCTTTGTTTTGTTGTTGTTGTTGCTGAAAGGTGTGGTTTGCTGCATTGAGACTGGCCTATCCTTTGTAACTCTCCCTTTGGGTGGATCTAGTGTCTGCATCTCTGACTGCTGAACACACACAGTGACTGTGTGTGTGTTTGTGTCTGTGTGTGTGGCAGGTTCAGCGCAGGCAGCACTATGACTGATGGGGACTATGATTATTTGATCAAGCTCCTTGCTCTGGGGGACTCTGGAGTGGGAAAGACCACCTTCCTCTACCGATACACAGACAACAAATTCAACCCCAAATTCATCACCACCGTGGGGATAGACTTCAGGGAAAAAAGAGTGGTAAGTTCATCTTCCTCTCCCTCTCTCTAATAGAATCCTGTGACTATCCATCAAATGGTTATTCAAATGAATCTGAACTAGGCTTTGAGAAGTAATCTGTGACTTTTTAATCGTGATTAGAATCATATTAGGACATGTGTAGGTGTGGATGTGTGCAGTAGGGAGTATGCCCTGCTTCCTCCTGGTTCCTCCTGTTTGGGGATGACTCACAAACACCTTAGCCATTCATCACTGTCACTGTCACTCTGTGTGTGTGTGTGTGTGTGTGTGTGTGTGTGTGTGTGTGTGTGTGTGTGTGTGTGTGTGTGTGTGTGTGTGTGTGTGAGCGAGAGAGACAGGCAGAGAGTGAGAGAGAGAGAAAGGGATAGAGAGGAGGAAAAGGAAATCGACAAGGAGGCTTATGACTGACACATGTCTAGCACCATAACGAGATGACATTTTCCAGTTCCATAACGAGTTTTTCCGGTTGAGAATGAGGAAGAGAAAATCCGTGCAGTAATGACGTACATGCTGTGATGACGTACAGCTCATTTCTACAGACCTCTGCTCCTTTGTGTAATAGCTACTGATATGGCCTTCATGTGTAATATATACTGACTTATGCTCCTTCATATGTAATCTACTGACTTGTGCTCCTTCATATCTAGGCAGCAGTCAGTCAGTGTGGTGTTGGATCAGACTGACTGTAGGGCTCCAGTGTGTTGTTAATTGGGCCGTAGTGAGTAACTGTTAGTGATGTCATCCAATTTTGGAGCAAAGAGAAGCTGCTAATGACTCTCACAATTCACTCAGTCTCTCTTTATCTCTCTCTCTCTATAAATATCCCTCTCTCGCACCCTGTCTTTCACTCTCATTCTTTCCCCCACAGCGCATGATCACAGATGTTCATTTTCCCCAGAATATCAGTTGTCCCAGAAACTTTGCCATCTCACTGAAATAGCTGTAAATCTTAGTGCTTTGTCTACTCATGATGTCACATACCTAACTAAAAATACATACAAACAACATGTCTTGTACAGACACTAAAAGACAACTAGGATCATGTTTCTTAGATTCATTTTAGTATTAGCATAAATCAGCTAATTAAGGTCATTTTAGCTTCTGGGCTATATGCTATGATCCCAGTTCCCAGATCCTAGTTCACACACACACACACACACACACACACTGCATGCACCTACATGTAAATGGCATGCAAAAGAGCCTAACAGTCCAGTCCAGCGCTGTACCTCTAATAGGCCTCTCTGGCACAGCAGACACAGTGGACGGAGAAACAAAGAGAGATTAGTCACCTCCTCTGCACCTCATTGTCGCACAACTTAATCTCCCTCACAAAACGTATCTACCTCTGACACACTCATTGACTTGACCCAAAGAATTCCTGGTAACTAATGGAAATGAGATGGCCAGAAACAGAAGATCTGTCCTGATCCTCTAAACTGTGTGCCATTGTGAGGTGCTATGGCCCCCTGCTGGTTTACTAGAGTTATAGACAGGACTTCTATACAGTATGATGTCAGTCCTTTGGGTGTGGAGGTAATGTATACCTTAAGTAACCCACTGTAAAAGTCAAATTCTCTTTCTCTGTTTGGTGTTTACTGAGCAAAAATCCCAGCATTGGTCACAGCGCATATACTGTAGGTTACATTTGTATTACTCTCTTATGGAATCTGATTGTAGTCCGTTTGCACCATAGGGAGTGCATAGGTTCTGTCACAGGGTAAACACAGGCTAGTCCAAAGCCAGTTTTCCATGTGTGTGCTATAATGTTTTTCTTTCTCTCTCTCTCTCTCTCTCTCTCTCTCTCAGCATGTGAGCTAAGAGAGCTGATCCTCTGTCAGAAACGCACACATTCCTGGCTGGGATCAAACACTAGTGCCTTGTCATGCAATGCCGGCGTGTGAGCCAGGGTGCATGTGCAGTCACCCAGCCCAAAATCACCTTGTGTATCATGGGTCTAGACAGAATGTTTTCAGTTTGAAAGATGTCCTGTACAGACAGGACCCATGTGATACGCTTTAAACAACTTCGGGGTTATGCTGATTTGCCTTCCTCTCTCTCTCTCTCTTCTGTGTGTGTGTGTGTGTGTGTGTGTGTGTGTGTGTGTGCGGTCTCATATTGTAGGTCTACACAGCAAACAGCCCAAATGGGACCACAGGAAAGTCATTTAAAGTGCATCTGCAGCTGTGGGACACAGCAGGACAGGAGAGGTATGGAAATATGTGCTGCATTAGCACAGACACAGTCATGTCCGACTTTCACATTTCAAATGGAGCATTGGCTTTGTCAAAGCAGATTGGTCAGTCCAACCCAGAGCCTCCAATAGGTTTACTTATAATCTTCCGTTAAAGTCATATGTAGCATTTGTAAAACATGAGGGGGCTGAGTAGTTCACTGATATATGCATAAATCCTGGCCCCAGATGTGGCGTCCTCACAGTCAGAGCAACCCTCTTAGTCCCACAGCGTCACGGCTGGCAGCTCAGTCCTCATCGGTGGATGCACATCATGTTCTGTGTAGCACTCGGCTCTCTCAGAGAGCGCCTTCAGATGAAAGCCTCGTCGGAATGTAGTATGAATGTAAATGCGATTCTCCGTAATCAAATACACACATCAAACATTGGACCCCTGGAACGCCCTTCTAACAGATGAACTCTCACCAGGGGCTGCCTATTTTGGCTTTGCTGCACCATAGATGGGATTGTTCAATTAGACTCAGTTATCACTGAAGCTGTTGCCTGTGATCCATGCACAGATTTTCAGCTGCCTGCAGTATAACTGTGCTGCATGGAGGCACTCAATTCTTAAATTTTTTTTCTCTGTCAGATTAATCAAATTTGCCCTTTTGATGTCGTATTTAAAGAACAGCGACGTAGTCTCGGAGTGATTTTACAGTATTCCAGAGTCGGATACATGGTGATGACGCCTGACATGACCACGGCTCTCTGGCATTTCTACACTCTGACAGCTTGCATGTTTTATGACCAGCGTGATTCCAGACACATGAAAAAGCTCCTGTCTGTCTGTTCATCAAGACCTTCCTGCAAAATTAGCCATGAGTCTTTGTTTGAAAGGGAGTGATTTTCTTTCCTCTTCAATCTTCATCTTAGAAGAAGGGATCAAAGTTGGGATCTCCATGCTTTGAAATGCCTGAACTAAATGCCTAAACTATGAGTCATATTCTTATGTAACCGGTGTATTTTGGGTGATTCCCATTTCTATGAACCTGTTAGTTTTTTTTTTTTTTTTTTTTTTAGAATAATTCCTGAGGGATATCACCCACAAGTAACTGAGAAATTTACTTTGCAGTGGTCAGTTCATCACAGACTTGAAATGCAAACCTGTCCATGCAATCCAACATAGATCATGGAATGTAATTGCTGAATGCATTCAGTGAATCCATAGAAATTCACGAACACAACCATGGGATTAGCATTGGTGTCATGATGTGTAATGTGTTATGCCTCCACAGTTTAAATGTGTTCTGTGAGTAAATGTGTGGTACCTCCACAGTGCAAATCTGTTGTGAGTGTAAATGTGTATGGCTTTCTGCACCAGATTCAGGAGCCTCACTACAGCCTTCTTCAGAGACGCCATGGGCTTCCTGCTCATGTTTGACCTCACCAGCCAGCAGAGCTTCCTCAACGTGCGCAACTGGATGAGTGAGTATGAGAGATAGGGAGGGAGAGAGAGAAAATTATGTATTTGTGGTAAGTTGCAGGCTGACTCTTGTCCTGTTATGGGAAGGAAGTCATTAGTCAGCCATCTTCCAATCTGCACACCCATTCTCTCTGACCTCCACCCGTTGACAAATGTCCCATGTGCTGTGTGCTTGCAGGCCAGCTCCAGGCCAATGCGTACTGTGAAAACCCTGACATTGTGCTAGTAGGCAACAAGGCTGACCTGGCTGACCAGAGAGAGGTGCAGGAGAAACAGGCTAAAGAGCTCGCCGACAAGTACGGGTTAGTGTCCCACAGCTAAGCCTGACCCAGGACCCACAGCACAGGCTTTCATTGAAAGTTATACAGGCTAATTCCATCCACTTAAGTCATCACTCTATTGATATCTCTTATAGTCAAGTAATTATTGTAATGACTGATGGATTTCAATAATAGGCTCTTGCATTTCACTGAATGGAATTTTGTAGGATTGTAAGTATATGGGCTTTGTTGAAACTGCATATGTCAAAGCTATTGTGCTAAACCTTTTGTTTTCAGAGAGAAAAAAAGACTCTGTGGGATTATATGATTAATTTGGAAACCCAAACGCAGGAAGTCTCAGTTGATCTGTCTTTTGTGAAGTGGGTGTAATTACGCTTGAAACATGTGATTTGGTGGGAGAATGACATGGGAGAGATGTCTGTTACAGCAGCCACGAAACAGTCCTTACTCTCACAGACACAGTTATCACTGATTATAGGTTCTTGTAAAGGATTTTTTTGTCTTTTGATTGCAGTGATCCTTGCTTTAGAGCTACACGGTAGAAGAGTGGGAATAGAGAAAGACTGTTCATTCAGATGAAGCATTATGAGATTACGCTTTTCACTAAAGCCATTTGGGAAGCACTGGTTGTAAAAGCAAATCCAATATGCTGGCATGTGTAATGCCTTTCAAACTGTACTTGAAATAGGCAAATCGTTTTATTCCTTTTGTCTTCCTTCTTCCCCATTGTTTCTCTGTGCCTGTGGCTGCCTGTCTAGTATCCCCTACTTTGAGACGAGTGCAGCCACGGGAGCAGAGGTGGACAAGGCTGTGGTGACCCTGCTGGACCTGGTCATGAAGCGCATGGAGCAGTGTGTGGACAAGCCGGCGGTCGACGGCCAGAACGGAGAGGGCACCAGCAAACTGGACGCAGCGTCAACCACTGAGAGGAAATGCGCCTGTTAAAGAGTGCGGTTTATACCCAAGGATTTGTCCCTTTCCCCGCCCTGCCACAACTGTACCTGTCCTTTAACTCCCCCCTCTAGTGGACTGATGTAGAGTTGCAACCTAGCCTCCTCCACTGGAGGGTGGGCTGGGCCAAGCTGATGACGGCCGGCTGAAATGGCTTCACCCAGTCTGTCTCTCTGTCCATCTACATTCATTCAGACTCAGCACAAGATTTAAGGGTTAGCTGTGTAAGCTGAGCTGTGTTATACTGCCTTTGAAACAGAACCTTAAGACTTTGCCCTCAAAAATATTTTCTTGTCTCAATGTTCAGTTCTTCCTCACTGGTTAACAAAGGTATTATTTGCCTAAAAGGTATGAAATTGGATGTTATTTTAAAATATTAGTAAGGATTGAAGCATTTTGTACTTTTTGTTCTAGACTTTTTCCATTGATACCTTATTTAAAAGAATAATATAATTCTTATACATCACCAACCTTTAATATAACATCTTCTGATTAACGTATTTTGACATTTCAAAGCAGTATCAGGTGGTACATCATTATTAATTGCCTACTTAATTGCATTAATTTAGAGACAGTGACTATAACCACAGCAGCACAGTAATGGACACTTGGGATACTTTGGGTTCAATTTTCCTTACTAATTTTGAGAGGTGTAGACAGGTGATTGATGAAGCTACCTTTAGAAAGAGGTGGGCAACACTGTATATCGTGGGACCAGAGCAGGCTCGCATGAAAACATCACTACTAGTGACTACAGGTTAGCCATCAGGGTCACATTACCACTGCGCTCTGTCAATTCTGCATTATATGGAGTTACTGAGCCCTCAAGCTGACCTTATCATCTCTTGGGCAATGCAGTGGTGTGTAGCGGTGAAAACCATTGGGCTCAATACAAGCAACGCAAAATGTGTTGATACTTGCAATCTATGTGTGTGTGCCAAAAACAAAACTGCCTCCAGATCAGTGGTGTCCGCCTTAAAAAGCTTTTACCAGTTCCAGTACCTGTTGAGTATACTGGTCACTGAACTGCAAATGTCACTCAATTGTACTTGCTCTTTTCTATTCCTTACTCTCTCTTTCTCTCTCTCTTACTCTCTCTCTCTCTCTCTCTCACTCTCTCACATACACACACACACACACACACACACACACCTACACTTGCTGTGCTGTCAAACCCTACCGAGTTCCTGTCTAATGAATGTGATCTGTGAGGGTGGTGATGTTCTGTTCATGCTAACAGTTCTAGTTACTGTTATGTGGTTTAAGGCAAAAATCTAAATCCAATATGTTGTATTTGCACTGTACTGTGACTGGGTGAAGCAGAACTAATGTAATGTAATCCTTATACATGGTTGAAGCTTGGCTGATGAAGACGATGTTGTGTTGTGAAAGGTCTGAATAGCAAACACACTTCTCGTCTCCATTCAAAACCATTCAGGTTGTTGTGGTCACCGATTACTGAAGTCAATAAAGACTTTCAAGATCTGACAAAAAGAACAGGTTTCCTTTATGAATTTGGTTTGAAACGTCCTCTGAAATCTCTTTACTTGACTGAGGCATAAGTCTCCTTTTTTCATATAAGTTTAATTTATAGTTTGGGCAGCAGACAGCTGTGTCAACATAAAAATGTGTATCAGTACACTAATTCTGGTGGTGATGAAGATGACACAGAGATGGGTACCAGAAGTGACATGCAGGGCCTCTCAGAGGTTGGCTGTGAGTTAGGTTTTACTGGCAAATCCACAGTGTCCCCAGTAACTAGGCTGCTGTTTGATATTCATAGACTTATTATGTGATGTTACTCTAAATTGCTGAATTACATTAGCGTCAATTAGTACAACCAAAGTGTGGGCAGAGTGAGGATTCATGTACACAAGCCAGACTGAAATATTACTTCATGATAGTCCTTTTGAGAGGAATTTCACTTGGTCATTAGGTTAAAATACACTACAATCTGTGATTCTAATATGCTATATCGTGTTTTGTTACAGCATTATCAGGTACAGAAACATTTTTTTCTTTAGTGTAAGTGAGATTGTGGGCTCTGTTGACATTGCAGATCGTAGCAGTTTTATTTGAAGTATAACACTTCTAAATGTAACATTTTGTCCTAGATGTTGTTAAAATTCAAGCACTCTAAAATGTATAATGTAAAAATGTCCCCACTATTCCCTAGATGGTTAAAGTCTGGCATCTCTATCATATACTGACTGTACCACAGACAACCCCCCTCCCCCCCCACACACACACACACACACACCCCTGGCACACATATACACACCAATACTGTCCACATAGGCTTTAGGGAGTATCCATTGTGTCCTAAATGTCTTTTGAAATGTTAATTCAATTTTCTTAATTGAATAAACCCCTGCTTGAAGATTAGATTAGGTAAAAGGTTGAAGTTGTTTTCACAGTGCCAAAAACACATATCACGTGCCATATGACTCATCTGCACTATTCCGACCTCCACACCACTGTGTGTGAAATCGTTAAACCTCTAAACACACACACACACACTACCCCCCTCTCCCAGCACCTTTAGTATTCTACAGCCATCTAGTTGATTTCTACAAGGCCTTTGTGCACATGCAAATACCATGATTACACAACAAAAAATACCTTTAATACTTTGAGTTTGACAATCTGTGTTTCAAAATGCCAGACTTTATTTACTACATTCTGATAATTGTTATAATTTTTTGGTCTTTGAAAAGCAACTTTGTGCATTTTGTTTCTTGTGAGTAAACACTTCCGGGAGCCATAGCTGATTATACAGAGTTGAAATATGGACAAGTAACTTCCTAGTAGAGATTTTTGTCTTTTGATCTTGTTCCAAATCCTTGAACAAAACTCAGTTCAAAACTCAAGTTTTTCAGTTTGGTTGCTCATGACTCTCTTTATCAAACTTGCTCTGATGACCCCAACAAAAGTTTACATTGTCTGGAGGATTCTCTTTCTGTGCCTGTAGTGCTCTTGACCAATGACATTGTGTCTGATTCTTCGAAAGGGTTATGATCACTTGACTATTTTAATGGATACAGAACTATATTTGAAATAAAGAATTATGGATATATATATATATGTAATATTTAACAAGTGAATCGATATAACAAGCTCAACTGATTTCTTGTACTTTTAAGAGCATTTATTTTATAGAGTATAGGTGTCCCTAGTGCATTGAGGAAAAGCAAGCCACCTCTTGTTATGCCTTTGGCTTCTGTACTGTGTGTCTGCATTACAGTCTCCTCTCCAGGTCAACTGATCTGTATGTAGTAAGCATGGGCCACCTGGAGAAGACCAGGAGCTGGTCAGTGTTCTGATGTTATGATAATTGCCATGGCCATAATAATGATGATGATGATGATGATATGCTAATCTGTGTTTACTGTAGTATAATGCTTTGCAACCCCTCAAATTGCTTGAACACAGAGATCCACATAAAGAGATATAGCCTACACACCCGCCCACCCCACACACACACACACACACAGAATCACATAGACATGCTAATGTAATTCTTGCTCATTTGCTTGATCTCAGCTTGACTGAATGATTTGTGTATAGTGAGACGTTTGCTCCGACCTCTCTTTTGTTCAACTGTTTATTCAGATGCTTTGTGACATGCTCAGAATGCTGTTGGAAGTCTGCTGTTTGCTAGTGAGTTTTGTTCATTTTATTGAACTGATGCCATCTAGTAGTGCTTTTTTATCATCAGGTTAATAAAATTTGTAAACCAGCCAAAGCTTCATCAACTCTGTCCTGTGTCTGACACAATGTAATTGGGCTCAAAACAGGTTTAGGAGGAAATCTCTCGGGACTAATCTCTCCCATCATTTATTCCCTGTCCAATGCATCTGCTTTGACTTTCAGCTAATACACACACTGTTATCCCCCAACTCACTATTGCCACATGTTCCCTCAATCAATACACTACAACTTAAAGAATACACAATACACTACAACTTAATGAACATGATTTCATAAGGCTCATATGTTAGTTACTTTGGGGTTCATGCTGTGGTGACTCGACTCGACGGTGCTGTAAATTTGCAAAGAGGCCATGTGGGAGTGAAGAAAGCCTTCAGTCACCCCAAAAAGCGTTCATCTAATGACAATGACATGAATACAATGGATATTAAGAAATGGCTCCAGTGGAAGGAAACTACGATTACCTTTGTGATAACAAAATGTGTTTTAGGGGAACATAATTTGTTTAAGGAGTACTAAAATGACACCAAACCAAACAAGGTTTTCACTTTACTCTTTTAAGTTCAGAGGTTAGGGTTAGGGTGGAACTGAAAGGAAGGAACAGAAAAGGGCTGATCCGGTCGTCCTGAGGTCAGATACCTCATGTAGCTGTGTGTGTGTGTGTGTGTGTGTGTGTGTGTGTGTACAACAGAGAGTTTGTATTGGCTTTGGGTGGATCCATATTGTCTCCTATGTGAGGGAAATGTTGAATGCTGACTCAGATGCTATGGTCTCCTTGACATCTGGATCTGCCAAAGGTTTCCTCCTAGACGAGATTCAAGATAGTCTTTCTTACAACTCATTATACTAGCATAAGAGAGTAAAATTCCTGTGTTTTTGCTCCTGAAAAATAAATAGTAAGTTAAATGTTCAGAGTGTGTGTGTGTGTGTGAGGGAAAAATGGAAAGTGTTGTGGTGAAAAGACTGACAGGCACAGGCTTAGGCTGTCATTGTTTCAGTGCTCATAAGCCTCATCGTTTGGTGGAAAAAACTGTTCTGGGGTCTGGTGGTCCGAGCCTTAAGACTCTGATATCGCTTGCCAGATGGTAGCAGCTGAAACAGTCCATGACTAGGATGGCCTTTTGGCGTTCCTGATGCATCACCTCTTATACAAGTCCTGGATGGAGGGAAGATCACATTCACAGATGCTTTGTGCTGTGCACACAACTCTTTGCAGTGCCTTTTGGTAGCAACTTCCAAACCATGTAGTGATGCTTCCAGTCAGGATGCACTCTCTGCTCTGTGGTCCCTCTATAAAAGGCCTTCAGGATCTTTGTTTGCATACCTTAGTTGTCTGAAGTGGAGACGTTGTTGAGCTTTTTAAATAATCTGGTCAGTGTGGCTTCCTCTGTGATGTCAACACCAAAGAATTTGTGAGGAACATCATTTGCAGCATGACTCCACCTACTCTAGACCCTCATCAATTTGCCTACAGACAGACAACAGATCAACTGATGATGCCACACACTTTGTCTAACACTGTAATTCGCCTGTGATCTAGGAGATTTTATTGTGGTTTATTGTTATGTCATTTGGTCCTGTCTTATTTACTGCTATAAACACAAAAGTATCTTGCGAGATTGGGATTATTCTGGGAGTTCTCTTTACTGTCTACAATTTTTTTGAGTTACACCGACGTCCTACATTTAGGAAACCAACAGATATGAACCAGCATGATCATTTTGTTTTGCTATGTCAGATAATACACATTAGGTAATCAGCATGATTTCATAATTCTTGTACGTCAGTTGGTTTTTGTTTTGTTGTTTGCTTAGGCGCCAATGGCATCTTGCAAGCGCCGTAGATTTCCTTTCTCCAAGCCTTCGTTCGCCCCATAATGAGCTGTGTAACCTTAAAAGTGGCTATGAAGCTGGTAAATTAACGTAATATTCTTGCATATCGCAAAGTCAAGTTGATTCCAACTCACTTGCCATTTTCTAATCCCATCTCTCACTTACTCATGTCAGTCACTCTTTACTGTCCTATCTGAGTAAAGGCAGACAGAAAGAGCCCAAACAGTTGAATAGATTGTTTGTGTGCGTTCTCAAGCATGCTTGTGGTTGGTGTGTTGTGGGAAATAGACTGCTGTCTGTATACCTCAACCTGTGAGAGCTTGTTATTCCAAGCAGGTCAGACATTCCAGTGTAGCCACAGGATCTTCATCTAATTACATGCCTGTGGTCAATGGCAAAGCAGAGCCATAGGCTTTAACAAAAGCAGTCCTCTAAACAACATGCTGTATTTATGTTTATGTTATTTAAGGCAGACGCCTTTATCTAAAGTGACATACAATGCTATCCACTTTATCAAAAACAAAATTTGACTCTTTGAATCTAGGCCTAAGTAATTTAGATATGCAGAATTAATCTGGGTATTTTTTAATTGTACTTACAATGGCTAGTAATGTAATCCACTACACAATAGATCACTAATATAATAAATGAATATGTAAGTGAATAAATGAATGGATAAATAGGTGGATAGATAGATCAGTGTCAGGGCCCGAAGGCCAGGTGTCAATAAAGAACCCAAAAGCAGACTCTGACACAGAATGTGAGTTAATCGTTTACTTTAACCAAAACACACAGGAGTTTAGAGGCAACTGGTCACCCACGCAAAAACGTAAAAGGCACAAAAATTCAAGGCAGAGGTGGAAGGTTCACAGTGGAGGTACAGGCAGGGCCAGGCAAATTCCAGGGTCCAAAAACAAAAAGAGGTCACACAAGAAAATCCAAAAGTGCAGCCTGTGATACTTGAGTGAACCCAAGAAGCAGGTGACAGGACAAGCATCTGGCGAAGGCTAATACTCCAGCCATGGCTTTTAAGGTAGTGGCTGACGAGGAGAGTGGGTACAGGTGTGACCTAATCAGCCAGGGGGGAGGGGGAACCACAACTAGGAGGTGGAGCTGCTGGGGCAGGCCGTGACATCAGTCTTTCCCAACTTATTTTGTCTTGTGTTCCCCCTGAGCCTTTTTGTCATACAATGAGTACACCCTGACTCATACATGTTGATGATTCTCCAAAAGAAGAACGTAACACAACTGGCGTGGAGTGCCACAGGTTACTGTCTCCCTGGGGAAACTAGGTGTAGCGCACACATACCATTTTATTGACAGGCTTAATATGAAATGACTGAGAATATTTATTTATCATTAAATGTTTCCACGTACCCCCTGCAATGTGCTCGCCCTAGGGGTATGCATACCAATAAGATGCCACGTCAGCTGGTAGCATGACAAGTTTAAATAACCATGTGCCTCCATGACATTGCATATGTCCTTCAATTCATACTTTATTATTAATTTAGCAGGCTTATCAGCATTAACATTCAGTCAGAATATGCCATGTACTTGTACTTGTACTCCACTGTTTGTGTGTATGCCTTGGCGTGATAGTTGCGGCCAATGGCTGTCATTGGTTGTGGCCGTGTGCGCGGAAGTGCACTGTCTCCTTTATGGGGATGTTAACCAGTCTTGCCATAGGTTTGCAGACATCGAAACTTGCAGCATTGCTCTGAATGACCATGCGTTTGGGGTGTTAGGAGATAATGGGGAAAGGTTAAGGGTAAGGTAAGGTTAAGATGAACGCCACTGCACGTGGGGACAAGCGGGAAACTCTGGAGCACGGACGGTCCATTCATGGCATCTGGGAATAATGAGAACTTTCGCAGTTAGAACGATGATGTTCTAATGTTCTAATGTGTTTTGCCTCCAGGATGTAGAGGCAAAACTGATGGTGCAGTACCCAAGAGCAACCAGGCGAATGGCGGCCAAGTCAGAGGTGTGATGCAGGGCTCCGGGACACAGTGGATGCGGGAAGGTCCAGCTGGCCCACACAACACGGGAGCTGGAGTCCGCCGTCGATTTGCCTGGGTGGTGCAACTCCTCACAGCGCGGAGAAGAGCGGACCAAGCCCAGGCCCATGTCCTGCGGCAACGACGGGCGAACACAGAGGCAGAACAGAGTTTCCCACTTGTTGCACCCACGTAAAATAGCGTTCATATATTTTTAACTAGAAAACCTTTCCCCCATTAATCCCAGACGCACTGAATCTGCCTGGATGCTTGGAGAGTTGCCAGATTCATTATCATCTTCGCACTTAATGCTTAATACATCTGTACATAACTATCTCTATAGCACATCTGTATATTGCCTTTATATTGAATCTATATAGCACATCTGTACATTACCCTTATTATCTCTTCACCTTACATGTATATTGCTCTTCTGCCTATTTATTATTACTACTCTTATCTGTGTATAATTTGCTCTTTAACTGTACATACTGCATATACTGTATATACTGCACTTGCTGCTCTTTGCACTTCTGGTTAGATGCCAAACTGCATTTCGTTACCTGTATTTATACATGAGTAATGACAATAAAATTTAATCTAATCTAATCTAATCACTTTGTAGTTCATGTAATGTCAGTTTAACAGCACCCAAGCCATATTTTCGAGAAAATGTACTTCTAAGCCCATAAACGCTTAATGTCGGAATCTCACCGTCACCACTGAAGATTCCCAGATGTCCTGAACACACGGAACTTCAAACTTTCTAAAACCGGTTGCCTGTTGATGAATCTAATCGGACTGTTGACGGAGTTTAAATCTAAGCGAGGAAGTACCAGGATGATAACATACGGATGATAACGGCAAAAACGACGTGTTAAGTTGGCCTATGTGTTGATAAATATATTGAAGAATAAGCACGGTTGTTTTCTTTGATCCGACTGTGGACTAGACGAATATACCTGTTGCGGTGGATACGTTTTTGTTGAATTCGCCTGAAGTTGAATTCGCCTGTTTCACAACTCCTGAAGGAACTGATTTAAACTGTGCATTTAGCTCTGGAAATGGATGCGGAGAACTTGGATGAGTATTTGGACTACGGTGATTACTACAGCGAAGTCCCTGAAAACTTTGGACTTTGCGATAACACACATTTAAAGAAATTTGGACAAAAGTTTCTGCCCACTGTCTACTCGATTGTGGCTATACTGGGAATTGTGGCAAATTGTGGGTTAATTTTTATTTTCATGAAATATAAAGATATCAGAAAGATACCTCCACTATGCATGTTCACATCTGATTTTCTATTTGGAACAACACTGCCTTTGTTTGCTGTGTATGCAAACTGTAGCCATTGGGTTTTTGGACAGTCTGCCTGTAAAATAGCCACATATCTTTATAGTGTGACTACGTACAGCAGTAACTTTTCCCTGGCTTTTATGAGCCTAGAAAAGTATTGCAGTGTGGTTGGGGGTTTCTGCTCTGTAAGAATTATGAAGATGTCAGTTAAAAGCATTGTGGCTATCCTGCTATGGGTCTTCGCCTTTTTAGCATCAATTCCACATGTGTATTTTGTTGAGGCTCTAGAGCATGATGGCCACCAGATATGTATGCACCATCATGTGCCAGCCTGGAGGATATTCATGAAGTTGGAGGAAAACATTGTTGGATTTATTGTGCCTCTCACCATCATGTGTGTCTGTTCTGGACAGATCACTTATTGCAGGATAAAAAAGATTCATCATCAACAGCAACAACAACAGCAGCAGCAGCAAGTAAACAACATAAGGCAGGTGTTTAGGCAGGAAATGTCATTTGTGGTGATGTTCTTTATTATCTGGCTTCCCTACAATGTTGTTGTCTTCCTGCATGCTTTGCAAGATTTTCACATTTTATCGGACTGCGCCATCCACCAAAATCTCCATCTTGCTGTCATGCTGACAGAATCACTGGCCTACACTCATGTTTTTCTAAATCCTCTTGTGTATGCCTCACAAAACAAAAGGGTTAGGAAGTTATTCCGAATGACACGGGGAGATCCAGCGGAGTTCCTGATCGAGTCATCCTCAGAAAACCACAATGCTGTGGAACTCACTGCAGTTCATGCCACAGACAGGTCCAACTAAGTATTGTTGGCAAAACATTCTAGTGTATATGACAGAATCACAACAGTTATCTTTTTGTATGTATTCCTGTCTCCATGTATGTCTCCAGATGGCCAACCAAGAGGAAGAGGATATCTTGCTCATGTCAACTGCATCCCTTCAGCCGAAGGCTCAATCTATCCTACTTCAGTTGATCGGACAGAGTTTTTGTGGAATAAATTCCCAATCATTTCTTCCCTGTCAAGAAATGTCAATAACCACTTGTGTCTGCAATCCATTTACAGTGTAGTAAATGGACTGTGCACACACACAAATGCAACTTAGTGCTTTGCTCAAGAGCACAGTGATGGCAGCCACAACTTTTCAGTGTTAGTACATGTCTTGATACCTTTAGAGTAAGGTGACCAACCTCTGAGATGAAAAACAAGGACATACATTTTTTCTTTGGGAACTGGGGATGTTTGTACAGTCAGTATTATTAAATAAGTAATGTTTTAGCTTTAAAGATTGGGGACAAAGTGGGCTTTCTTTTATTTTACCAGGGACAGAGCACCAAAAATGGGAACTGTCCTAGGAAATCAGGGTTGCCGTTTTGAACGTATCAGGAGTTTGGAACTAGACCCACATCAGTCAAGGAGTTTTATTGTCACATACATAGAGATAGGCTACAAAGTTTAATGGATGACATAGTGAAATTGCATTGTGTTAGTCAGCCTATCCTGTGCATAGTGTCTGTGTGTCAAAATCTAAATTTCAGTAGGATCTGGCAAAGACTGATTGACCTCCCATTTGCAGGGGTGTAGTTAGCATGAGATTTTTAGTTCAATTAAAGCACTAAACTCTTACCAAATCAGATGCAGCAAATGTACTATTCATGTAACAGTTTGAATTGTAGTTGTTTTTTCATTTGGAAGAAAAATATATATCCATACCAAAGACAGTAATCTAGATTTCACTTTGTCACCATCAGGACCTACATCTGTTTGTATGCAGTTGCAGAACAAATAGATCCAAGAATTCATTTATATTCATACTTGCAGTAACTATCCTTTTAAATGTGTGTATGCCATTACTTATGTTCTTATGGCTTGCATGCTTTTTATTGATTTGTGCAGTCAGACTGGATTTTAAAATGTTGTGTTGTTGTGCCTTTTATGCTGGCTGTGAAACATACGAGCTATTTGGCATAAAGATACCTAGACCCTACTTAACATTAATTACAAAACCTTCCAGTTAGATATTTCAAGATCCCACATCAAAGCACATCTAAGCCTGGCGAAAATAAGAAGGATTTTGAATTATCTTCATGTTGTTTTGAACACGCTTTGCTTGAACAACTAGAATCGGAAAAAATGTTACTCCCACAGTGGGGTTACCAGGTAGCCAGAGACTTAAACACACATAAATTGCAAAATAATCTTGGCAACCAGAGCCCTAAGTGAGGTGGAGCACAATCAAGTCTGACAGCTTTTTCCTAAAAACATTTTTAGAAACAATGTGTCAGCCTATGACAAACCTCTGCTGTTGTTTGAGTGTGCACCACTGCCTGTCATCTGAAAGGAGAATCTGAGTCATAAGCTATGGATCAGCAGGCTGGGTTAAGGCTTCCGCACATCATTGGAGAGCACTTTCGAATTTAATAACTGGCAGCGTACTGCAGGAAGCAAACATACCACAGCACCCTGTGGAATCACCAGTGAAACAGACTTGAATAGTAACCAACAGGCGCAGTGCTCCACACTTTGGCAGAGCCGGTGTGGGGAGGCCCTTAGTTAACTCAGGTCTATAGTCCTGCTTGAACTCCTGCGACTTCTTATCTAAAACATGCTGCTATTATATGTTGACCTAGGTTGTTAAGAACTTCTTAAATTCCATGAGGCGTAATCTCTCCTCCATCCTACTCTATTCCCCATAACCTTATGATATATGGCTGTACACCTCAATACACTTTCACAGCAGCTAACGTCTGATTCCCCTCAGGGCTAGCAATGACAATGAATTCCATCCTTCATTTATATTTGATCATATTTCCAGATCTTCATCCAAGTTATAACTGATGAAGAGAAGTCATTTGGGATGATGAATGATTCATTTATGTAGTATGTGGGCCCCTCCCTTCAGTAACTAATGAGGACCTCATGCCCAAACATGACTTCAGACCAATGATCTGTTGCCCTGCATTGTTAAATGCACAGTGCCTCAGACTTCAAAGAGTGCCTCAGACTTTAAAGCTATCTGTGACATGTCTCCAAATGTGCTGCCTATCACTCATCATGTTGCTGGGGCCAAAGGGCCTTGGGTGGAGACAAGCTGTCTTTTATGTATAAGCTGTGTAAGTCTGTAATGCAGTCACTATGAAGCCCAAGATGAATTTAGACAATTGGAGACAATTACTTTACTTACTTACAGTCTACACTCTAAATATGTGGGGTTCTGATAAACTGAAGAGGCTCTGGGTGGTCATAGCTGGGGATGTTCTAGATGGTGGTCGTCACGGGATGCAACCTTGGGGTCACTATTGTATGGCTTATGTGATGGGTTTTAGTCATGACTGGTATGCCAGAGGAGCTTAGGTAATGTAAGCATGAGGGGTAGAAGAAGATGTGCTCTTTGTCAGGTAACTTTGGCTCACATCTGTTGGCCATACAACGGGAGTCCCTGGTGCGGTAAATGAGGCTCTATGTTTACTCCTCACTTACCCTATTATGTCCCTTGGCATCAACATTCCCAGTTAGTTTGGTCCCTAGTCAGTCAAAATGTTATAATTTGGTTTAGCATCCAAATGAATTTCAGGCCACTATTTTAAGCAAGAAGTACTGAATCATGGAAAGTTTTTGTACGCCTTTCAGTAGGTTGGCCTTCAACATGTTCTGTGAGAATATTCTGTTGGGAGATCATGTGTGCAGGCATTGTTGTTGATGCATAACACCCTCTATCTAAACATCATAGGGACCAAGTACACACCAGTGATATTCCCCGATGGCAGTGGCCTGCACATTTGGTAAAGGTTTCAGGAGTTTTCTGTCAAATTAAGCATCTTTAAGTGCAATGCTTGAAGTTTGGAACAAGTCCTGTCTGTGGAGGCTTGTACTGTTCCCCAAGGAGGAAATCCATTTTTTGTGTTGAAATACCTAGATAAGTAGCTGACTGACTGTGGAAAGAATGCATCCTGTGGCAAAAGGAAAGAGCAGAGCTGTCATCTCATTAGCCCCAGTCTCTGCTATGCTACAACATTCAGACCTTGACACCAACAATCTGGGCTTGGCAACAGTGTAAACATGTAAACAGTGCACTCTGCCATACTAAGTCTGTGCTTCCTTCAGACCTCAGAGTCTTATGTCTGGTGTGACTTCACAAACATCCAGACTAAAAGAGATCAGGGGTGTGTTTCCCAAAACCATAGTTGCTAACCTGTTAGCAACTTACTTTGCAACTGTGGTTTTGGGAAATGTGCTGCAGATGAGTAACAAGATAATCTTGCTATTCCCAAAGCACATTCGTTCATGTACACATAGATCATTGTAAGGATACAGCCTCAAACAGCGTAATCTGTAATCTCATTATGTGGGTGTGGGTTAGACACTTGTGTTTTTAATTTATGTTCATAAAATAACAATCAAAACTGTGCGTTTATTATTGTTTATTTGACAACATTTAGTCTGGAGCTTATAGAATTCACATAGGAGAATAAATACAGCAGTTGTGTGTAAATCCAAATATTTGATCCCGATGGTGAAATTTGGCACTGCATTAGCTGCTACACCCTTT
>PYXC01001128.1:2922500-2925000 GCA_015244755.2 Tenualosa ilisha
AAACTACGACTGGGCTATCCTCTGCACTCCTGCTCTGGGGCTCTTTTTGAAACCTGTGTCTCACCTCCATCTGTCGGAGGCGCTCCACCACAACGTTGTGGTTAGACTCCACCTCTACCATCCTCTCCCTCATCTTCTTCATGTCCATCTGCAGCTTGGCGTTGTGGCACACTAGGTCTTCTTTGGTCACCAGGAGAGCGCGCATCTCATAGCGGATCTGATTGCGCTCCTTATCCAGCTCAATGCTCTCTGCCTCCAGAAACTGATTCCTCTGCACAGGGGACGGAAGAGGAGGGAGTCACCATTCAGTTCAAATTCAAACTTCCACAACCGCAAGTTGCCAACTGAGACAAAGGCCCATGTTTTGTGGTTGTATTCACAGTGTCTCCACACAGTGGAACAACACTGAGGCTGGACCTACCCTCTGAACCTCCTCCAGCTGTTTGGTCAGCTCCTCAATAAAGTCCCGTTTGTTGGACATGCTGACCCTCAGAGGTACATGGTTAGTGATGATCGTCTGCATGAGAGATAGGGCCAAAGAGATCAGAATGACACACACACACACGTCTTTCATTAGTGTCTTCGGATTGTACATATTTTTTTCACTTCCAAATTATGCGCAAATTTATATCCCACAATATAATTTTATATCACTTTTATATCACCAACATGCACATACAGTATACTGAACATACTGTACGACACATGAATATACAAAATACATACTGTAAGACTCAAAGTGACAAGAACCATTAATCCATTTCAGAAAGTCACCGTTCCTACTAATGATTTCAACTGTATGCTATCCTTAATTCTGTTGCAAATTGCAGGTTGAGAAAAAAAGTTCTTATATTATTCAGGCTGAGTTGCATGTAGGCAATGCAGTCTCTTACCTCCCTCTCCCGTCTGGATCTGGTGAGAGTATCAAAGGTGGTGGTGTATCGGGTACGGGGGGCTTGGATGGTAGAGGACATCAGAGTGTTGCTATGACCATTCAGCCCATACATGTTAAAGTCCGAGGGGACAGGGGACAGCCTGTCCAGCACCTATTCCAACAGACACCATGCAGTTAGAGAATAGAATAAAATTTCCATTCAGTCCATTTGATCTAAATAGCATCAGCAGAGCTGACTGAATTAGTTAATTCAAGCACCAGGCTATAGGTGTGATTGACATGTGTGTTCCAACAGGTGCCCTTCCACTGTTGGAGTGACTAGTATAACACATGGCTCCACTCCAGGAGCACGGCTTGGCACCCAACAGGCAAGGGCCCAGATGACACAGCTAAGGTGTGTGTGTGTGTGTGTGTGTGTGTGTGTGTGTGCATGTGTGTGTGTGTGATTACCCTGTACTCAGCCATCCTGCTGATGGGATTGATGGTGTCCAGAGATGATGTATAAGGGCTGTTGAACACGCGGGGAGGAGGGCTCTCATAACCACCCACCTGTGGAGATAAGGGAGCCATGCGTCTCTCACCAGGTTCATTAGACACACACACACACACACACACACACACACACACACACACACACACACACACACACACATGCACACACTACCTACAGCCCATCATGTGATTAACATATGGCCAATCTGACTGGGCTTTTAAGTACCTGATGCGGTACTAATGTTTATTGGATGATGTTCATCATCTTCCTCTGATCTTCAACCACATGCACATACGCTCCAAAAACGTGCATGTATGCATTACCACACAGCACACATATATTGTACACACACACACACACACACACACACACACTGAATCTTGCTACTCCCGGTAGACGTGATCCCAGTCCCAGGGGTCCTACATCTGGCTCACTCACCCGGTCCGACATGGTGTCAAAGTCCCGCGAGATGAGCGACTCCATGGAGTCCTGGAAGCTTCCCGTCCCCGACTTGCTGCCCCCGGCTTGGAGCCCGTTCTCCCCCGCCTGCCCGTCTAGGTCCCTGGAGCCGTTCCCCAGGGAGTCGCCACTAATGTACAGCTGATACTTGGGGTTCTGTCTAGGCTTGGAGCTTTGCGCCTCGTCAATGGACGAAGGGCTCTCGGGCTGCTTGCCGGAATCAAAGCTGGATTCCTACAGGAAGGCAGACGCACATGAAAGAAGACGCGCGTTAGTAGGGGAACCACAGCCAAAGTGTCAGAAAGAGAGAGAGAGAGAGAGAGAGGAAATCAATGGGCTGGGCCCGGCTACACAGGAGGCTTTCATGCTGCCGTATGCTCTCGCCACCCGTGAGACATGGTGGTGCTGTCATGTGCAAGCAGACATGCAGAAAGCTTTACATCAGCAGTGTTAGCAGAGGGAGGCAGCGATCAAGGGAAGGGAAATGGCATCCAAAGGGGGTTAACACTGTGCTGAATCAAACAGGCCTGTCTGGCCCATTGAGTGGGTTAGTACACGGGGGGTGTGGGGTGGGGGGTGAGCTGGAATGGTGGCAGTGGTGCCTGGGCGCGTGACAATTAGAGGGCGTGGTGCTGATTAGTAATGCGGCTCCA
>PYXC01001128.1:2930000-2977500 GCA_015244755.2 Tenualosa ilisha
CATGAATTCAATACGTTTCATTGTACTGTACTACTGACTTGGGAAGGCTGATGTCAGTCTTTGCTAAACATTGCTGAGTGGGGATACTTACGGCTGTGGGGTGTGAGTCCTGGCTCCTCTGTAGGGCGGCCTGCACCTCTAAATGCTGCCTCTGGAGATCTGCTAACTCACAGCTCAGGAGCTCCCGCTGGAGCACCACTGACCCAAGCCTGCAGCACACAAACACACACACACACACATTTATACCAGTAATTCACCCAAGTGTTTTTTTTATGAAATAGCAGCCATATACACAGGCTCCTCTTTACAGTCCAATAGGGTTGCTATGGTGGAGTAGCTCTCCACACTTCTCCTGAGGTATTGGGTGTTATTGCAATGTTGTGCCACTAGAGGGAGATATGCTTTCACAATGAAAACACAAATGGAGGCTTTATGAAAGTGACAGATGGATCCATCTATTTGCAAGCAATGGATTCATCAGGGACAAAAAGGTAAATGTTAGGAGAGGACATGCTTTTATTTATTATGGATTAAAAAAAACTTTTTTTCACCTTCAATAACTTCCTGGCTTTTAACCGAGGTGAATGCATGAATTTTCCCATTTTGCCATAAATCATAAATCAGCATGCCTTGAGCTCTGAAGTCAATCCATATTGGAATGCATTTCTTTTTCTCAATCTAATTCTGATATATTAGCAATGTTTAATAGACTGCAGTTAATATATGGATGTGGTTAATACATGGTTTGTATAAAACACTGTCCTGACATTTACATGGTGTGGCTTATATTAGGGAAATTACTGTAAATGATCTGCAAAATACATGCTTCGTTGAAAGGGGCTGAAACTGTAGTATATCTGAATGGCATTTCCTCTGTCAAGGTCTAGACAGTCCTCACTATCTATATGGTATGTGCTCTCTTCACCAGCACTGGTCTTTTCTCACTATGGTGTTTTATTGTGACAGCGCCTACACAGCCAGCAAACATATGTTGGCAGTGTGCACATTAGCAGAGATGCTAAGGTATGCTAAGGTATTTCCCCTTTGCTGAGCTGGAGCATGCTCCCCCCGGCTGGCTGCAGCTGCAGCTAGCCCTGGTGCACATCTGCTGCTGCCGGTGCCCTCTCCACCTGCCTGTCTGCTGCAGCAGGGCCCACAGCCTCCCTCTCAGGTTCCCCCCAGTAGCACCACACACACACACACACACATACACACACACACACATGTGCTGGGGTGAGAACACGCTCTCCCAAGATGGGGACACTGTAGCATGTTCTTACAGCCCTCACCCAGACTCCTCACATTCTCCCATGACACACACACACACACACACACACAGTCTGCTGAGCCTCTCTGAACACTGTTGACAACCGGAATGTGTGTGTGAGAACTAGGCACACTGTAAAAACACTGTACAAGACCAGATTCACTGGTTATTCTTTCTTGGTTCTCATGTTGTCTTGGGAACTAACATTCATTTCAACTGAATGGTGGTCTAGCAAACACTACAATGCTTTTAACAAAGAGCTTCACTAGCAGACAAACAAGCTTAAAACACCAGGGTCACACACAAAAGCAGCAGACACAAATGAGGCTTATTATGGGCTATTACTGGCCGTGTCCATTAAATGCCACTTAATACCTAAATGACACAAAATGTAAAAGTATAAACACAACATGGTATTGGGCATTTTTAGAGAGAAGAACTGGAGGACTGAGGGAACATCAGTAGACTGATAGCTGACAGAGACTGCTTTTCAGGGACCCAATGTAGTGAGTTCCAGAGGGAACTAATTCAAATGAAGCACTGTCAGCTCTGCTTTCTGTGGTTCTCTCTCTCATGGTTATTTGAGAGTCTAAAATATGAATAAAAATATAAATAAAAATCTGCTGGCATCTGCTGAGGGGACAAGCAAAACACAGCCTACCCCTCCCCCCAACCCCCGCCACACACACACACACACACACACACATACACACACTAGCACATATGTACACACACATGTGCAAAGACACAAGAACATATGTACACACACACACACGCTTGCTCACGCGCTCTCACACACACAAACCCACACACAGCACTGTCACACACGCATGCACGCACACACACATCCCCTCATTAGCTTGCAGTAGACGTGTGAGAAAATGAGGTCTATGGCGGCGAGCTCAGGCTACTGTTGGCCCCCGCAGCTCCTCGCCTCTGTGATGGCCAGCTGTCAGCTCCACAAACACAGTGATTAAAAAACAACATATTACATACCTCAGCCTCTCTGTGTGTGTGTGTGTGTGTGTGTGTGTGCCCATGTGTGTGTGTGTGTGTGTGTGTGTGTGACAGCATGTAGGGGATTTATAGTGTAAATAAGTCATTAGGACAATGACAGACAGCTGGCTATCAAACATATGTGGAGTATAGAATTTCAAGCAAGCTATATGGAACTGAACATCAGTGGCTGGTCAAACACATGGCATTATGGCTCCCATGAAGCTCCAGTTTTCTGGAGAGCAGTCTTAGAGATGGGAGGATGTGAGGCCTGTAGGCACAACACAGACAGGACTGTTAGCTAGCTTGTGTACAGTGTAGCATGCAAATGATGGGGGGTATCTGAAATTATAAATCAGAGTGTCTGGTCTTGTTCTAGAAGCAGAACGAACTTCATGTAAATGTAGCAGAAGATCCCTGTAACTCTTTCTTCTTTCAAAAAAGAATAAATAAGCCTTTGAAAGGGAAAAGTCCATGGTGTAATTAAATTACGTGAGAAAAAGCAAAAAAATAATTATCTGGAAGGCAATGAAAACAAAGAGGACAAAATAATAATAATAATAATAATAATAATAAAAAAAACAATAATAATAATAATAATAATACAAACCAATAATAAAATAATAATAATAATAATAATAATAATGCTTGTTATCCAACTCCAGTTGGTTATCCAGCTCCAGTCTTTGATGTAGTTCTGGTTGGCTTGAGCGTGCTCTGACAAACGACCTGTGTCACTGAGCGCAAGCAGCCCTGTAGTCTGTCAGAGAGAATCACTGGCAGCCCCACTGAAGGCCTCTGGCCCTCTGATCTAGCAGAGGAGGTGTCGGCCCCACATATGCCACTGCAGCACTTTTATGGCAGCACTCCGAATAATAACACAATTAATGACTTATTGATATCACGCCATCACATACGACACACTGTGTATGTATATGTATATGTGTTTGTGTGTGTGTGTGTGTGTGTGTGTGTGTGTGTCTCCTTGTCTGTGAATGGCATCAAAAGGAAAGGATCTATCAGTATTCAACATCTGCAAAGAGCCAGGCGGTGAGATGGAGAGGCTGGTAAAAGCGCACACTTCAAGGCAGAGGTGGGGCATGGGAGTGTGTGTGTGTGTGTGTGTGTGTGTGTTTGTGTGTGTGTGTTGGGTGGGGGCTGGCCTGCCATTTCACATTACAGGATCATGCCTGTAGTGAAACAGAGTTTCAATTGTGTGTTAAGAGAGAGGATCATCGTCCTGCGTGTTTGTATGGGAAAGTACTAAAGTATTTCGACAGGGTGAGAGGGGAAGGAGCACTTTTGAACTTTATTTGATGGGTGGCCTGTGAGCGCTGCAGTTTCTCTTTCCATCTTCTCACCACTGGCGGTTCTTGGACGAAACTCAAGAACAGGCCGAGACAGATTTCACTCAACACAAAAGCTTTTGACAGAATCGCCTGTTTTATTAGTTTTGGCGGACACCTTTGCTCCTGTTACATAACCAAAACTGAAACTATGGGGCAAGTAGTGCAGGCCTCTCATCTTGTTTTCCCAAAATAACACAAGGAACACTGGACAAGAATCAGTTCACATCTTGATATGGCACAGCAACTCAGACAAGAAACCAATAGCTTTTTCAATGACTTCTAAAGCCACTGAGAATAAAATACAAGACTCAACACACTCGTGATTCCATCTCTGTTAAACACACACCTACACACCTACACACACACACACACACACACACACAGACACAGACACAGACAATAACCACAAAGACACAATGCTGAGTCTGTGCCAATGGGAGAGCCAGTTGGCACTGAGCTCCAGCTGGAATGGTCCCTGCTCTGAAGCAGTGGGGATTTACCAGAAAGGGAGCCCACACCCTCCTAAAGGCAGCACTGACTGCAGGGCACGATGTGCTCCAGCTTGCTCTTTGACTCAGTTGTACCCTTATGGGTGAGCGACACACGCAAAGGAAGCACTTAAACCATTACAGTCACTCAGACATGATAGAGGCGGTCTGTCAGGTTGCGTCTACCAAGGGGCCACACCCAGCTCCTGTGCTTTTCTCAACACATCTTACTATTTACACAAAGCTTTGGTGACACAGGTACAGGCCAAAACACACACACACAAAAAGGCACATCCATGCAAATATACAGACATACACTAACACACACACACACACACACATTTGCACAAATACACATCATATTTACTTTTGTACTGAAGCAGAGCATGCTGGTGTCAGAAGATCCAAGCATTTGCGCAGCTAGTTTCTCTCAGCATAACAGATGCAGAGCAGAATGTTTTGGAAAAACAATTCAGTAACACTTCGCTCACCATCTCAGATCACACTATGATTAGAGTGGAACTAGAAATCTGAAGCCTCTCCAGCATTTGAGGCTGTCCTTGATGAGCTTTTCCCCTTCATGCAGACAGGACATTTGAGAGTAAGAGAGGGGGTGGTGGGAATGAGATCTTAAATGACCATTGGTCAGGATGGAACTGGTCTTCCCACTTGGGCCGGGGCTACTTATAGCTGGGTCACTGCTGATTCCTGTGTCATGACATTGGGCCCACCAATATCTTCATAAGAATTTTCATAAATTCGCTCTTAAAGTTAAGGAAATGACCTCAGGTCAGAACTGAACCTGGTTTCCCCGGCCTTAGCCAACTGTGGCACAGATATTAAGTTCTAAAAGCCAAGCAGTTATAATGGTGTTGTTGTAAAGTGAAACACAACCAGCACTAAGTATGGCTATGACTGTGTGTGTGTGTGTGTGTGTGTGTGTGTGTGCGCACGTACTGCTGTGCGATGGAGGAGATCTCCTGCTCAGTGTTCCTCTGTAGTTCAGTGAGATGGCGAGTCAGCTCCTCACTCTGGTCCACGTGTCTCTGGATGTCCCTGACAGAGTGGCTCTCTTCACACACCTACAAGAGAGCACAGCAGCAGCAGCCATCAGCAGAGCTCAGGTGGGAGCGGAGCACAGGCCCACACACGAACACGCTCCAAACACACACCAGCACATAGTAATGACCAAACTAACAACAGCTAGCCACACCAGTGCTAACAACTCATAAAAGCATTGGGCCCTGCCTTTGTTTGCCCATTTTGCTGAATTAAAGAATATAGCTTAAAGACACAATACTTATTCACTGTTTACTGTTTCTATAGCAAGGAGTAATAATCAATAAACATTAATATAATAAAGTCAATATTTTAAATTCTATACAATTCTATAAAAACGTTACTTTTATTTTTATAAAAGGCTACTCTGAAATGAAGTTTTATCATTATAAAAGGCCATTCTAATTTTGTTGTTAGAAAACTTGGAATTTGTTTTCCATCCGCAGAGTTCATAAAACCACACACACACACAAACAAACACACAGTACATAAACACACACCAACACACAGTACATAAACACACTGGTTGCTTATCGATGATCACTCACACAGCATTTACCAATAACAATGCTATTAACCGCTAGGCGCACAGAAAGGCTCTCGGTTTAAATGTTATCTAACGGCATCGATGAAACGCCGCTTGACACAATGGAGTGATTAATGTTGGCCTGGCTGGCCAACAGAAGTGCTGGCTGTGCCGTGCACAGGGCTGCACCCAGATGGGTGAGAACGGGAGCCAGGCTGGAGCGGAGCTGAGGCTGTGGCAATCTGTGCGGTCTGCTCCGCTCTGCTCTCCTCCCTCAGTCAGCTAACAGGCTCCCGGTCGCACGCCACCCAACAACAAAATGGCCGACGGGAGCTCACGGGGCCTTGACCAAATGCACAGGAATCTGTGATGCGTAATTTTGGAATTACTGAGAAAAATATATATTTGTCTGTCCATCAAATGCAGGATGTATAAACTGAACAGAAGAATTAATTTAGGCTTTTGCATGCACATGCTTGAGCGCAAGCAGATGAAGCAAGCAAACACACCCACACAGACACAAGACACACACTCATGCTGAACTGCAGACACACACACACGCACACAGTTCCCATAACCCAGCAGCAGACTATGGAATGTGTTGGCTAATGAGAACTCGGTTAGTCAGCAGCTTGATGACAAATACTCCAGTCTGGGGTCTACAGAGGGCTAAATTGGATATATATGTGAGTGTGTGTGAGCGTGAGTGTGTGTGTGTGTGTGAGGCAGCCGGGAGGAAGTCAGCCAATAGATGAAGAGATTAAAGTGCTTGTTTTTCTTTTTTCCTTTGAATGTGAGAATGTGACTACACACTGACACATTAGTTTATACCCTAATAGGCGAGGTAGGAAGAATCAGGGGGGAAAGTGTGTGAGGTGGGTTGGTGAGCAGGTCTCAGTTGTGCTCTCCTACCTGCCTGTCTGCAGACACACTCTCCTGGAGGAGGTGTAACTTGTCCTCCAGAAGCTGCCTGAGTTTGAGCAGGGAGGGGCGCGTCCCAGAGGACTGTGGGAACAGGAGGGCAACCCTGGTCAGCACAGGTCACACCTCTGGGAGCCATCATCAGCTCTCAAACACACACTACGCTGCACTCTCCCACTCGTGTGTCGAAACAACAAATACTCAGTCGAATATTTTGGTCAAAAGACATTTGTGCTACTGTAGCTCAAAAATGATTGAGACTATAGAAAAATATTCACAATTTGAAAATGGTGGAACATGAGAAAAAAAAACAGATTAAAACAGCAATGTCTCTGGGGGGCTAAGACATAGAACAACAGATTATGAGCTGATGCACCATAAAGTTATGTGGTCCCAAATAAGCCAGCATGCCAATCAGTGAGTCCAAACAAAACAGTGGCTAATTCCCAGAGTAAACCCTCCCCCCTGTGCCCATCTCTGTGGGGGTGTGAGGGAGAGAGCAGACAGCACAGCCAAACAGGCAACACACACTGGATGCTGTGAGCAGATGCTTAGATCCATCTCACTGACACCGAGAACACAATCCCACTTAGGTCTAATCTCCATTACATAAGAAAGGCGTGGGAGAAGTCCAAACAAACTGGCTGAGGAGCGCAAGTTAATCATCAGAGAGCTGATAATGTTTCAACAAGGACCCTTTATGACATTATGACAATATGACACCAGCCCAACTCATAAAACAAACGCTCCCCATACATTAGCTTGAGTGCTAACTAGGTAAAGTTCAGTAACACATTTATAGAAATATTTATAACATTTATACAAAACCTTTCTGCTAACAGTGGATCTCCAGATGGAATAGATAAAATGACCATATTGTTATCATTTTCATACTGTAGCATTCAGCAGAGCTCTGGAAAAGGTTATTCAACAGAGAACCCATCACAAAGAAGAAACTACAGCCTTGGCTAGTTTTTATCCACAAAAAATGAGAAACACTTGTTCCTCTCAGCATTTCATAATATCTCCTCTCATGCTGCTTAGAGTAAAGTTCCTGCCGCTCCACAGAGGAGTCGTGCAGGGAACTTTGTGTGCTACTTACGAGTAATCCCGGGGACCCACAGAAGCTCATGTTGAGGGAGAGAAGGGCTTAAGGCGGCTGCATAGCTTTGAGGGGATTTTGGTTGACAACGCTGTGTTTGGAGTCTGTCCTGTTGCTGTGCACACAAGGGTGACCCCCACTCTCAGGACGGCCCACTAACCTGCACGTCTCCGCATTGGCTAGTTAGGTCTGTGTGTGTTTGTGTGTGTGTGTGTGTGTGTGTGTGTGTGTGTGTGTGTGTGTGTCTACATTGGAAAGGGGGAAAAAAGCTTCTCAATTATGTTTCCTTGGTGGTAAGCATAAAATAAAAGTTTTCAAGTTTGTGTGTGCAAGTTTGTGTGTGTGTGTGTGTGTGTGTGCGCCCGCGCGCTTGAGAGATTTTAAATGACTAACCAAGCATCAAAGAGTTATCAAGCATCAAAAGTTCTAAATCTCCATTCCAGAGGATCTGAAGGCCTTACAACACAATCTTCTGTACACCCTTGACTTGGGGGCCTACAACGAATGAAAAGGCAAAATAGCAAAATATCAACCCAATTCAAATATGCTCTCATAGTGCTCAGTGAAAAGAACAGCAAATACCACAAGAATGCAGAGGTGGGTGGCGGAAGCCTGGAGAACACTATGCAAAACAACCAACCGCTCAATAAGAAAATAGTTTGCCAAACATGGCCATGGTCAGGAAGCATAGCAGGCATGAGAGGGCATGGGAACTCCTCTGAACACACACACACACACACACACACAAACACACAGACTGGGAGAAGCAAAAATCAACAACAACCCAGGTCGGTCTCATACTTGAGATATTTCAAATAACCACAACACAGCTCCTCCACAGTCAGACTTTAGTTCTCACCCTTTGCTGCTTCTACAAAGGCCATTCTACAAACCCCTTAGCTTTTACACATCTTTTAACTCCAGCCTTGTCTACATGGTGTGGTACTGATGTGGCTGCTGGCCTGATCACTGTTGGTGTTAAGCAACATACGTGTCAATAGCCCAACCAAGTGCAAAACACACATTTTAATAAGTGAATGATATGGTTTAGTGTTGCATAGGGGGATGGATTACAGAGATTAGTAGTATAGTATATTAGCCCTCTTGCTTTGAGCAGTCCTCTTTTGGGGTGTATACGGGGGGGACAAATAGTAGGCTTAATCTCAAGATACAAAAGGGAATTTTTGGAGCCATGTCTCTAGGCAATATTCAGCATAGCATATTGCTGTTTGGACACATTCATCTTGATGTTGGACAGCAATTCTAGTTTGGAGAATTTCAATCAAACATTATCTTGAAGATGTGATTAGACCACCTTAAAGGCGATATGTGGTTGGCTAGCAAAAATGCTCATAAAAGTTGCCCCATGCTTCACCACCTTAGGCCTGTTTCAGTGAGTCAGAAACAGCTGACTGTTCATTATGAAAGAATAGGTGTTGAATGGAGAGCCACATACTTGGGATGATTAAAGGAACAGTTGTTAGTTATGCTTCCAGATGTGATGGCAAGACTATTAGAACTACAGCTAACAGGTAGCCATTTACTACTATACTCCATCCAGGAGAGTGTGATTACCAATTGCAATACCAGGTGTCCCGGGGAGACGTCAGTGATGAGACCTCATTTTCCATGATTTAAGTCAGAGTAACATCAACATTAATGATGTCATTATTTCAACATCATTTTGACAAAAAATAACTGCTCTGTCCTGTTTAAAAAACTTCAAATCACTTCCAACTCTACTCAGAGACACAACCCAAGGAGAAAGGAAAAAGGAAAAAGAGCATTCCGGTTTTTCACAAGGCCAAATTTGAACCTTCTCATCAGGAGCTTTGTCTTGAACAACCTGACCTGATTTCAACCAAAACCATCAAAGAAGTGCACACTGGTAGAGACTTGTCTCGTCACCCAGAGGTGCCAAAACCAACCCCAGTGATATGGATACTGACAGTTGGAAGGCTGCTGGGAAAAAAGTCTAAAAGTGCTGCTAAGATGTTAGGAAGAGAGCCAAGGAGTAGGGTAGAGCCTCAGGGACCAGGGGGGGGGAGAGAATGAGAATAAGACAGAGAGAGAGAGAGAGAGAGAGAGAGAGAGAAAATGAGAGGAAAAGAGAAAGAAAAAGAAAGAGCAGGACTGGTAGAGTGGAGTTGATAATTACCTGTTCTGTGTAGTCCTGCGCAGGTGGTGTTTGTTCGTCAGAGTGTGACACAGGCGAAAGCTGAAAGTGAGGAGAGAAAGCATGGTGTGAGAACAGGAGGAGAGGAGGGGAGGAGGAGAGGAGGAGAAGAGGGGGAGGAGAATTGAAGAGAGGTGGGGAACTCATAACTTTTTTTCTGGTCAATGCTTGAGAGTTCACACAGGGGTATTTTAGACAGGGGTTCATACTATTGTCTCATTCATGTCCTCTACAGATCTCATTCATGTCCTCTACAGACTACCAAACAAGAGTTGCAACCGCACACAGTTGCAATCATAGACACCCACATTCCAGCACACACCCACATCCCCACAACCCACTGAACAGACCAGCAGGGCACTGGCAGGCAACACAGAGAGAAAAGCTGGATAGGGTGGGGTTGGGTGGGGCAGGCGCCTGCATGTTAGGATGCACCTCTGTCTCTCCTGCATTCACACCCTCTCTCCCTCCGTCTCTCCCTCTCTCTCTTTCTTAATCACACTGAGGTGTGGGACCATTGAAGCCTGTTGACGGCAACTATGACCCCCCCCCCCCCCCCCCCCCCCACACACACACACACACACACACACACGCCCCAAGGGCTCCCCATGTTGCACAACTGGTTGTCCTCCTACATGCACCCTCTTAATGACACTCCCTATCTTACCTTTAGCCTTTCCACTGGAGTGAGGGGCCAAATATTGGTTTTACACAATCCAAAACAGCACGCAGATATACATGGCATTTTTATGGTTTCTTGCCTCACCAGGAATGCAGAGAGTGGGTGCTGTGATAATGTTTACAGCACGCTGAATAGCCTTGAGTGATAGTATTTTACATCTGGGGATGTGTGAGGACGAGAGGGAGGCAGGAGGATACTCTCCAGTTCAAATAGTTCAGAGTCTCGAAGATGGATGACTTCCAGTTCCAATCAGTGTGCACAGGAAATGAGTCCAAAGCACTGACAACATTCACTGCACTGTGTGGGCTGGAACATACTGGATGCTCTCTTAAACATCGCTTATCACTCCGAGTACTAGTCAGAGAAGTCTCAAAAGTAAACAGTCAGTCAGCTAGATAAACTGTGTCCTATGTACATGTTAGCTTCCTTTTTCTACATGAAGGACACACACACACACACACAAACACAGAGACATAACATACCACACACACACACATGCACATACAGACACAATGCACGCACACACACACACACACACACACACACACACACAGCAAACAAAGTCAAAGTCAAGAGGCCTGGGTGTGTCACCAGTTCAATTTACATAATAAAAGGGAGGGTGAGACATTCTCAAGATTTCTGCTCTGGTGGCTTTCTGACATTTTGTGGTCAACAGCCCTGTTAAGTAATTTTGTTTCTTGCCAACAATGACTGTTATTATTACTAATAGCACTAGTAGTCAGTCTGTCAGTGTTTTAGGAGACTTATCATGTAGGGGGCCTCTGGAGGCCATTCATCATCTATCTAGGCAGGAATTTAGCAGTGCACCTAGAGTTGCTCATTAACCCCAAGTACAAAGAGATGCCTGCTGAGGACGCATTGCCACATCTTAGGTGAGCAGCCTGGAGGACACCATGTTTCACACCTGACCTCTCAGAAACAGATCCACTCTCAGCTCAGAAAACTAAAGACTGTGAGTATGAATGCCTGCACGTTGTGTAAGACACTGTACGTTGCAGTTAAATAAGACAAACTCAAATGAATTGCGGGAGATTTCATTTGACTGAGTTTTCCAAAGACTGATTAGCTGGTGTGGATTATCCCCACCCAAACTACACAGTCACAATGCAACTGCAGGGCCATCGTGACATGTGAAAAGGGCAGGTGTTTATCTATCTTTCAAGTGGTCATAATTCATTAATTAATTAATTAAAATAATTTTTAGAAGTTGCTCAAGAGCCTTCTTCGACAGAGGGCAGAATACAGAACAGTGCTCCTTTCCTGCTTTAACACTGACAGATGCAACATCAATAAGAAGTTTCTTCTTCATGTATGTATTTTTTCAATCATAATCACTGCTGCTATCAGAGACCAAATATGACTAATGGGGAACTGGGGACAAGTGCACACAGCCTGTATCACTCTACCTGCTGGGTTTAAGTCACCCTGAGTAACATTCCACTCTGGTGCCTCAGGAGAGACTTGTCACCCTCCAGCCACACAGGACACCAGTGGAACTGGCTGCCACTGAAAGGTGTAGCCCTACAGCAGCTGAGTGGTGTGGCCCTCCGTCATGGCAGCCAAAACTCTGTCATGGTCACATGACGCTGATAACCTGCTCAGCTTGCCACTCTGACTAGAGACCTGTTGCCATGACAGCATGATTAAGTCCATTGGAATTTAATTCTGCAGTGATGGGTGTCGTCCGGGGGAACAAATTCCAGCCAAGCGGCCACACCTGTTAGTGCTGTAGCTATGGCAGGAAGCATACCATGCTGTCACTGGCTGTTAAAAAAAAAAAATAGAATGTTGGTCCAATAGACCAACAGTGACTCCCCAACTCTCCCCATAGTCCAGACACACCTATGTTTCTGTTCTCTCCTTCCAATTTCCTGATCAATAAATCCATAAATCAGCCAATCAAACAATGAAAGAGCATTTCCATATTTCCAGCATGTATAACTGTCTGTTGGATATTCATTCCATTTACCCAGTACAGTAAAAGGAGACTAGCTGGGTTTCCATCCAACTTATTCCCATTTGTTATTCACATTAACAAAAATTCAGCTCAAGAATATGCGCGTCTGCCTGTGTTTCCATCAACTGTGTAATGCGAATAAAAAATAAATATTGGGCTAATCAAGTGACGTGTTTTGACCAGCTGTTGGACGAAAATGTCTCCAAGACAACTTCCATGGATAGAAACGCGGTAATGTGAATATACACACATTAAGCTGTTTCCATCGACTTTAATTGCATTATGCCTTATTCGCATCAAAAGTTACCCCCCCCCCCCCCAAGCGAATTGAATTTATATTCGCATTAGGGGACTGATGCAAATCTTCAAGTGTTTCGGACCAAGGATTTGTTATAACTTAAATGCGCATTAACAAGTTGGATGGAAACCCAGTTACTGTTACAGATACCAAGACAGTTGTGTAGTCGCCACATGAGTAAAAGAGCACTCTAACAACACAGGAGCATATAGCACGAGTCCATTCAGTTTATTTTCCTAGAGTCCTTCACATTTAAATCAGATTCTGAAACATGGAAAGTCAAATTAAAAGTTAAGTACACTTAAACACAGGCTGCCTGTCTACAGAACTGGAACTGAACTGACAATGCAGTGAATAATTGACATTAATTTTGATGAAGCCTTTAATGTCTGTGGTAAAGGCATGTGAATCCTCCAGTGCAGTCTCCTTCTATAGGGGGCAGCTAATAGCAGGTAGCTTAAGCTGTGCTACGCTAGATCTCGCCTTTAGAGGCATGGGAATAAACAGGAAACAAGTAATGGAAATGCAAGCAACATCAGAATAGGAACAAGTTGTACATACCAACACTGAGGCATAATTATACTTCATTTGCTTGTCTTGACTGCTGGGGTTAACAAAGGCCGGTGATTATGTAACTGGGAGGAGATCAGATTCATTTGCAGCTACATGCATGCCTAAATGCTGAGGAGCACTGGCCAGACATCCCTCCACACACACACACACACATATACATATTTGCATGCACACGCACACACACACACCACACAAACACAGGCACACACACACACACACACACACACACACACACACCAAACAAACACAGGCACATACACACCAAATGAACATAGTTACAGCAATGTTTCTGCCCTTTTACACAGAATGTGAGAGTTCAAGTCGACTGAGGGCTGACATTCTTTCTTAAAGCATCGGAATATTGTCAGAGGGCCAGATACAAAAACACAGTGTAAACAAGCTGGGTACTTCAGGAAATACAGACATACAGACTAGGCAATGGAAATGAGAATGTTATGTAAATGATTCATACCCACACAGGTATAATGAGGTTAAATGATAATGTTCTAATGAGGTTCTGAACCAAATGCAGACAGACAGACAGACATGTAGGCTATGTTCACAGGGAAACACACTCAGACAACACACACATACAAAAGAGATGAACCATGAAACAGTCCTCAAGGCAAGAACAATTAGCCTATGACAATACATCAGTAATTAACCTGTGACAGAGACTTTACAAAGGCATGTACAACACATCAAAAAACAACCAACAAGCCAGACAGTAAAAGAATTACTAAGACACAGACAGAACACTAATGACATATGGAGAGACAAAAAAAGGACAAGACATCACAGATGACTGACAATGCAAAAAAGTCTGTTCATCCTCTTGTCCCATTTCTCAGCAACTTAAGAGTTGTCAACAGACTGATATAAGCCTTAGCTTATGAGTCAGACAAAAAGCAAGTCCTTGTCTACAGGCAGGTCCTTTAATGCAAATCCTCAATCAAGCCCTTAGCCTGAGATGAGCCTTCACCTCTCAAACCAGCAGTGAGATCAAATCACCAACTCCACAGCTACACTCTGGAATCTGAACTCATGAATTAATCCTGATTCCATCCATGATGACCAGTCACTCTTGATCTGTGGTTTATAATTATTTAGTCATACCATCTTTTTGACAACAGTTTTTGACAACATACTAGCCTAAATGTTCTGTATGCAGGAATTCTGGCAAGTGAAATGGTGGCATTTATTCACGTAATCATTAACCACAAATCTCTATGAAGATCTGTGTCAGAGGGCCTGGTGTTCAATTAAAACACACACACATATATATATATACTTTTTTCATTCTGGCTTCTAGTAATCTGGAAGAACAAGTCAAAGTTCTGACACACCCTCTCGGACAAACTCCATGGCACCACCAGACAATGCTGTAAAAACGCAGAGCAAGAGCTTGCCTTGAGAAAATTACAACACACATAGATGTCATGGGAAGATTGGAACCTGTGATCCACCGTGTCAATCAAATGACAGTGACTCTCAGCAGGTGTGTACTGGGGCTTCTTAGCTTTAGAGTGAAAGGCCTGCATGTGTTTACTGGGACTCCACCACACAGTGTCTGCTCTCTGTGCCGTGTGTGTGTGTGTGTGTGTGTGTGTGTGTGTGTGTGTGTGTGTGTGTGTGTGTGTGTGTGTGTGTGCGTGCGTGCGTGCGTGCGTGCGTGCGTGCGTGCGTGCGTGCGTGCGTGCGTGCGTGCGTGCGTGCGTGCGTGCGTGCGTGCGTGTGTGTGTGAGAGAGAGAGAGACGAGGTCACTGCTGTAGTAGTGGAGTTTATGCTAGATAAGATAAGAACCTGCTGGATACCACAGCAAACAAACAAATACTTTTGATGATCGCTCTTTAAGTAGACTGACAAATTACAGTTTGTTTATTTTAGTTCACAATAAGTATGGAATATTGATAATAAACTTGGTCAATATACTATATTTTGCCATTCATCCTGTTTTTCTGACATGAAAAGTCCATATGGTCTTGTTGCCCCTGCCAACAGGGGCAACAAGAGAAAGGTGAGTCCTCTCCAGAACTTAAGATAACTGGAATAATATATGCTGAATTATACTATATTAAACAAAGTATACTATATTATACATGTCTATATGCCCTGCGAGGACAGACTTTGAGTCTCTCAGGTTCTTAAGTATACAACCCACTGCACATCACTGTCATCACAGCCAGTGGGTTCTTTGCATTTGGGGCAGATTAACTGCACTACCCTGACACAGGGCTTGAATAAACACAGGTTTCGAAGTCTGTTTGCATGATCTCTAACTTGTCTCTGGTTTTGTTACACAGGAAGATCACTACCTGCAGAAGACCTACTGCTCAAACACAGAATCTCTCATGTCATAACATGTGTTCAGGAGACTTTCTGTGGGAGAGAGATAGGTCAGAAATAAACAGAAACAAAGACCTGCAGTCAGTGAGCTGTATTGTACAATGACTGCTTTTTGCAGTGGTCTCTCAGTTAGAAGGTTCTGGAGAGCAATGTCATCAACTAGGTTCGGTATTTGGTAAACAAGACTGCTCTTTGTTGACTGGCACACCAAACATTCCGTACAAGGGTGTTGAGCGTGCCACACGAGTTTGGCACAAGCCAAATCCACTTTGTCATCCTCCACTGATGGTTAGAACACCGAAGTTCCCAAGCTTTTCTCTTTGCTAGGAAACCTGATTGACAGTCACTCAGAGTCCAAATATTGTCCTCAAGACAGCTACCTGCTGCAGCCTCTCAGTATTTCTCCATGGAACCACAGAAAGGGATTTGAAAAGAACATGTGTGACTTGTAATGTTGTGATCGCCACACTTAAACCTGGTTAATGTCATAGGAAAAACCTTCAGCCAATAATATAATTAATAATTTTGTCTGATCAGTGATAAAAGCCCCATTCTGTGGAATCCTACATGGTCTTTGTTAAGGTGGCACAATCACATGTTTGATTGTTGATTCAGAGCACTTTGGACTATAGCCATGACAGCATGTGAATCTGAATCATAAGAGTTCATAGCAAACAAAACCAATGGAAACATGTCCCATGGTCAAAAGGAGGGTGGGCTGTAGGTGTGATATCCTGTTTCTTTATTTAACTAAAAACACAGTGCCCTCTTTGATGTCACCAATATTCTATCAGCACACTCTCTCCCTTATAAGCCTACATAGACAATTACTAAGAGATGATCTGTTTTCTGATGAATCTGAGGAATAGACTTTGTACTTCAGGAGATATAAATTCAGACCTTTGATTTATAACGCTGTGTTTGGTTTTGTTTCAGTTTTCAGGCTCTTTGTCTATTCTTTCTCTCTCTCTCCCTCTCTCACTCTCACTTTGATTTATCACCTAGACTCTCTAGTCTGAATGCTGGTATCAGGGTGTGTTCGACACACAGGCATCTTCTGTTGTCTATGTTTACAAGGGTCCCCTCTGGAGCTGTGAGTTCTTATCAGACAGGGCGTAATCAGTTGCACAAGAGGTTAAGATAGGCCTGATCTGCTGGTTATTGTGATGAGCTTGAATGGTGGAATTGAGGAGAACAAGGACAGCACACCAGACCACAACTTTCCCTTATTCCAGCACTATATTGACAAAGATGATTTTTTAAAAAATAAGACCAAATATAAATTAAAAACACTTACTCTAACTAATCACTCTAAGGGCCTTATTGACATGACAAAGTGCAAAGTCTTATCAAGGTACAAAGCGAAAAATGAAATGTCTTGTACGGTGGTGTGTTGGCTAACACATCAGTGTCTGTGCACAGAATCCGCAAATAGAGCTTCATAACACACTAGTTAGATTTAAGGCTTTACTTGCCATTTAAATCAGAACCCTTAGAATGAACTCATTTTACAAAAGAGAAGAGTAAAAGTTCCACCCATCAAATGAGTGGAATATTTTTGACAAAATCATTTAAGTGCAAAAGTAAAGTATCGTCAAATCCAAAACTGTTAATGACATGTATCATAAAGGTGATCCACTACTACTACTACTGTAGCATTTGAAACAAGTATGTGCTCATCCAACACCCATCAGACATATAGAAAAGCAAGGTCTAAGGATGGCATGTTGTTCTGGTTCTTTCTAATTGTTTTACCTCTCAAATGACAGACCCTGTAGCCTACATGACAAAGAGTGTCAACTGCAACTGAGTGTCTTTCTTTGTACAGCAGCCTACCTGCCTTTTACATAAAATAGCACAGGAATGACTATCCACAAGCAAATACTCACACCCTGTCAAGCTTTGAAGACCATGGAATCAAATTAACGTTAGGCCCTATTCCTTATGAGTTTACTCAATCTAAAACAGACGTTAGCAGTCAAAATAAAACCAAATCGCTGCACTGTTTCATAGGTTATGAGCTGCCAGGTGTAAACTCCTTCAACAAACGTACAATTAATTTCACAATCATAGCCCAGTAGTGATAAGGTTCATTTAGGCTATCTGTTGTGGGTGTTCACTAACCTTTCAGACGTGTCGTCAGCTGTTCTTTTTCAACGGGTGTCCCGTGTGAGCTGAATTCTGCGAGTAAAGATTCCGCGTGGACTTGCTTGGATTTGACATGTGGGTGGAGCACCTGTAAAAGTGTGGGCGTCAACACCTGACGCTGTGGACTGCGCCCTTCAGAACGACCTGCTCAGCATTGAATTCTGGAACAATTCCGTCTGGTCAGAGCTGCATGGCTTTACGCCAATATTCACATTATTTTAAAAGAGAACTTCCTGTCTCCCGCCTACTCTTTCTGAATGAACGTGCATATTTGCAAGTTACCATTTATGGTAGTTAAGAAAGATCAGGCACTTTTGAATATCAGGTAATTTCATAATTTCTTGGCTTCTCTGTCTGTGCAAAGGTAACCACTTGACAACTCTAAACAGATAGCCAAGATAAAGCAGTGAGCATGAAGTAGGCAGTCTGGGCCTCAAATGACAGCTGACATGCTGTCGTTTTGTAATGAATTATGCTTAGAATTTATGCCTACTGTCGATTGTTGGACTTATGTAATATAGTTTATATAGCCTGTAGTCCATTTAAATTTGCTTATGTTGCTTGTTAGAATTAGTATCAAAGCCTCAGTCTTCAATCAAGCAATCCGGCCTACTAAGTTTGTTGAAAGAGGTAGGCTTGTAACTTCCTCACTCAGCCCACCGAAACAGTCAGTCAAGGCTGAACTTGTCTATTTCACTGGAAGTACTAGGACGTTAACGTTATTCCATTCCCACACATGTGAGTCATGATTTTGAAATATTGATGTCTTTTCTCAGATGAACAGACAACGTAAGTTGGTTCCGCTATATAATCCACGGTGATGTGTCACTACATAGACCTTAGGTCTTTGGCTCAAAAGCACTAACAGGACAGGAGACAGTTACTATAGGAACCTTGAAAGCTCAAAATTACAACCCCACCTTTCCCCTGTCTAAGGGCCTGGGTGTGTAAGCTAAAAGGGAGAGGCTAATGTCTGATGTCACAGCTGAAGAGGTGTGGGGCTATACATACCAACGAAAGGAGTGGCCAACTTCTGATTTCTCATTGAGCAAAACCTGGCGGTGTGGTCTGTATAAATGTAAATGTTTTGGCAAGTGTGCCAAAATTAGTCCAAAGAGCTGTGAATTCAGTACTGCTCTCATTCCACTCTTCAAGAACAAAACCAACCACCAGTGAATGTGGTACATTTAATGATTTCAATTTCCTAGCATAGTGTCATAGTTAGTAAGCCTAAACCAATAGTGGCCAAACTTTTCTGGCTGCAAGCCACATAGCCTACTGAAAAATCTAAGCTGCTAAGGGCCAATGCAAAATTAAGAGCACCAATTTTTAACCAGTATTAAATGAAAGAGCAACTTATATCTTGATTAAAAAAAAAGCCCACAGGCTGTCTAAAACAGTCTAGACTAGTCTAGTCTAGCTACACTGCTTAATGAAACTATTGACAAACACATTACTCTAACAATGCTGCATCTATGATGTGCGATGCACATATACTATTAGATTACTATTAGATGTAACAATGGGCCACATTAAATTTTTTTTTTACATCATGGCGGGCTGCTTGCAAGAGAGCAGAGGGCCACAATTGCCCCCAGACTGTAGTTTGGCCAGCCCTGGCCTAAGCATTTTAACTTGCACCTCTAAAATGGGCAGACCCAGTTGTCTTGTAAGTTATGTGATCAAAACAATTTTGTAACTCATGGTGAGTGTATGCACTTCTACCAAAGTCGTCCTATTAAACCATCTCCTTCTATCTCAAGATTAGATTCCCTTAAATTGGCAATGTGCTACGATCCCAATGCTGAATGAAATTTATTTATGAGTGAGTCAGACAAAGAGACTTTATTCCAGACGTCTGTCCCTGTGACAGCAGGATTAGATGATGCAGGTGGGGAGGGTGCGAGTGTTCTGCCAGGCCAGTGAATCAGCATGAAACCAAAAGAGCCTCATGCCTGAGCAAAGGTGTCACCTGAAAGTGGGTGCTGAACTGAAAATGAGGTATGAGGTAATGGGAAAAGCCTTTAGAACTGATCAATGGATGAAATAGAAAGGAAAAATAGAACATGTTCTTGGTTGGGCCACCAGTTGAAGATGAACAGAAAAGACATTGAGCCTTGAGTGAAGAGCTTATTGGAAGTTAGTTACCAGGCAACACTAGAGGTAACAATACCCAAGCTGTCTTGTACAGTAGACCTGTGTTTTTCTTCTCATAGCTTCCCAGTGAAGATCCCGCCACTAACATTTCTCAGAGTTTAGATTTCATCATCTGACAACTCTTGTTTGGAGTATTTGTAGACATACAGGCTTTAATTCCAATTAGTCATTTTGTTGACCTGCATTAATAATTCTTGCAATTTCTTACAATAAAAACAAGTCATGAAAGCGCTAGGTTATAAAAATGGCACATTTATTGCTACAGAACGGTCATGTACATGACTTCATTGAATAACTACAAGATGAAAAACAACAGGCAATGGCCTAATATAAGCTGGCTTGAAGAGAAACTCCAGCACACAAACCTGTGTGGACACTTCTACTTATCAGAAAAAAGTAATCATAATAATAACAATAACAACAACAACTAGAATAATTATAATGAAAAACAAAATAAAAAAGTCCAATGGAAACAATAATTAAAAAAAAAAAAAAAAAAAAGAAAATGAAATCAAAAGAGGAACGCGCACGCACACACACACACACACGCACGCACATACACACCAAAAATACATAAAAAGAAAAGGCTTGAGGCTTCCAGCCTCACACTGGAAAGAAAGTGTAACTGTTGTTTTTTTCTCTTTTTTTGTTTTCGTTTTCTCTGAATCACTGCTGCAGGTTTGGATGGCACCCACTTCTCTTTCGGTCCTCAGGCTGAGGGCCACCGCCCGTTACGCTGTACAGTCTCGTCTCATAACGCATGGTAAAATAACCTCTTTAAATAGTAAAATAAAGTAACAAACTGTTTCACTTCGAATGATTTCAAAAATCTACAAAGTGGAATATTTTTGACATTTTTGACTCCCGGTCGTAAAATGATTTACTCAATAATCCTGGTATAAAATGATAGCCCCTGGAAAAAATAAGCCAAATATAATTTGATTTCAAATTTAGCTCTGGTGTTTTTCTTTTCTCTAGTACAGGATGCGCTAGTCTAATCCATAGCAAAAGGGCACTAGACAAAAGAAGTCTTATAACAAAAAGCCAGGCACTGATACATGGTAATTCTCTTACTGTATTTTTCTTCACTTAATTGCATCACAAGTAACAAGAATGAAAAAGGCCACAGTCCATATATTTTCACTATTACATATGTCTATAATACTCTGAAATGATCATGTTTAAAACCACTGCACAAAGATGGTTGCTTTAAAATACAGAAGAATGAGAGAGTGACCAGTCAGGGAAAATGAAGTCAGTCTCAGAGCCGTCTGGTGCCTCCTGCTTTAGTTCATCATCAGTTTGAAGCTTGATGGAAAAAGCTGCAGTCAGCCGCTTCGCTAGATTAGATTGTGCTTGTTGGAGGTGGAGTCGGAGCTGCAGAAGGGGGACGACCTCCTAAACTTAACAGGACTATTCGCCTCTCCTGTTCTTGACCTTTACAAGCTCCACATCTACACACAGTATGGAAATTAAACAGGACCAAAACAAGACAGAAAAAAAAAAACAAAAAACGGAAGACTATACAAATTGCATACTTAACTTGACTGACAGGTGCCTGTTCATTGTAGCAGGACAGAAGACAAATGGAACTGGTTTTTAATTAGTAAGAATGTGTTCTGCCATACTGTCATTTCCCTTTGTGTTTTGCTGTTTATTTCGGCTCTGTTTAAGACAATCATTTGAATTACACTGGTAATCTAAAACTTACAGTAAATCATTATTCTCCATTCACAGCAAGTGATGGAGTTTTCGCAGAGTTTAATGACACTGAAAAAGGTCAGAAGAGTTTTGTTAATGGTTGGCAGTGGATGACGGATATCCAGCTAATCTTCACTTTGATTTTTTCTTTTTTTATTTCCCAGAATAAGTGAAGCCACAGCTGGGAAGCAATTGGGCTCCAATGATTGTTCAGTTTATTATTTTTTTTTCAAGTTACAAAAATTAGCACTTCTTGCAAAAAAACAAAACATAACAAAACAAAAAAAACAAATTTGACACACAACCACTTCTTATAAAATGCATTGTTTCCCCATTCGTTTTTGTGCACTGAAAAACACATTGATAAATTACCAAATATCAGCTATATTTTTGCTGTCTGTGTGGGACATCTACTGTATCTCTAGATATTTGCCTTGACGAGATTTACATGAAAGGGGACCCTCATTTGAAGACAATAATTGACATAACCTGGCCTCATACCCAAAGCAAGCTGAAACAACTGCTAAAGCACATGACTTAAGCTGGTTCAAATGCAAGGTGCAACAAAATCGAACAAAAAAAAAGAGAAATGTTTTGGCCTTTCTTTCTGGCAGTAATGAGAGAAAACAAAAAATTTTAAATGAGTGGTGAAATGAGACAAGCCAATGCCTGGCGGAAGTGTTGAACACCAAGGGAGTTCTTTTGTGCATGGCAAAACAGAAGAAAAACGCTGTCTTGATTGCCCACTCTTTGTGGCAAAGCACTGTGTGACATGCCTCTCAGGGTCTAGTACAGCTAGAAACTCTCTTATCAGCCAAGTAAGATCATGGGAAGATTAGGACTTCACACGCGCGTTGTGACACTAAGAATCGTCTTACACTCGACTGTGATATAACAGCAAGTGTTGGTCTGTATTGGTCAAGTCTTAGCATGGCATCTGATTCCAAGCCATCTTGCATGTCTTCTGGCAGTCAGGCTGCAGTGGCCTGTTCCAGGCTTCAGACCCACGATGGCAACACTTTAGGGGAGCAAAGACTTGAGGGCTGGGACTGACAGCCACCACTGGATGCTGGGTTTGGCACCTGCCTTGGTCCAACAGATGGTGTACGGCTAGACAACGGTTCATCCCCTCACTCTGCTGTCTGAAAGTAATCACCCTCGACTAAAATGACACAATCCCCCCCCCCGCCTGTTATGACTATTTACATTTTTATATTCAAAATACAATTAAAAATGGCAATGTAATGACTATGGAGCATGAAACAAATACTATATACCTTTTCGGTTTCCATTCCCAGAGTCCCTCAAACAAATGTTCCCGGAAATACAGTATAAACATAACAATAAAAAAGAAGATTCTGAAGCATTTGACCTCACTACATTTTCAATGTGACACATTTTTTCAAAACACACTGAATTACTTTTGTCATCTTTTAACAAAAGAAGAAAAAAAAGAACTGATACAACATAGTTCTAAACACAAAATAACAACAGTCTACATGTAAAAATATAACTTTTACATACACAATTTCAAAATTATGGTAGGTTTGCATTTGTTGCATACAATTTACAAATGTCAGTGTGTCCTTTTGACAGCTGAGTAGCAGTGAGTGGTGCTGATGGATCTCGGGTCCCTACAGTCCTGCCTGCACAGTCACTGATGTCAGGGTGCTTCAGCCATCACGTCACTTTTCAGAAAAAAAAAAAAAGTAACACTGGAGTGCTTCTTGTATAGCTCCGCCCGACGATTAGAGAAAATAATTCATCCCTCGACAATCTCTCCTCTCAAAATTGACACCTTTCTTTTATAATATCGTATATATTTCTACATTTATATATATTGATTTTTTTTCTAATAGATTCTTTTCCAGTTTCAGTGCCTCGTGTTGATTGAATAAGCGAAATCACAGAGGGAGAGTCGCTGCTGACACAGCAAAGGTGTGGTCTCCTCTTGTTTTTCTTCCCCGACAGAGAAACCAGAACAGACAAAAAATAAGAGAAAGGTTTTGTTTTTTTGTTTTTTTTTTTAAAAAAAAAAGAGAGAAAAAAAATCAGTTTTACACATACAACCACACATTTGTACTGAAGACTACAGTGGCCCACGGACAAGCCCATATTGATAAAAAGCCGATAGCTATAATACAACGCTCAATAACAGACGTGTCGCTCACTATGGAAACGAATCCAGCTGCAGGGGTGGGGGTGGTGAGGGGGGGCTGAGGGGAGGGGTCATGGAGAGGGCGGAGCTGGGGAGGGGCACAACTCACTCAAAACATGTTGTTCTCCAGGGACACGCCTTCTAATTACATATAAGCATTACAGTACATTAAATACAGTTTATCCAAAAAATACTTTTTTTTCCTTTTTACTTTTTTTTAAATTCCAGGTTGTAAAAAACCTGTCTGCATAGACCTAATGACCTAATAAAACGATTTTTTTTTTCCCTAAGCTTGCATCCTAAAAAGTCCCAATAAGGTCCTCCTTCCTCACGCTGTGTGATGATATGGACTCTAAAAAGGCACATTGGTAGAAGTGTAGCATGTCAAAGTTGCATCTCTGGGGGTGGGGGTTGGGAGGAAGGGGGTTGGCAGAGGGGTCACAGGGTCAGAGGGGAGCACTGGGGAGAACAGGAGCTGTGAGCGGCTAGACCAGGGCAGAAAACAAAACCAAACCAACAGAGGAGTCAACAACCAGAGTGATGGGGGTGACGGACCCATGGGGTTCCTGATTCTCTCCTGTCTGTGTTCGCACTGACGAGCAACCTGACCTTTCCTTGCCCCTGACTAAACATCTGCACCTTTCTACTCAAACCATCTCTGTTATTTCTCTCTCTCTGTCTAGCTCCCTCGCTCCACCCTTTGACAGTCCTCTTTCATGGGACTGTGAGCAGAAAGATGTGATGACACCCTCCCCCTTTCCTCACTGAAGTCCCTCTCTGTCTCTGCTCAGTAGCTGTACTGTAGGCTGTGTGTATTTTTGTATGCATGTATGTGTATATGTATGTGTGTGTGTGTGTGCTGGCTTAGGAGTCACTATAGGGGCAGCATCATCTCCTCTTCCCCTGTTCTCTCCTGCACAACCATGATGCAGTTGCCTTCACACCTTGTCCTGTTCAATCCATCTGTTTGAATTTAGAAGTACACTTTTTGTCATTATTGCGAGTTTCAACATGACTTTTGTCAATTTCTAGCACATATTATGATCACTTTATGTTTTTTGTTTTTGTTGGAATCCCCCTCTTTCTGTCCCCGCCCCCTCAAGACCAGCGTGACTGATTGACTTGATTCATCTCTTTTTTTGTTTTTTCGACGTCCGACAGGAAGTCAGGCACGACTGCAGGTTCCACAGTGTGGAGTAGATTGCCGTTCGGTCTGAGGGCTGCACCAGCCCTGCAATGTTGGTACAACATCATGATATGTTTGAGGAGTCCCCCATCGATTTTTCGCACATATTCTTTTTCTTTTAATCCTGTTTTTTTTTTTTTCTTTTTTTGAATGTACGTTTCTTTTTTTCTTTTTTAAAATTGGGAATGCTGAAAAGAACAAAAGGAAAAAGAATCTCATGTCTCTTCATTCCTTCGCCAGTGTACATATGCCAGTATTTCTACAGAAGACATAAGACAGGTCAGGAAAAAACAAAAAGTTGGTCGGTCGGTCGGTCGGTCACATGGTTGACTGATTTACTGAGCTGAGTCATGGTCTGCTTGATTGGTTGGCTGATTGGTTGGTATGGTTGGTGGGAATTGAGTGACGTTGTCAAAGGAAGTGTTCGCTCATCGCCTTGATGAACTCTGGCAGCTTGGACCTGGATGGGGAGAGACTGAGGTTAGGAGGACCACCCGAGGCAGACCACACACTAAGCTAGCGCAGAGAACACTTAGGCTGCCAGACCTCACTCAAGCTGCAGTCTTGCTACTCTGGAAGAAAGGGTGCTCTTTTTTGTTCTAAGACAATATGGCTGTTTTGTTAGTGCGAATTACATGACTTTTGTTCTACACTGCACCCTCTCATAGTCTTTTTGGATGAAGCATGAGGAGGTTTGAGGGTCAGACTCTGATATAGAAGTCTGAAGGCCTCAGTATTCTCTGCTGTTCACGGACATTTAACACAATGGCTGATCAATCTTCCACAAGGTCAGAAAAATACAACCACAAACAAACCAACACAAGACAGAGCCGATACCTACAAGATTAAAACACATTTTTGAACAGGTGTGTGTGCTGTGAAAGTGCTGGTGGCACACGAAGGGTACAGCCACAGTGCCTGTGCTTATTATAGTGGCAGCATTAGACTAAACAAACGAGCACTAATGCATGAGGTCTAAAGGCAAACAATATCAAGTGCAGGTGACGAAGGACTCTTAATTTCCCTCCAGCGGTGCGCTGAACAACAATAGGGTTACATTCATGAGTACATCTACATAAAAGCCAGGTGAAGGCAGGGGGTAGAGTAGTGTGAGGGAGGGGATCACAGGAACACAGTTTTCTAGTGCACACACACACACACACACTTATAAACACACACACACACTCAGATAACACACTTAATGCCAATCTGTTGTTAAAATGTACCCAGCCTTTGATAAATGGAGAGGGTTTGTGGAGTTCTATTGTTAAGCCATTACTGCCATCCACAGCAAACTCAGTCTCACATCTCTGCCTTTGCAACCAAATTAGAGCATCTGTATGCTGGCAGAGAAAAGCCTGATTTTTACTCTAGTCTGCTGATTAGGACCGATCTGAGGGTTCAGCTAAGACTTGGCGCAACAGGCAGGAGCTGGAGCTGAGTCAGTGTAGGGGGACTGAGTGCATTATGAATTCATTTAATCATTCATGTTTGTTATTATCTCCACAATAAATTGGAAGCACTTTCTGATGTTAATGAAGAACCCAATTGAGAATGCTTTAGCTTATTTGTTTGGTACACGTGCGCAACAGCAGATTAGTTTAAAGTGAAGTATTCTGACCATTTAGGGGCTTTTTACATTTGTCCCATTGGGTTGGAGGCATCTCCCATGCTGTGGTGGGCCCCGGCCAGCGAGAGCGGGGGGCCGTCTGACGACACCTTCTCTTCCTCACGTCTCTTCAGACACGCAGCCTTGGGGTTCAGGTTCCTCTCTGCAATGTTGAAATACACACACATGCACACACATGCGCACACGCACGCACACACGCACGCACGCACGCACGCACACACACACACACACACACACACAAACAAATGTAAGAGCCAGACTCAAGGACAAGAGGAAGCATTCACCTTTCAACTGATATTCTTAGCGATAACCAAGGCTCTGTCTGATATTGCGTAAGTCTAAACACTTGAAAGCCTACGACATGACCAGAGCAGTGCACAACTATAGCTGAGACAACGCCCTCAAGTGGGAACAGCACAGAACTTCAAATGATCTACAAAAAAATTTTGTATCCTCAGTAAGAATTACTTTTTTCTACTGTTTTGTGAAAATGATTTATACTAAAATTAATTAATTGATTTATCTTAAAGATATTAATTCCTTTCAGACACTTAGAATTTCTTTCTAACTCAGACTCTATGTAAAGGCACTGCCTGTTGTACAGGTGAGCTGACCCAGGGCATAGGCTGGAAATGAGCTGTTGCGTGTGTTACGGTGCTCACCCCTGACTTGCTGCTCCAGACTGAGAATGACGGCCACGGCCTGGTGCAGGATGAGCAGCTTGGTCTGGGGCTTGTCGCTCTTCAGGTGGAGCTGCACCATGCGGCCCAGCTCCTTAAAGGCCTCGTTGATGTCGCGTACGCGCAGCCGCTCACGGGCATTGTTGGCCATCCTCCGCTCCCGTTCACGCTCAATCTTCTGCTCTGGGGTTAGGTCCTCATCGTCGTTATTACTGTTTGGATGGGAAGCATCCGGGAGCAGTACAGGACACAGAGGGTCGACAGACAGCAAGACAGAAATGAGCTGGATGTGCAGAGTGAGGAACTCATTTTTTATTGTTACTGATTGAGCATTGAGATGTAATGATCATGTTCACAAAGTTAAAGCATAAATGTCACTAGATACAACAGCACAGTAGCAACACAGATGCAATGCACCGATGGAAATCTGAGAGTTGGGGGGTAGGAGTCCATAATAGTCAAGTTGTTTACTCCAGGTGAAATCCTGTAAACCTTGCTGGGTTTACCCTAGAGCGTGAAGGTGCACCAGGTGCATTTGGAATTTGGATGGGGGTCCTACACTCATGTGTGAGGGGCAGCTAAAACCAGGCTCAAGACCATGGGGAGAGCGTGAGATATAATGAAAATTATTTGTCAATTAGACAAGATCTATGTGTCAGTTTGGTCAAAAATGGAAATACATCCAATACATGCATTACTTTATTTATTTAGGAATCATTTGGCCAATGTGTATACACAATCAATTGATTTAAAAAAAGGAACTTTACATTCAGGTTTATTTTATGTGGGTGTATAGTTTGGCATGTGTTGTCTCTCTATTTAACTGCCCCTCAAAGCACACTGTTCACTTCATCGAAATCCCACTGAGGAGTTGAATGAAGTGAGCACTGAAGGCACCGTTACCTAGATCTTGACCTCTCTATAGCCTTGAGGTCCTTGTTGTCTGGATCCTCCTTTTTGGGCTCCACAGTTTTGCTGTCCTGCAGGTTCTCGTCACCCTCGTCCTCAGACTTGATCTCGGAGCTGACAGATGAGGTGCTCTGGCCCTGAAGACCACTGGAGAGAGCTGAGAAGAAAGACAGAAGGAGAACAAAAGAGAGGGAGCGAGAGACAGAAAATAAATAGTTAATTTAGAAAGTCGACGTAAAGGGGTTGCCCCAGATGCGGGTTTCTGTGTTCTCCTCTGGTGGTGGCCTGGCATGTGGAGTTGAGGTTTGACTGCTTGACAGATGAGGCAAGGCTGCTCTGTCATAGATGAGCGGGAGCAGCCGTACGAGTTAACCACTCCACAGAAATTGGGGGAAAAAAAATCCACTGTATCGTTTAAGCAGTGCTTCTGCGGCAGGCGGCCATCTTGCAGGTCATCTCAAGGACATGCTCAACAGAGCCCACTGAAGTGGTGCCAGAACCCACTTTTTAATCTTTTTGGTAATCAGGGAAATAGGAATATGTCTGGAAATTGAAAACAAACAGAAGCGCAAGCCATGGTGGGAAGGAGATTATATGGACATATGCAGTGTGTGCGTGGTATGTGTTTGAATGTATCTTTTATGCCACTGAGTACAGAATTATCTAAATCTAATTGAGGAGTGGTGTGGAGATTGGGGAAAGGCCCTAAACCCCCATCAAAACCTCTAAACATCCCCCCTCCCCAAACCAACATGGGAGTGTGTAGAGCTGGAACACTGTGTCCATTGTTTACCATCCCTGGCAAGAGCCACTCTCGCCATCACCATTAAAATCTGCCCCTTCTATTCCCAGCAGCCTCTCCATCCCTGTGCAAGCGTCACCACAGCTCTCTGCAGCTCCTGTGCTTTCAGGCAAAAGACCAGACACTCCCTCTCTCTGCCTGCCAGAAAACGCACAATAAACAGCGATGGCCCCTGTCTCTCTTTTCACTAGCATGCACTCGCTTGCTCGCCCTCTTCTCTCTCCTCCCAGGGTCGTTGCATGCAGGTCCAGACACTCCCGCCAGTCACTCAGAAAAAGGCCCCCCAAAAAGCAGGGCCCCCTGACACACTGTCTGCGGGGCTTCTGTGTGGTGGACTGACTGGCCCTCTCTAAAAGAGCCCGAGCCCTCTGTTTCCCGGCCCTGAGTGCACAATCCAGCGTCTGTTTACGGATGCCAGCTCCGCTCAATGCCCCCTCTCAATGCGCCTCTTCCAGCTCACAGTCAAAGTCAAATCAAGTGACTGTGTCTCTCTTTAAACTTAGACAAAGCAGAGCCATGTGACATGGCACAAACACTCCAGGCCCTGTCTGCAGCATGGAGAGAAAGAGGGAAAGGGAAAAAGAGAGGGGGAAAGAGAGGATGAACGAAAGCGAGAGAGAGGAAACCGCACCAGAGACAAAGAGAGGGAGAGGGAGAGACTGCAAGAGAGAGTGGTGGATAGTGAGTGAGGGAGAGAGAAAGGGATGGACAGAGGGAGTTGGTGCACAAGTGGAAGAGCTTGACTTGCCCCTGTGAACTGGACTGGACTGATAGGAGTAGAGGAGGTGGCGGCGGGAGGAAGCGGGGGTGTGGGAACAATGCATTGATTCGGTATGGGCTGTGTGTGGCGCCCTCCCTCGCTCTTCTCCTCTCTTGGAGTCGTCTGCCATCACGTCCCTGCGCCCACACAAGTCTCTAATTGATTTCTCCACTTTGTGGTTTTTTTTTTTCTGAGGGCTCTCTTGCAGGGCCAGTTTGATCCGGTTAGGTCTGGGGCGGGTGGGAGTGGGGTGGGGGTGAGGGGGGCTTGCAACCCTTTGCTTCCAGCGTCAAGCACCCAAAAGTCAGAGGAGGTGACATCGCTAGCAAACACTGTGACCCTGTGAGCCTGATCAAATCAGGCCTGAACAGCACACGCTGGAGCAGAGGGAAGCGCATATGAATCGAGCTCATGAAGCTCTGGCTTTGACAAGAGCTCTGATTCATGGATGCTCGACGACATGGACAGCCTTAAACAACTTAACTCTAATCCTGTACAGTCAGCTGCCCGCGCGCTTCCGCAAAACCATTTAGCGAAGCCGCCAGAGGGCACAGCCCTCGCAGCCCTAATGAGGTTAAAAATCAAAAGAACGCCACTCCAGGCTCATATCGCTGCCTCGCCACTGCTCCTAGTCTCAGGAAAAGTACATTTAAGACAAGAGCGGAGACGGGTCTTCGGGGCTTAAGAAACTCCCTTCGGCGTTGAAGTGAAATCCGACAGCAGGAGGCAGCGGGAGAAAAACGCCGCAAATGGCGCGGCCCTTATTGCTTCCCTTGGTCTATAACTCACAAATAATATTTTGATAGTGAGCACATTATTTATAGTGCTTGAGTGGGGAGTGGTGCTGCAGTGGAGCCCAGGCTGTGGCTGTGGAACTTTGTTTCCCTGTTTTGTTTTATGGTGCTCAACACCTCATTAGACGCTTGGCTAGGGCTTCCAGGGGGACTTGTTGCCAAGGAGGCAGTTTTCACAGAGCAGTTGTTCACCCCTTTAAACATGCCAGAGGCTAATTCGCCCTGCGGCGTCGGTCATATACAATTTCCTTTTACATATTCATATTTCAAGTATACTGTGTGTGAGTGTGTGTGCAGCAGGGTCGTAATTATTTACACATTACACACGGGGAATGCCAAGTGCACTGATTTTATATGGTTGGCATGTTGCTGGCTTCGGTTGATTTGAAATTTCAGTACAATATTTTGGTGGCTTTACGACTACATATTCTGTCGGCTGCTTTTTCTTTGTCCCTGCAATTGACAGAATTTTTATTCAGCAATTTATGACTTAGATTTGTGTACTGACTGTACGGGCCGGGGATGATAGATCTGTATGCATTAAGAGTGCTTGTGGTTTTTGTTGATTTACATCAGCCTCAAGTGTAGTACATTTGATATGCTTTTTGTGCTTCTATCACAATCTCTATTTCTACATGGATTTAAAATACAATAATATAACATAATGTAAAACTATACATGAATTAAGTATGAAATATTTGTTAGAAGTAGTCTCTTCAGCATAAAGAAAAGAAGTTGTGTGTTGGCTTTGTTTTGTAAGATGGCGTTGGTATTATTGTTGGCACTGAGGTAACTGCTAAGGGCATTTCAGCCACAGGGAGCGTGCAGGGGTACTGTGAGTGTGAGAGATGGCTGCGGTAAGGTGGCACTGTTTTTGTGAAATGGAGTCTGTCGGCAGGGGGCCTGGCATGCCTGTTCACGAAGCGGTGCCCGCCCTGCGCGCGTGTGTATTTTCACTTACCTCTGTAGGGGTCTGGCTGGCTCAGGTCGGGCGAGGTGGCCGACTGGACGGGCAGCTGGGGGACTGGCACTTGGTTTGGCACAATTGGATGACTGCCACGCAAACCCACACCATCCTCACGGTGAGCGCCCACCTGCACAGAGGTATAGATGGAGGGAAAAACACATTACTTTGAGGCTAAGAATCTCTCTCTCTCACACACACGCACACATACTCATCCCCCGCCCAAAAGAACCCTTTCCTTTCTGTGATGGTGCTACACTACTGCCTGTGACCTATAGAGGGCACTCTATCCACACACTTCACAAAGAGAAGTGGCAGTGAGACAAGAGGGAAAGGAAAAGACAGAATATGGAAGAGAGAGTGAAGGGGAGTTCAGGAGAGACAATATTCAAACAGAGGCAGAGGTAAACAAGTTAGAAAAGGAGAGAAAGAGAAGAGAGAAAAAGAGAGAGAGAGAGAAAAGCAAAGAGGTGGAGACAGAGTGGCAGGGAGAGTTAGGGGGAGTGGAGGGGGAGAGCGAGCACCTCCACACACCTCTGCGCTCCTTCAGCACTGACACACTCGAAGGAGCCGCTGAGGCAGGTAAAATGCAGAGCCATCTCCCAGGGAGCCTCGCAGGAGTGCGCTGATTCTCCCCCATCTGGCTTCCATCATGTCCGCCAACACAACTGACAATTATCTTAATGCCCATATGTTTAATTGTGGGCTTCCTAATTCCCCCGACAGAATCTGGAGATCCGTCAGGAATTGCGATTTGGCAGAATTGCTCTCCCTCTCTCGTCTCTTTCTCTCCCTCGCTTGCGCCCCACCTTTCTGGATCCATCACTCTCTTCCAGTCTTTTTTTCCCCCCTCACTCCGTTTTTTAAGAAATTTGAGTACCTGCCAGGTTTCTCTCCACCCCATCCCCCCTCTCTCTCCCCCTCCCCTCCCTTTGCCTGTAATTCCAGCTAAGCCTCTGACAGCTCCTAGATGTCAGCGACGCCTCCCCAGCTCCATGCAAATATCAGAAAATGTCGAAGGGGGCTTTTGTGGCGGGAACAGGCGCGGGAGTGTTCCAAGACGCCATTTGTTTGCTTGTCTTTCATCAGCGCGCGGCCCCCAAATGCAAAATGGCACTCTCCTGGCTGCGGATGGAAGGCTCTGCCGTACATATTTAATGGGGCTTTTTTATATTTCAGGGCTGGAGCGGAGCGAGAGCGCGTGCTGACGGGAGCCGGCGGTGTGGGGCGTCGCTGGGGAGAGCGGCTCGCGCGGCGTCGCCCTGTCAGCCGTGCCACCGCTAATCAGGAAGATGGCGCCTCACGCGCACCCGCCATTATGCAGCCCAGAGTCAAAGCTGGAGCACGAGTTTCTGGGTCAAGAGTGGCAGGGAGCGCCAGAACTTTCTGCGATGCGGGGGGGCAAAGGGCCCATCCGTGCGGGGCTGCTGTCGTCCTGGTGTTGACGCTGATGTATATTTTGTTTTGGCTTGCGCTCCCACTATCCTGATAAATGCGTAGGTTGCACTTTGATTTCATTGTTTCCAAGGCACTTTGACACCACCGGATGAAAGTGCTGGCTGATGCTGAACTAAGTGGCCTATAAAGAAAGGAGGCCATGCCAGCTCAAGCTTGTCTGCTGCTCACTAAGTGCACTCCCTATGTGGGGATGGCTGAACAACCTGTATGTCCAGGCTCTTTCCCATCCTTTCTCTCTGGCACACACACCACACACACACACACACCACACACACACACACCACACACACACACACACACACACACACACCAGAATTACTAGGCTTGGCTTATGCCCTCACAAACAAACACTACTTGCACAAAGATTTTTTTTTTTAACAAGGGCAAATATTTGACATGTTTATTTTTGAAGGACAACAAAGAAAATATAAATATGTTCACCACATGTCAGCCTCTCAGTAATTAGACTCCAGCGATGATAATCTGAATAATATCAGGGGATAAAACTAGTCTGTATACATAGCTGTCTGAGAGCTATTAGGTGAATACAGGAAATCAGAAATATAACACACTGTAAAAACCCATTTGTAGTCATGTCAGAAATTCACACAATCCAACTTCCGTTTGCACTTAGAAATGACAGGATGTCGCAGACATAGCGTGCTGTAAATTATGGAACTGGCAGTCCCTCCGGCAGATTTTAGGTTTAAACAGCTTCAGCGAGATCTACCTCTCACCTCTACATCAACGTAAACACACACACAAGCACACACAAACTACACTGGTCTAAGATGTGTAGGGCTGTAGTCAAGGAGCAGGTCAGACAAAAAGGACACTGGCTGAAAACGTTCCTCGAGAAAAGAGATCCAGTGTCCACTGTGGCCGTGGCAGCTCAGCAGCCTGAGACGCATGGCACGGAGAGGCCATGGAAGGCTTTGGCATTTGGAATGCCAGAGGAGGAAATGGAGGAAATGAACAAAAAAGGAGAACACTTTAGACGGAGCGAGGGAAGAGGGTTTCTGGTGGAGATCAAAGGGCATTTACCAAATGCTGAAAAACAAAACTCTTACTCTCCTTCTCTTGCTTTCTCTTTCTCTAGTTCACACCAAATCACTCACTGTTCCAGTATGCATCCTTGTGAGTGTATGATGTCGGGTGGTCTGAGAAGTTTGGATAGGGTTCTGTGAGGCTTTGAACTAGGCTCTTTGTGTGCTTTTGCGTGCGTGCATGTGTGTGTATGTGCGCATGTGCTCGTGTGTGTACAATTTTCTTTTTCCTCCCAAAGCCCAAAAAACATGCTGACCCCTGGCCAGTGTTCAAAGAAGAGGGAAAATTGCTTCCTCATGACGGTACAGTAATAAACAGCACTATTACTGCATAAGTGCCATCAGAGGCTGGCTTCAGACCAGCCGCGCTGTAAACATGAAACGGGATGTTCAGACGATCCCAGCGCTCTGAGGAAAGCACTGAAACCCTCACCAGGCCAACACAGACATAAAGAAAGACAGCAAGACGATGAAAGATGGAAGAAAAAAAAAAGGGAGATACAGTGGCGTTTAGGAGACGGCTAAATGGCAGAGAGAACATGCGTGGGGAACAACAATGCCTAACTGCATATATACATGACAGCAACAGCAGGTGCTTGAATCCAGATTCATTTCTGTCCTCAACCTGACAGACGGGAAGGAATTACAAATAACATGTTATTTTAAACGCCCATCTTCCTACACCACTGCAAATTCACTTAGCAGTGGCTCTGACGAGGTTTTGAAATCTGATCTTGAGTTAGCTTTGTTATGGCAGAATAGATGTTAAACAGCTTGTCACTGAGTGAGAAGCAGCAAACCAAACTGTTGGTTCATATATGAAAATTGACTCTGCTGTTATGGGAGCAATAGAGCATGGCCAGACTATATCAACACATTCCACAGCAGCTTGATCATACAAGGCCTACCGTGTGTGTGTGTGTGTGTGTGTGTGTGTGTGTGAAAGAGAGAGAGAGAGAGTGTATTTGTGCATGCATATCTTCATCCCAAGGTCAGTGTTTGAATCAAGAGGCTATCCGTCAAAGCGCGATACAATAGAGCGACAAGTTTACGGCCCTAAAAATAGCCCTCTGTTCACACAAACAATTGAAAGTGATGAACAAAAGCATTTGGTGGGATGTTGGGAGGGGCCGGGGGAGAAGTGAAGAGAGAGGAGAAGGGGAGAAAAGTGGGCTTGCTTAGGGAGAATGGTTTACATTACTCTCAATGGTTGGAACAAATTGACTTCCTCTGTGGGCAGAAAAGAAAAGGACCCCGATGGACATCAAACAACTCTGTATTTATCATTGGGGGGGTGTCAGGACCTAGAGAGGCGCTACAGTCGAGGGGAGGTCAAGACATGCGCTGTGTGTGCGTGTGTCTCTGTGTGTTAAAGCCATTCACATGTGCCTGTGTATTGCGTGAGTATTGCTTTCCAATCCTCCCTGTAAAGACCAATTGAAAACACTGATGCACTGGTCTGGTTGCAAGAAGGCCGTTTCATTTGAAGAGCCACTCTCCTCTTGCTGATGCAAGCCACACACACACACACAGAACACACTGTGTCTCGCTGCTCCTCTGGTCCTGAATGGGAACCTGGTCCTGCGGGCCAGGACAGCTGCTAAGGATTTAGAGTGCACTGGAACTGCAGATGTAGCGTCTTTAGATGTTAATTCAATTAAGACAGGCCTGGGCCTGTATGTATGAACTGCCTAAAAGAGGCAATACACTCTATGCATATACTATGCATACTATATATATATATATATATATATATATGTCTCATTTGAATGCATGTACCCAACATATACAATAAGAGAACCATTAGAACAGATAAATCTTGTTTGCCTTATGGAATAAAATAAGAGTATAACTTGACGGATGTGCTTCCTGTTTGTGTAACTGGGAGAGCCACCCTTCATGGCTCACCTTATGTGAGATGGAATCCATGCTGCAGATCCAAGAGCCTGATGAATGAATGGCTGTCTGAATGTGATTTGTCATTTGAGACTTGAGCATACCTTTCCCATGACTTCATCTTTTTGTCTCCTTCACACATCCACAACAGCTGCTCCTCCGCACCCTCCAGTAGGAGGGTCATGTCACAAGTCTTAGACGCCACTATTAACTCACACTTTTCACGTCTCATGGCCAAGTTGGTAGAGTTAACATAAGCAGGCCCAAATTAGAGGGCAGATTTAGCTGGGGATCGGCTCTGGGGACTGACGGACGGTCGGGCTGACGGATGTATGGACTGACGGACTGACTGAGGCCACTGAGAGGTGGGAGTGCTGTGGCGAGCTCCTCTAAAGGCAGCTTTAATGGGCAGTCCCAGCTTAAGCACTTTAGCTCAGATAAACAGTCTGGACAGAGTGGACTATCCATCTTTTAGTGCTTTCACTGGATCTGGCCAGCGTGCTTGGGGAGAGGGAAGATGGAGGAAAAAGGGGGGGGGGGGGGGTGCGGGGGCTGTGACACACTGCAGACAGCAGGGGGCGCACTGGGGCTGCTGCTTCAGAGGTGGCCGTGGAAAAGTCACATCACAAAGCAGGCCTCTGTCAAGCCGTCGTTTCCATAGTGAGGGAGGGAGGGCGGGCTGGGGGTCGTTGGCAAAAAAAAAAAAAAAAAAAAAAAAAGACGGGAGTATAATAGTGTGCCTTTGTGCGTCTCAGACATACAGACACAGACACAGACACACACACTCTTCCAAACACGCGCACACATACACACATGCGTGTGCGCGCACAGCTTAATTACCCTTACCACTTCCTGTATTTTCGTCACAGATAAGTGTTTGTGTACCCCTGTACAGTTTTCCTGCATGCGCAGAGCCATGCCAAAACCACCATTTTCTCAAAAGCAGCCCCAGCCTTTAAAAGTGTGACCACATTTGTGGCATGGACTGTAACTCTCGTGTCAGCACCTGTGTTAGTTGAAGAGTGAGTGAGTGCGGATGTGGCGGGCAACAGTTATGCTACATAATAACAGACACAGGTTCCATTACGCACATTCCAAAAACCAGTGTGTCATTGATGTAAAACACTGTGCTGGACTTGGGAGAAACAGCTTTTTAATTAACCACACATTCTAGTGCTTTTTGGGGGGGGGGGGGGGTTAGTGACACTTTTTACACCACCAATCCACAACAATTTTCCCCAAACTCAATTTTTAATGAAGATCTTCAATGTGTTTTCCTGCCTGCTTCCTTTTGTCTCATAGGTGCTCATTTTTTGGCAGGGCTTTCTGCATTCTGGCTTTTGTTGATGGTGCCTACTTAATCACAGTGGGAGAAAGGGGGCATCTATCTATCCTCACTTCTCTTTAAAAGGACCCCTGGCTAGTAAGATTTCAATGCTTAAAATGCTTTCTCTTTAATTAAAACTATTAAAATATCCCTTCATTTGCAGAGCTGGAAATGTACGTCTCAATGCTTTCTGGACACAAAATGACATCACCTGGTTGATATTGATGGTGTCTTTGGACTGCTGCACCTTGATTGGATGCAACCAGGTCACTTTTTACAACAAGTTTAGGAGTCAAAGCATTTTCTAATCTTTTAAGAAGACTAAAAACATTCAGAGTGTTTTTAAATCATGTATATGTAGCTGATGCTAAGGTCAGTTTTATAAGGTCAACATGTCTTACTAGCCAGGGATATCTTTAAGAACCAAATTCTGAGGCTACCTCTCCTCTCATGCAGCACACCTCCCTCCCTCCCTCCCTCCCTCCCTCCATCTCCCGCGCTCAAACAGGGTGGAAGTTTAGCTCCCTTTTAAAAAGCCACAGATCGGATGGCTTTTGACCACAATCTGCTATCTCCACAAGATTTACTGCAGCTTAGGACCGATTTATTCAGAGAGGAGACACTTTTAAAAGGTATTATTCAGTCTCTTTTAAGCTGTAATGCACCCGGCTCCTGCCTTCTAATAGGCCGCACGTCCATTTAAACTGCTTAGAGGAACACTCAGCCGTGCTGAACTGCTGAAAGTGTTTAAAGATTAGGTCATAATACCGCACCTACCCCACTCAACCCTTAACATGTGATGATGGTTTGTGGATGTTTAGATGTTTAAGTGTGTGTGTGTGTGTGTGTTGTTTGGAAGGGAAAATGGGGAATGGTCAGGTCGTTACAGAATGAATAGGTGGGACACTGGGTTATTGTGTGTCTGCGTGTGTGTGTTGGCAAATCCAGTGTAAGACAGGAAAGCTGGGATGTGTGTGGGTTATCTGGTGTGTCTTTACAACGTTAGACTGTGAACAAAGCGCATTAGGCAAATCGCTTAAGAAGCAAAGCGCCGCATCCCTCTCCTCTCCTCCCCTCCCCCGCTCACACCACACTCACACTCTCACACCAGTGGCAGCAGAGAAAACACATGCCTCTCTTCAAACTCCAACCAAAACACCACCCGCCTCCCATGAGCCTCACTATCCCCCTACCCCCTGTCCCAACGCCCACACTGTCCACTCTCCCCCCACCACCCCAGCTCCGTAACGCTCCTCTCAGACACATCATGAGAGCACCTGCTTTCTCCATGACCTCAGCCTCCCCAGTCTCTGACTCCTGGCTTGTAGGAAAGCAACTCTCCAAATATGATCCAGCTGTTTCCCAAAGGGGGGGGGGTGTTTGGGGAGTGAAGAAGAGGGGAGTGGGAGGGGAGAAGAGGGAGGAGGTGTCATGCATACCCCGCAGATCTCAACCAGGTGACCAACTTTTCCCACCAACCTATTCCCACTCCTCCCCCACGCCTTGGTAGCCCCCTCCCACGAAAACAGCCCTCCTCCTCACGTGGAACAAACCAAGTGATGGGAGTGGGGGACTTAGACAAAGGCAAAGAGTTTCAAACACAAATTTAAATGAGCCATTTTCTGTGCGGCTTCTCTCTGCCTCATGGACACTACTCACAGTGTGGTCATCTTAACGAGATGCACATTTAAGCTTCCTGCCATCCCACTCTCAGGGCTACGGCGAGAGGGAACAGCCAGGAAGGGGGGAAAAAAAAGTTAAGCAGATGTTTCCTTTTGCCTTTGACGCAGAACAATCCAGAGAAACGCTGCTCAGTTAAACAGCCCATCAGAAACAGCTCCATCAATGTGCAATAGTGGCTCAAATTACACCACATCTACTTTAATCTGTCACCAACAGGTGTTTTAAGCACATTATCGTTTCAGTGGGACAATCCTTAAACCCACTCTCTGGTTGCTGAGGACTAAGGACGTGGGAGTAAGGGTGTGTGTGTGTGTGTGTGTGTGTGCGCACGGGCTGTATGAGTGTAAGGGTATGTTTATATGTGTGTGTGTGTGTGTGTGTGTGTGTGTGTGTGTGTGTGTGTGTGTGTGTTTGCACATGTGCATGTGCTTGGGCTGGGGCGTGCGTGGTGTAAATCGGTGATGAGAACAGCAGATGGCTGAAGTGTGACTTAAGCGCTGTAATCAGTGGAAGACTGTGGGATGCTGTGGCAAATATCTCCACTGATTCCCATGGAACACTCTTGTCTACTGCGCGCACGCGCACACACACACACACACAAATACCCTCGTGAGAGACCAATCATATCACTCCTCAATCAAACACGCCCCACAGCGCTCACTGCTCAGCTCCAACATGTGCAGAGCACAATGTGTAACTCAAGCCCCCTGACCAGCACAGTTCACTGCAGCATCTTTTTCCCTTCCTGTTTCTCCTCTCTAATGTCTTCTGTTCCTGTCTTCCATTTCAGTCTACTCTCTCTCTCTCTCTCGCTCGCTCGCTCTCTTTCTCTCCCCGTGTCTTGATGGACAGGCCGCATGGTTAACGTCACCAGGAAAAAGGGGGTCAGTGGGAGCCGTGGGGGCCGAGGTGGCAGTCACATGTGCGGGTGTGTGTTTCCTCCGATTCCGACTGCGAGGTGAGAGGTGTGCAAATAAACAGGCTGTGTGGGGCCCTCGCCAGGACACAGAGCAGAGCGCCAGGGGCCCCCCCGGAACCCGTCTGCAGGCCATCGGGTCCCCGCGCTGCAAAATAAGCAAGGGACCCAGGGGCTAGCCCCTGCAGATCGCCGCCATTTAGGAGATGCAGACTCTGTGCGCCGTGTTTGTTTGTATTAAGAAAACAGCCTCATCAGTGCTGGGAACGCGGGGCAAACAACGGCCGCTCTTACTGACAGGGAAACACAAATAAACACAACAACATTACCGCCTCTCAGGGCTCGTGCAGAAATACCTAATTACGGGCCCCTCAGGGCACATGGATATAGTCACAGCCAAAGCCACATGCCTGCTGCCACTACCTGTGTGTGTGTGTGTGTGTGTGTGTGTCTATTGCTCCATCACAACCTTTGCGTGAGAAGGGTCTTACTGTTCCCCATGACTCACAACACAAGGCTCACACAAATATGCAAGAGCTTACTGCTGCTGGGAACACTGGTAAATATCAGTCTTTGCTTTTTCCTGCTCCACCACTGCAGTATATCTGCACTGGAGTGGTAGGAGAGATAAAAGAGTAAGGCACAGCATGCCTCTAACCTCTCGGACTGTGTTTATGTAGTCTATATATGAGCTTCTGTGTGTCATCTAGAGACAATAGCACACATATGCATATATACTGTGTACAGTATGAAGATATGCTTGGCTAGTGTGTCTGCCCAAGTGTCTGTGGGAAGAAGGTGTGTGGGTGTGTGCTTGAGAGTGTGTGCTTTGTGTTTGTGTAGTACTAGTGTGTGTGTGGTGTGTGTGGTGAGGACTCCAGCCTAGTCCCATGTGTTTCCTCTCTCTCTGCCTCCCACTGAAGCTTTATTCCCCACAGCTGGCTGCCTCTTTATGGCTTGTTTCAAGTAGAAAAAAAACACCCTTAAATATGGAAAAGATTACCAGCATCTTCCTTGATGTTTTGAGGTGAACCTCCCCCTTCGCCTTTTCTCTCTCTACTCCACCCCCCTTCTTCCTTCCCTCCTTCTCTCCCCCCTCTGCCTGTGTGGAACACATCCTCAGTCCAGCTTTAGGTCTGACTGAATCCCGAAGCCATTTCCTTTATTTACCCCCGGTCTGTCTGTTACTGGCCATGCGCAGTGGCCTGGCTAGTCTGTGTGTGTGTGTGTGTGTGTGTGTTTGTTCATACATGGCCATGCACTGTGCTGTATAGCACGTGGCTATGTGGCTTGACTAGCAGATGTGTGTGTGGTGTGTGTGTGTGTGTGTGTGTGTGTGTGTGTAAATGGCTGTACTTGGCCTGTTGTGTAGCCATAGAGCTGACCTCACTGTGCCAGTGTCAGGCCTGATCTGGTCAGCACAGTATGTAACAAGTGCCTGGAGTGTTAGGGGAAAAGATGTTGAAATATGAACACACACACACACACACACACACACACACACACACACACACACACACACACACACACACACACACACACACAGATGGAGAGCGAGGGAGGGAGGGACACAAAACTCTTCTACTGGTCCCATTTTCTTTTTCAGCCCCATAGAGAGTGAGATGGGGAAGAGTGGGAGTGAGGTGGGGAAAGCAAGAGGAAGGAAGAGAGAGAGAGAAAGAGAAAGAAAGAAAGAAAGACAGAGGAAGGGAAAGAGAGGGAGAGTAAAGGAGGTCCAGCTTGAATTGCATCAACATGTCACACATTCCGCAGGACTACACCACAGACATGTGGTAGTCGTCAAACTTTATAAGACACACTGCTGCCGCTGCTGGTGTGTGTGTGTGTGTGTGTGTGCGTGTGCGTGAATCAGTGAATGAGAAGTGTTTCACTTCTTTCTTTTCCTTTCCACATCCCCTTGCTTTTCCTACAGATCTTTTCTCTTTGTACCTCTGCAGCTAATAACAGGCTTTCTCTTTGCACTGCTTTCACTGGGCTTTGGACTGTTGTCCATTGCAGGGGACAAAAACACTGAAAAGCATATGAGCAGGCCTGAGCTTGGGATCAGCTGGGAGTGTGAGTTTGCTTTTTAGAAAGGACTGAGGCAAATCTTTCGAAGCAGTCATCCTCTCTCTCTCTCTCTCTCTCTCACACACACACACACACACAAGCACACAGATGACTCACCATGATGGAGTGGCGGTTGGCGGAGAGCAGGCCGGTCCCGTAACCGGAGCCTAAGCCGCCCATGGCTCCATTGTGGGCGGGGCCGATGAGGCTGTGCATGTCGGCGTGGCCGCTGGGCATGGCGGGGGAGGGGCCCACGGCGTGGCTACGCAGCACATGGATGGCGTCATCCAGCCGCTCAAGACGATCCTCGATGCGGCTCTGCTGCAGGGGGTGGGGGGTGGACGGAGACCACAGACAGGATGAGCAGAGAATGGCCTTATGACTTCAAGGTAAACAGCTCCGTGGGACTATGGGATCATATTTGTCTAAAGTGTCTGAAGTCCAGTGACATGAAACGACAATTGAGCAGAATATCTGGAGTCTGAGGGGATTGTTGAGGTTTTCCCTCTTAGTTCACCTATTAATGCTGAGTGTAACCTGCAGGCTGCTGCTGTGTGTGTGTGTGCATGTGTGATGGGGATGCTTACCAGAGAGTGCAGTGGGGCCTCATAGTTGGGGGAAGATGGGCCCTGTCCTCCATTCCTGGACCAGACTGCTGAGCTGGGGGCTGCAGGAGAGAGAACAGGGGTCAAGGGGGTTGGAGACACACAGGAGCTCCACTACAACACTGAAGGACCATCTCTTCAACAGGACCACTGTTCTCCCTATCTAAAGACTCAGAGGGCACAGTCTGGAAAACAGGAGTGTTCTGGTGTGTGTGAGTCTACTGGCTCTCCCTGCTCTGCATGTCCTGCCATCACCCCCTCTTCCCTCTCCTCTGTCTCCTGCCAGAAGAGCTCCAGCTCCAGGACCGCTGCTCCGCAACACTACGTCTGCCTGTCTGCCTGCCCGCCCGTCTGCCCACCTGTCTGCCTGCCGCAGCCCTCTAATGCCTTGTGACAGCTGGATAAAGAGCTGCTCAGACGCTAGCCACACTGTCTGCCCACCGCTGGAATCAGATTTACACACGGCCTGATGAAAGCATCCCCTTCAGCATGGCCAGAACAGAGGAGGTGAGAGAGAGAGAGAGAGAAGGAAAGAGAGAGAGAGGCCGAGTGGAAAAGAGAGAGAGTAGAGAGGGAGTGAAAGAGTGGAGATGAAAGAGGGCTCTGCTGTGCTCCCTAATGAGGAAGTGCATTTTAATATTGGGGGTAAATAATGACAGGTTTGGATGTCTGGAGCCACTGATCCATGCAAAGTCTTGTAGTCCTCCTAAGGCTGTGTCAAGACAATGAGGAGGCTGTGTGTTCTGGTCGGTCCCAGTGTGTGTGTGTGCATTCGCTGACACTTTCACAAAGGTCCCGAGAAGTGGATGTGGTTCCTGTCACTTAGTCAGTTAATCCTGCAGTGGGGCATATGGGCCTGTGCCTAAGAGGGAGCAGGAGGAGGTGGAGGAGGAGGAGGAGGAGGTGGAGGAGGAGGAGGGGATTGCTGCGCTAAAGGCCCTGGGAGCAGGCCGCTCACACCAGGCCCCATCCTTTCACTCTGTGTGGAATGAACAGTCCCTCTCTCCCCCCATCCCCCCTCCATCCCTCCTCCTTTCTCTATGTCCTCCCTTCAGCGATCCCTTGCTTTTGTCCTGGTGCTTTTGTGTAGCGGGCCCTGATCTGTGCGACCTGTGATCATTAGCTGGTGGGGGGGTGTAATGTGAGCCTGAGCTCTCGGGGAGGCGGGGAAGAGGAGTGAGCGGAGCTGCGAGAGGCAGGTATGGCCACAAAGGGCCCAAGGAGGGGTGTGTGTGGGGGGGGGGGGGGGGGGTTGTCTGTGTTATGGAGATCGGTTCACCTCTTCCCCCACTCCTCTCAATTGTGTGTGCGTCTGGAGCGGGTCTGTAAACCCAGAGCCCACTCAAAGGACGCCCACCACCAAGGTAATTAGCAGGGAAGTTCATGAGAGCGCCAGGGTGTAAGGAGAGAGAGAGAGAGAGAGAGAAAGAGAGAGAGAGAGAGAGAGGAAATTGACCTCTGCGGCTCCTCGTCCTACCCCTGCCTCCATCACGCTTATTAGATCTTATTATGTTGTTGTTCTTGTCCCCTCTTATGTCAACGCACATCGCCGACCACCCCCCCCCCCCATCCCCCCACAACCTCTTCTTATTATTAACACTCATTTCCCTTCTTGCCAATTAGCATGTGATTACTTCCACATTCATGTGCAAATAAACTTCACGTGTTGCTCCTTACCTGACAAAACATTTGTGCCTAACATCCAAATATACCTCTGCGAAACTTTCAAATAAACTTTCAAGTGAAAATATTAGTTCCCGGTGGTCGGCTTAGTGAGCGGCGCTTTCATTCGCGGACTCTATTAACTTTAATACTTTAATAAACGGCAATTACGGGACGCCACTTCTGCGGTGACGGGTGCAGCAGTTTTGCGGCGCTGCTTTTGAAAAGGGGTTGTTGAGGAGCGTTTGTAATTAAGACTATCAGTCAATACACAGGGAAATATCAAATGCTGGGTGGCTGAGACAATTAGCACTGAATTTTACATGCTGATTACCAGGAACTTGTTTTTCACTGTGAAGAACCCGCGCCACAGAGTAGTTGTGCCATTGCTTTGCTGAGAACGCTAATTGGTGAAAAAACAAAGCGGAGCTTACAAGGGAAGGGTATTATGGGTATGCATGTGCATGTGTGTGTGTGTGTGTGTGTGTGTGTGTGTGTGTGCAGACACGCACACACGTTTGTTGATTATATAGACATTGCTGTTAAGTTAATGTGCGTGTGTATGTGTGCACATGATTTGTATTATGCGTGCGTATGCTTGTTGTTAGGATCCATGCGCTGTGCAGATGATAGCCCTTGATGAAGTGACTGCTGTGGGAACTGGGGAGTAGGTGTCTATGGCCCGTCTCTCAGCCTTGAGGAGTGGAAACGCTGACTGTCAACCTTCTTGTAAAAAGGCTCTTTTTGGAGCTTTGAGGCCCCTGTTGTCAACTCTCAACCCTCTCTCATCTTCTTTTGGATGGTCTTTTGTGGAGCTGTTTCTTTTTGTTGCACATCTATGATGCATTAAACACACCAAATAACTGTGACCACAAACACTTCATAGAGTACACTGCCCAGAAAATGAGTACATTCCCATCAGTCTCTTCTTGATCCCCAAGACAATTTCCTCACTCATTCAACTACCATAGATCAATTAGATCATCCTTGGTGTATATGTGTGTGTGTGTGTGTGTATGTGTGTGTGTGACAGAGAGAGACTGCAGGTACCTGTGAGGGAGGGAGGAGAGCCTACAGGGGTGGAGGGGTTGGATGAGAAGCTGTTGTTTGTGTGATCCGGGGAGTAAATCTGAAATGAGAAGGCAGCCAAACATGGTGAGGCAACATCTTTCCCCCTTCCCCCCAGAAGTGAAATCAGCAAGGAAACAGCAATAGGGAATGTGTGTGTGTGTGTGTGTGTGTGTGTGTGTGTGTGTGTGTGTCACTGGTGCGTGGGTGTATTTGTACAAGACAGAGAGAAAGCGCTTGTGTGTGTGTGTGTGTGTGTGTGTGTGTGTGCATGCTCTGCATCCTGCTTTCTCACTGTACTGCTGACATCAACAAGACCCATCATCACAGAATCTTCCCTTTAGCGGGATTCTCACAGAGTCTTCAGCTCGGAGCTAATTATTCTGCTAAGGACTTTAACCTTGCTTTGCAGAAAACACATTTAATCACTCCTCAATTAAAGCGCTTATCATCGAATACTCTTGAGCAATACTAACTAGCAAGAAATGAGCGTGAATAAACAGTCTAAATATAAAGACGGGGAATAAAAACGCTTTGGAGATGTGCGAAAGTGCGTAGCTGAGACCACACTCCTCAGGAGACTAGAACAGACACATGACAGGTAGGTAAGTACTGCACATCCTCCACAAAAGACCTAGCATAGCCAGGTATATTCACTAGCCTGGAACTCAATGGACAAATTCACATGACAGCTTAACTTACTGCTATTGTTGAGTGCTATCACATAAATTTCTTAGTGGGGATTTTTTAAGTGTGCGTGTGTGTGTGCGTGTGTGTGTGTGTGAGAGAGAGAGCGAGCATGAATGAGCCTGTGCATGTGCATGTGCGTAGGTGAAGTGTCTGGGGCCTTGTTAGGGCCTACTCACTGAAGCCAGGGCCTTTCCAAGGGCGTCACCCGTCTGGGAGCTGCTTGCCGCCCCACTTGGCGCCCGGTTAGCTGCAACAGAGGGATGGGAGAGGCCTGTTGACAAGGACACTCTTTGAGCCGTCTCCCCCTCCCCTCCCCTCCCCTCCCCTCCCCTCCATCACGCCAACCCTCCCTCCATCTAATCCCCTCCCCCCCTTCAAGTGCGCCACGTCTCCAGCTGTCACAGAGCTCGCCTCCAAGCACATTATTCATGCTCCCGCTAGTGTGAGGCTGACCCAGGAGAGGAAGGACGGACACACACACACACACACACACGTGCACGCACAAACACACACACACACGGACAAAGTGGAGAATCCCACTGAGGACCACCGGACCGCCTACGTTTATCTCACAGAGATCAACAAACACACAAACACACATACACACTTACTCTTACACATTCAGTGACGCTGGCCAAAACCACCCCAGATTCTCCCATCATCCTCCATGCTCACTCAACAAGCAGGAAGTCGAACATTTGCAAAAGAAATTAAGTCTCATCGTCCCATTTGTAGCATTCCAACTATTGGTCCACAAAACAGGCCCAGTGTCTCAGTCACTGTAACAGGCATTCAGTGGCCTGATCACTACTGTGTGTGTGTGTGTGTGTGTGTGTGTGTGTGTGTGTGTGTGTGTGTGTCTGTGAATGTTTTTATGCCCATAGTGTAATATGTGCAGTGGAAAACCTCTTGCTAGTTCATTTGTGGTCAAATCTCTTCAATGTGAGCATATACCCTCAGTGCATTTGCGTGTGTCTCTGACTGCCTGCCTTGTGAGCCTGCTGCAAATGTGGTGTTTATTGTGTGTGTGTGTGTGTGTGTGTGTGTGTGTGTGTGTGTGTGTGTGTGTGTGCATGTGTGGGTCCTGCTTCCCTGACACGCTCCTTGCCAATCTCTCCTGACAGCCTCTGCTCCACTGACTGGGCCTCCCAGATGGAGCGTTTACGCTTTCACAGACAAGTTAGCTCTGCTTCGCTCCACAGGGCATCCAGCTCCGCTTGCCATTCTCCAGGCCAAAGAGCCCACCGACTGCCGCCGCCGCCTCCGCCTCCGCTCCTCCATCTCGCCGCTGACCCGACCCTCCTATTAATCTCCCCTGGCATCGCCAGAGCCTCATGCCCACTCATCTCCATCCACTCCTCTACTTCTTTCCCTCATGACCTTGTGCCCACTCACCTGACACAGTGCCACTCTGAAGGTTCTAGGGCT
>PYXC01001128.1:2982500-2997500 GCA_015244755.2 Tenualosa ilisha
GGCTCAAAAAATATGAAGACAAACTTCATTTGGGACAGATGCGCTCCACAGACATGCTTTACAAGTCCCCAAAGTATCAAAGAACTTACACAAACACACACCACCAGGAATGTATTTGTGCCCCCCCTCCTCTTCCTCTTCCCCAGACAAGCACTAGTGAGACCCCAATTTCCATGTTTCCCACAGTCTCAAGCATGCACCTGTCCCGCTCGGTGCAGCTGAGGCTACCTGCAAGCATCAGATGGGACAACCCCCCTACCCCCCCCCCAAACAACACACACACACACACACACACACACACACACACACCACACACACACACACACACACACACCACACACACACACACACACACACACAACGTACCACACACACAACCTTGCCTCTCTATCCAGGAGGATATCTTGCACTTCGCTGGTGCAAGAAGTCAATTTGCCTCCATGAGCCATCCATGTGGGCTCCATAATTGGAGGGGAACCATTAGATGATTCAGAGGCACAGGGAACAGGGTGGATGAAGTCAGCCAGCCCCAGACAGACAGACAGACAGACAGACAGACAGCAGAGCCCAGCAAAGGCAGCCCAACCATCTGAAAGACACCACATAGATCTGCCAAAGGGTGTGTGTGTGTGGGGGGGGGGCAGAGCGACAACAAAGAGGCCTCGTGCCCATGAAAAGAAGAAAAGAAGAAAATACCTTTCGCACAAAGACGTAAGAGGCTTTGCTTTTATTTCGCCGCTTGCTCATGTTGCGTACGGGATTTATGAGGTGTGCTTTTGGACAGGATGTCTTGTTGCCTGTTGAGCTGGCGCGGTTGCATGCACTGAACAGCACATTGTGGGGGGGGACCCAAACTGAGCATTGGTGAAATACAATCTTTGAGCTGAGCAGAGGAGTTCAGGAGAGAGAAACAGTGGGGAGGGAGAGAGAGAGAAAGAGAGAGAGAAAGAGATTGTATGTGAGTAAGAGAGTAAGATAGTGAGTGAGAAATGGAGTATATACTGAGCATCTGCTAGTCCCCATCAAAGCCCTCTCCTAGTCTCCTCTCCTCACCTTCCTGTATGACACCAGCCCTGCTAGTTTGGGCCACAACTCACATCACACTCGTGGCAAGGCCTGCTGGACTACATGTTACCATGACGATGGCAACATTCTGATGTAGGGGGTTTGCCCCGGCCTACTGACCCTTTAATGAGCACAAGGCTCTCGGGGAGAGTGCTAGGGAGTTCACACACACACACACACACACACACACACACACACACACACCACACACACACACACACACACACCACACACACACACCACCACACCACCAAACTAACAAACTTCTTCCTACCCTTAGAAGACAAGTAAGGACACTCACACAAAAATAGCATGCCAGCAACTATACAGCATGTAGAAATCCAGTCAAGACACGCACACATGAAGTAAGTAAGATAGATTATAAGCATGGGAGTAAAAGTATGTGAAGATATATAAAGTAAGTTAATGTGTATTTGGAGAGAGTGACAAAGTGAGTATTTGTGTGTATTGCGCATGTGTGTGTGTGTGTGTGTGTGTGTGTGTGTGTGCATGAGGGACAGAGGGAATGTCTGTTTACTGCCCTTGATCAGAAACAGATGTGTTGGAATGCGTGCGAGAGAGAAGCAGTCACGAAACCCCTGCCCTGCTGCTCCACCCCCCTCCTTCTTTCCGTCTCTTCAATCCCCCCCACGCCCCCACTCCTCCCCCCGGCCCAAGGGCCCTCCCACTGCACCTGTGCTGGGGCCCCAGCCGCTCTAACGCATTCCAGATTGGGCCCTCTGGACCGAGTCAGGACAAAACCACTGGCCCAGCCTCCAACTGACACACAGCCAGTGTTTGAGTACACACACACACACACACACACACACGCACGCACGCACGCACCACGCACGCACGCACGCACCACGCACGCACACCATCACAGACCTGCTTCTGACAGTGCCTGTCAGAAATATCACAACAAAAATACACACATGTGCAATAATGTAAACACATCCACAAACACAGCCACATCATTACAAAAACACAAAAAAACCCAAAATATCTCTCTCTGTATGATCTGCTAATAACCACACACGCGAAAAAGTCTAAGCTAGCAGTTCTGCATGCATACTACAATACAGGTGATATAGTGTATCAAATACAGGGCTGAGACAGCATCTTTCACTGGAGTGGTAACACAGGTAAGATATGGTGCCCTTCAACAGAGATGACTATGATGTGAAAACCTTACTGATGATTGACTGATTAAACCCCTCCCCCCATCTCTCCCTCTCTCCCGCACCTCTGGCCCCATGCCACACGCGTTCTTCCGCCAGGAAGCTCATTAGGTGGCGTGGCGTGGCGTGGCGGGCTGTATTGTTTGGAGCAGGCCAGCGGCGGCTCTGAAGGTTCATTTCTGCTCTAATGCCCAACACATGCTGGGGGCTGACTAAGAGGAGGCAGGCCCTGCTGATGTATTGAGCCATTCCAAACACAGCCCACAACATTGCTGAAGTTACACACAACAGATGGGAGAGAGAGAGAGAGAGAGGGGGGGGGGGGGGGGGGGGGGGGGGAGAGAGAGAGGGAGGGAGAGAGAGAGAGAGAGAGAGAGAGAGAGAGAGAGAGGGTATGGGAGGTGAAAGACAGAGGGAAGAGAGTGAAGGGAAGAACTGGAGAAAAAGTTAGTGTGAAGGAGAAGAGAGGAAAAGGACTAGAAAGGAGATTTAAAGAAGGGCAGAGGGAGAGAGAGAGAACAATCCGGAAGGAAATCCCACCCACCTCTCCCTAGACTTTATTCTATCAACCTGCAATTGTAGTAATGTGCTCCAGATGCAGCTACGCTTCCACAGCTTTCTCATAGGACACACATGCCACAGGCCTGCGGCTGCCATTATCAACACACACACACACACACACAGACACAGACACACACACACACACACACACACACACACACACACACACAGACACACACAAACAGCTCACGCTTTCTTTCAGTTGCAGTCCCTTTCGTACACATACACACAGTCAAGGATACATGCTATGTCCAGTGTACACAAGCACATATATGTAGTCTCTCCTTCTCTCTAACACAAAAACATACCACACACACACACACACACACACCACACACACACACACACACACACACACACACACACCACAAAGAGAGAGAGCCTTGAGCCTACCATTACCATCAAATGGTAATTGATTCCACATGAGCCACAGCAAGAATCAGAGAGGAGAAATACACATGCCAAAGCAGTCTCATTCACACACACACACACACACACACACACACACACACACACACACACACACACAGACACAGACACACAGACACACACTTGCAGTCAGACTCCCTGAGGAGGCCCAGCTTCCTGTTGCTTGATTAGGGCGCACCATGCGAAGACAAGTGCGCGCCTCTGCAGAGTGCACCTGTGACTGAGGGGGTGAGGAGGTGCTCCCCCCAGCACGCTCACAGCCAGACCTCCAAAAGCAGGCGGGGGGGGGGGGGGGGGGGGTAGAGGGTGGGGGTGGGGGTTAGAGAGGTGGGGGTGAGAGGAATTGGGGAGCTGGGGAGGGAGGGCTGAGTCCTCACTACCACAAGGCAGATGTCACAGCAGCCAGGAAACGGGCGACAACAAGGATCAAAAGTGGGTAAGGTGTGAAGGAGGCGACAGCATTTGGACTCGGAAGACAAAAGAGAGTGACACAAAAGCAGGGAGGATGAAAAGATGAAGGGAGGCAAAACACTGGGTGAGGAGAGATGAGATGCTTGGGATGGTGGAGAAGACCAAAAACACAACTGTGGTGTTCATTTGAGCAGAACCTGAGCTCAACAGCACCTCCCACAGAAGGCCTACATGTGTGTGGAAAATGAGCTCATGTCAAATGGATATGCACCTCCACCTCAATGCTTGGACTTGTGCCCACCTGCATGTGGGCATGTACAGAATGTATGTACACACAGACACACACACACACACACACACACACCCAAAGCAGCAGCCATACACAGAGCCTCTGTCCCTTTCCCCCTCAACCCCACCACAGGATGAAAGCCTCCTCTGGAGCGTTTGCGTTCTTCCGAGGCTGGATATTTCCCCTGCGGCACGAGGACTTTTCCACAGCAGGAAGAAGAGAGTGGGCACAGCAAGGGGGCAAGGTCTGGAATGTGTTGCACGTGGACATGGAAGTGCCACACACACACAGTCTGTAAAAGCAGACGCTCTCATGCCAAGGGAGGGTAGGAGAGGACAGGCCATCAATGTCCTGCTCATGGCTGTGCCAACAGGAAGGACTAACACACAGCAGGAGATGCTTGGTGGCTCTCCTTTAATAACGAGATGGAGGCACCATCAGCTGCCACACTCTTCAGTCCACAGGAGGCCACAGGCCACACAGCCCTGCACACGCATATGGTGTGGCTCAGGGGGGAATGGGCTGGGGCTGGGGCTGGGGCTGAGGCTGAGGCTGAGGCTGGGGCTGAGGCTGGGGCTGGGGCTGGGGCTGGGCTGGGCTGAGGCTGGGGCTGGGGCTGGGGCCGGGGGTTCAGCTCACAGAGCACTGCTATTTTCCAGAGGTTGGAGCTGGAGGGGGGAAATGTGGGATGTCTAACTTCCCCACAGGCAGCAGGACTGGGCCCTGGTGAAGAGTGGAAAAAATGACCCCCGCGCCCAGCCCTTCTCAATACACCCTCCTTCCACCCATCCACCCATTCATCCCAGACCTCCTCTCTCCTCCCTCCCTCCCTCCCTCCATCCATCCTTTTCTCCTAACAGCATCTTCTCCTCCATCATCTCACGCAGCTCATGCTAGCTTAGCCACTGCTGGCACCTGAGAGAGCTTATCTGTGTGGATGGCTATGCACTAGTGCTAAACAAGTCTACACCTTCATCATTTACGATGCAAAGGAGACAACAGTCTTCTTCCATTAGCACTGCAGACTTTTAACAAACTTTTACCTTCCCATGCCAACTATGGCCTCCATCCCTCTGAATCTGTCTCATAAAAATGCACTTTCCACTCTCACAGCCCTCTGGCTTCACACACTGACACAGACGTTTGAGCCTGAGATGAAGTGTAAAAGTCTATCTGTGTTTGGCTGCATGTTTGTCCATGTTTCACTCATTTGGAGAGAGAGCCTCCATATGTCTATGCATTGTAGAAATGGGATTTAACTAGGCAGTGCAGAAGCATCATTACCAACCATCGCACTTGCACATGAAATCACAAAGCCAAACAACTCCAGCCAGTAGAGCTGATACGCTCCCACCAGTCGGCTCTTTGAATTCAGATAAATGGTTGGATGAGAACTAAAGAGTTTTTGTTTTGCCCAGTCGTCTATGCAGATATGAAACCCACACTGGCGCATGGTGAGAGGATGAGAGGAGATTCCCACTAGGCTCCAGGGTGGAGGTAGAGAGAGGGGGAGAAGAGGGGAGGAAGAGGTGAGGAGGGGGGAGCACAGGGAGGTGAGCGAGAGAGAGAGAGAGAGAGAGAGAGAGAGAGGAAGATGTCTGTGAGGGGTGTACCTGCTGATAAGAGGGTTATCTGGCTAACAGTGGGAAGTGTCAGGGTCTTCGTGTGAGGCTGTGTGTGTCGAGCGCTCGGCAGCAAAGGCCTGCACTGAGACAAAGGCAGGGGGGACAGGCTGGAAACAACAGCGCCTGCTTTGCCGGCTCTGTCTGTGTGTCAACACACATTAACATAGTGCTGCTCTTTGCCCAGGAAAAGACACACAGGAGTAATTCATACAAATAGACAAACACCCAGATACTGTACACTGTTACTCTCTCACACATACACACACACACAAACACACACACACACACACACACATGCACACACACGCATGCACGCACAGACAAAAAGAAATACAGTTGGAAATTTCTGCTTGTCAACTCACGTGTCGGCTGACTTTAGATCAGGCAAGTCTAGCTGTGCATGTGTGTTTGGTCCGCACTCATCCTTTGCTGTATTTGTCTTGCATGCCAAAAGCCCTGACAGTAGATTGAGAGGGCACTGCGGAGCCATATGCCTTAATGTCAGCTAAAGTTCTTGCTTTGCTCTCCTCCAGCAACATGTGGACTTCAACTCCACTCCAGCACAGCAGCCAATAAGAGGCACGCAAGGCCTCCACAGCCAAGTCTTGCGAGTGTATATCATCTTCAGAGGGAGTGAGTGACAAGCGAAGTGAAAGGAAAAGAAATCAAAAGTGAGAGAATCCAGGCCTCTCCCGACCGACTCAAACTCTGAGCCTTGGGCCTGCTGTTGTAAAGCGTGTTCACTTCCTCCGTGTTTACGATCGTCAGGCTTGTGTTCCGTATGACTTAGACACTCACAGTGGTGGACTCTGTGGCCCTATGCTAGCATGCTAAAGAGTGATCTTCACACATAGCTAGATGCTAGGACCCCTGAGGAGAGCCATGATGGAGGCCTGAGGCTGTCAGCAGTCAGACTGCTATCCCAGCACACACGCAAGCAGCACTAACTGCCACAGATGTGCCAAACTAGTGCGTCTTTCACAGTCTCTGCTTATTCCTAGGGTGCACTCACATCAAACAATTCAACTGTGGCTGGCCTGAGAGCCAACAAGGAGGCTCATAATTTTAATGGACTATGTGTACTCTAGATATTGCCTAAGTCTCATTTTAAAATGCTTTCATTTAATCAAACTCTTCCATCCCAATACTAAATTAAATGTTGGTGTTGAAAACCTAAAACACAAACATCACCTAAGACAATACTTTAATGAATTATTTCATTTCCCATGTTTATACTGCTCTTAACTGCACAACAGACAAGTAAATGTGTGGGCATGGAGGACAGGAGTATGTGTGTGTGTGTGTGTGTGTGTGTGTGTGTGTGTGTGTGTGTGTGTGTGTGTGTGTGTGAGAGTGTTAAATTCAAAATACTGGCACTTCATTATCAGTGCCCTATCCACCTCAGCTCCAGTCCATAGCTTTGAAAAGGATTCTGACAGAAAGCGACTGAGCAAGCTTGTGTGTGTGTGTGTGTGTGTGTGTGTGTGTGCGAAAGAGAAGAGAGAGAACGATCCCACAGCCATCTGAGCAGGCCAGCTCTTCAAAAAAAAAAAAAAAGAAAAAAAAAAAAAAAACAGGACCCAATTTTAGCTTGTTTACACTGCTGCTTCCAAATGAATTCAAGATGGTGGAGAGGGCTGAAGGAAAAGCAGCCTGCGCCAGGGGGACCTGATCAAAGAGATTCTATTCAGCAATTTTCAGTTTTTAATTGACCACTAATTAGATAAAATTAACCCGGGAAAGGTTGGCCTCATTGTGTAGCAATGCAAGAAAGGACAGGGGGCTGGTTCAGGAAGAGGGGTTCAAAAGGGCCCCGGTGGTTATGCCATCCCTCTTTTTCTCCCTCTATCCCTCCCTCCGAGGTGGTACACTGTAGTGTACCTCGGGATCAGGTCAGTGACGTTCATTTCTGCCGTGCCCTGGTGGCCGGGTAGCTGTGAGGATTGGAGATTGACAGGGCCAAGGGGGCTGGGCCAGTGAGGTCTGTGGCGCAGATGGTGTTGGGGGAAAAAAAAAATGCTTGAGCCCACTGGCTTTCTTTCCTTCCCTTTACACTCCTTCCCTCCCTTTCTTCTCTTCTCTTTTCTACCCTTCTTTTTTTTGTTCTGGCCCTTGGTGAGGTGCCAGGCAGGAGACAGCAGCACCCCTATGCAGTGGGAGCAAACTGGAGGCTGACGTAGGGAACAATTCGTAGGACTGAAGTAGGCTGCGCAAAGTCAACCAACTGTGTCTTAAATCGCTGCCACGCACCTCACACCTCACACCTTTCTCAAGACTAGCTTCAACACACAGAGTTGGTGTCTTCTTTTAATTTGGGTAGGTGGGCTCTCCTAACTGGAACTATTGTTCCTTGGAAAAACTGGAGCTGCTTTTGATTATAGTCCAGACTGCAGAGAACAGTGCTCTCCACTGGTAGTGCCCCCTAGTGGAAAGCACCTGCAATTTAAATGGATTGTCTATTCAGGCAGCGTGCCGGGAGCGGTTCTACGTCACTTAAGACAGAAGAAAAACAACAAAGCTGAACACAGCGAAGCCCTCTTTGTGACTGGCCTTGTGTGAGGTCTTTCAGGAGCCGGGCACAAAGACCTCCTTGTCATCAGACAAAGACAGAAAGGCAAATGAATGAATTTCCTGGAGAAAACACTCTTCCTCCTGAAAAGGGTGACTTGGGAGCAGAGCTGGTCTGGGCAACCCCTCTGAGCGAAACAGCTCCAGACACAGCTGTATGTTAACCATGTGCTTCTACATCTGTCTGTCCAGTATTTAGCGAGTGACTCACAATGCAAGTCTTCCCATGACGGATCATTTCTACTGAACTGAGTACCAGTCTGCCCATAACAGCCTGAGCATGTCACACTAAAAGGCCCAAAACCCCCAAAGCCATGGCACATCCCCGTCTGCATTAAACCGGCATTTCTTTGAAGAACAAGGGCAGAGCAATGGTGTAACAATGGGTCACCACTGTTTTCTCCATATCGATTGGCCTCATGCTAGCATGGGGCATTAATACTGGTTATGTTCTGCAGGTGGTGGCCAGCGTCTCGGCAGGGCTGACCATATACATCAACCTGACAGGCCCGGGCCCCGTGATCCCCACCCCCCCACATCACCTTTCTGCGTGGAGGGCCACTCAATTTGGCAGCGAGCGAGAGGATATGAAATCCATCCGCACAGCGCGATCTCAGGGCCGGGATGGGGAAAGAGCGCGTGGACGCTCATCTGAATGGGCTGGGAATGAGAGCGGCGCGCAGACGAGAATGAGGGAGACGAGAAGGAATGGAGAGGGGAGAGCGGCCAGTAATGTGTTCCGTAATGGGTCTGAGAGAGAGCACCGTCCGCCAGCAGGAAATGGCTTAAGGCCGAGGCACGCATGGCCAAAGGCTAGGCAGACGCTTAATAAGCTATACTGAGCATCTCGCCGTGTGGGGGAGAGGGCAAAGGAAACGGTCATCTCTACCCTACCCACATATATATGTGTGTGGATATATATATATGTGTGTAATGACATTCAGAAGCTTCATACATGCTCAAACACACACACACACGCTCTCTCTCTCTCACACACACACACACACACACACACACACAAGTGAAATTCTACTTCTGCCCAAGCTTCTCTCTTCATGGCACCACAACATCATGATAAGAGCAGAAAAGTCTGGAAGAAATCTAAAATATGAACTGTGACAATGGCCTGAAATGGAGTGGGAAAGCAGAGGTGAAATGAAGGCTGTTGAGTTTCACTGTAAGTTTGTGAGTGGCTTTGGGGAGGAGGATATAAAGAGGTCATTTTGTGTCCTGTCAGAGAGCTGAGCTCTGTGTTATTAGTGCTGGTGACAGAGGCAAAGCCTCCATTAGCTGGGCATTTGGTTATTATAGGATGAAAAGACTGGTTACTGAGAAGGAGAGAGAAGGGGGGAGAGAGAGGGAGAGAAAGAGGGAAAAGTGAGTAGGGAAAAGAAGCAAAGGGGGAGGAGAGAAAAAAATGCCGAGAGGGTGAGAGAGAAAAGGTGCAGAGAGTGAGAGAGAGAGAAAATGAAAGAGAGAGACGCACATTTCCACAGGTGACAGAGCTTAATAAGAGGCTTTTTATTATTCGCAAATCCTTTCAAGGTATAGCGCTTTTGGCAAGTGACCATAGCCTTTTCTTCTCCTAATTTAATTTAATTACTGCCATATGTCAGCCTATGCCAGCACTCATTACCGCTTCCCCTCTCTCCACACAACACAGCTTTGTCATGAGGCTCAAGATACACAAGTCTATTTATATACACACACACACACACACACACACACACACACAGTACAATGTCCAGAATTTCCAGGTTGGATTGTGGTACTCATTTCAAGGTGGAGACAAATCAGTACATGTGAAGAGTGGCCAGCCAAAATCTAGGAGATGCAACACCCCCCCCACACACACCCACCAAGGATCTTTCTAGTGTGCGGTAAACACTGATGGTGCAGACAATGGAGGCAGGGTGTCCTCTCAGTCGCTTTCTCTGAAGTGTCAGGGGTCTCAGAGACACGTCACAACACGTCTACATGTTCACTGCTGGGTGTGGCTGCTGCTGAGCCCATCTCTGAAGATGGTGATGATGGAGGTTGTGGTGATGTGGCAATGGGTGCGCCCACCACCAGAGAAGGGAGAGAGAGCAGGGGCTTCACCCAGTAGCCCCGAGCAAACACCCCGGCACAGCCCAGCGGACGACGCACCGCTCCACGTGCCAAATCAATTTATAAGGATTACTCCCAGTGATAGGGCTGGGGCTGGGGGTGGCGAAGGGGGTGGGGGATCTGGAATGCTTTAAGCAAGACTCCCCGCACGCCCGCACAGATTTAACCTTGGGGAAGAGAGAAGAGGAAGCAAACAAAGATGGCCGCCTGGAAGTGCGGGAGCGTCTTCACAGCAGCAGGCTCCTAGCCAAGCAGTGATAAAAGAGCTTGATTCTGTCCCTTTTGCAAATGATTATAAAGAGATAAGAGGCTGATGGCGAATGAGGCCATCCAAACATGAGGCAGAAATAAAAACAGAGAGAGAGAGCAAGAAAAAGAGAGAGGTGGAGGGGGGGGAGAAAGACAAGGAGCGAAAGACAGAAGAGGGGAGGTGATTTGGAATACAAGGAACCTGCTCAGTAGTTTTCCTAAGTTGGGGCCTAGCCAATTGGCTCACTGACAGTCGATTAATTGCCACCATAAATAATCAATTGATGGGAGTAATTAAGAGCAATCTCAAAGTTTCAGCGAGCTGCTTTTTCATGCACACCACACAGTACAATCAGCACACACACACACACACTCAACCTCGAGACACCAGAACCAGAAATTCAGCCGATGTGTGGTGAAGAGGGAAAGGAAAAAAAAAAAAAAAAGAGACATTATTGTCCGTGAGAGAAAGGTGCTGTAAATGGTGTAATGTTCATCCAGCCAGTGTCTCCCTCTCTGTCCCCCTCCCCTCCCTCTGCTGGCACCTGGCATGGGTGGCACCACGCTGCATCTGTGGGCAGGGCTGGGTTAGGCTGGGCTAGCTGGGCCTCTCCCTCTGGCAGGCAGGCAGGCAGGTGCCGGTGGAGGGAACAGCGCCACTGCCACAAGCCTTTGTGCTGCCTGCCTGCTGCTGCTGCTGCTGCTGCTGTATGCGGCCATGTTGTTGCTGCTGCTGCTGCTTTCCTTGTTCTTTTAGAGGAAGCCCAACAAAACAGCCACACATTTTTACTAATCACACTTACAACTACGCCACAGAGAACAAGTGCACGTCTGTTTGTGCTCTGTGTGTGTGTGTGTGTGTGTGTGTGTGTGTGCACGCGCGCATAGTCCTATGCCTGCAAACCAGCCGTATCACCCAATCACCCAGCCATCACCGTGTTCAAACCCACACACGCACTCAGCAAAACAAACTGATGTACAGGCTCTGAGGGCACTCAAGTCTTTATGAAAACACGGAGAAACATCAAACCCAAATATTCCAACCAGAGGCCTGTAATTGTCCTTCTCTGTGACACATGCATTAGTCAATTTGGAAAAGCAAAAAAAAAAAAAAAAAGGTAGTTTAGAGGAAGAAAGAAACATCTAATCTCACACACACATCAGCACCTCTGAAGGATCAGATGGAACACAAACAGGCCATTCCTTCCACACCATCTAAACCGTCTAAAGCTAATTGGTATTAAGATGCTAGCCTTCTGAGTAAGAGTGCAGCAGCCTCCTGACTTCATCTGACGAAGAACTTTAATGATGAACATATGGGGCCAACTCCACTTCAGACTACAGAATCAGGCTCACATTATTTGGTGCAGATTGTAATAATAAAACCGCAAAGATCAAAGACTTGATTACTTCAGCATTTTAGACTTTCAACTCCCCTTCCCACCCCCCCACCCCCCAACCCCCAACCTTTCTGAGACTATTTCTGGCCATTCTTCAGATACTTTTCCTACATCCTAACCACTGGTAGAGCTGCTATGCAAGGAGTCTGAGATGAATATGTATGTTTGTGTGAAAGATACACTTCACAAAAACCTTCTGATCAGAACCGAGCACCCCTGATTAGACTATGTGTTAAAATGTGGCTATTTATTTGTTCAGGAGGGAAGCCTTGATGACTTTGAGGCCCTGCATTGTGCGTCTGTGTTGTATGCGTGTGCGTGCATGTGTGTGTGTGTGTGTGTGTGTGTGTGTGTTCCTGAGAAGCACACAGGAGCTCTACAGAAGCTGACCTATTTCTATTCACAGCCTGTGAGGCAGGCACTGCGAGTGGCGGGCACTATCCCAAAAAGCTGCATCTAGAGAACGGCCACCATCGGGCTGCCCGAGTGCCCATCTCCTGCCAGCCGAGGCAGCCACACACAACGGATTTTCAGAGATGCCTGTGAAAGGCACGCCTAATGTACTCAACTCAGGGCCTCATCAACGGTCAAATGGTCACACGCACACACACAAACACACACACATTGAAAGACACAAGAGCACAAGGCTGGTCATGCTAGACGTTATGTCACACACGACAACCAGATTAGAGTTCCGCTCTTGAATAGGGGGCCTTTGCGGAAGAGTTTATTACAAAAAAAAAAGAAAAACAGGAAGAAAGAATGAAAAAATCAAAAGCAGTCATCTGTAACTATACCACGAATACCATGACTGCTTTACTGTTAATTGACAGGGATGCACCGATCAGACTTTTTCTGTTCCGATAGTGATTCCGATCCATGGGTTTTGCATATCAGTCGATGGCCGATATTGTTCTGATAACCCCATGGAATTAGGAGATGGGCATCATCCTCAGCTTTTACTGCCCTACTCTCCTAGCTGGGCATTATTTTGCAAGCTGGTTAAATATAATATTACAGACATAAATATAATAAATGGTTATTTAGAATATAATTAAAAAATAAACAAGTGTGTGCCAGTGTAGCTACATTGTATTTGATGCTTGTGGGCCTAGGTCTAATTAGGCACCTGTCACTTCAAATTTCTCAGCATGAACCTAACATTACAGGACTTCGGTGAAGTAAACTTTGTTTCTATGCAAGGTGCTGGTGGAAATCAGTAGGCTGCTGCAGATGTTGATTATGTTTTCTATTGCATCAGCTGAAATAAATATTCATAACAACTTAAGCAGTGTCTCCATTGGATTATAGGAGAGATGTGTCTTGCAATATGCAATTTTTGTTATCCTTTTGGTGAGTAATCTTAGGCTGCCACGTTATTAACAAACAGACTCGACATGAGCTAAGTTTGCAGATTGTTCATTAAAACTTACACTAAATGACCTGAACTTTATGATCATTTTATTAACAGCACTTATAATTGCTACAGAAAATCTGTGTGTTCATAGCTTACAGCTGCACCTAGCTGACATGCTATACCATGTCTTTGCAATCCAGCTGAGCGCGCAGTAGCACACAGTAGCGTAGCGGAACGGTTGCGGTTAGGAACCAGCTCATGGATCGGGTCATTTTCCCCATACCCCATTCAAGTATTTTTTCCATATCAGGACAAACATCCAATCCAAATACTGGATCAGTGCATCACTATAAATTGATATTATTGTGGAAATAAATGCAGATTTCAAAATAGTTGAACAGTCTCTGCTGAAAAAATGCACCAGTTGCCTTTTTAAAGTGATGGGCTGGATTAAAAGAACACAACAACAGTGTGTGATATCACAGCATTATGGACTTAGTGCATGACTTTATTTCTAGGGGTATCGGGACATCCACTCATCGCCCCCACCCCACACACACAAACACACACACACACACACACTCTCTCTCTGCATAATGTGTGTGCTGCCCAGCATATGTCTGTAGGATTGAGGAAGGGGCTGCTGGGCCAGTGACCTATTTCACTGGGATTTAGTCCCTGCTGACAAAGGCTCCCATTTTGTTTCATAATGAGGGACAAGCATTTCAATAGGGGCAAGTGTATCTCATCCACTTAAACAAGACACAGAGGCTGGGGTCATACACGCCAAAAGAAGAAGGGAAAGTGTGCATGTGTGTGTGTGTGTGTGTGTTGCGGGATGTTATGTTATATTGACATATTTGTGTGTGTGTGTGTGAATGTGATGCAAAAAAACAACAACAAAAAAAAAATATTGAGTCACTGCAGGTACTATCTGAAGCACAAACAAAGCATGCAAAGTGTGAGCGAGAAATACAACAGTGAGTAACGCAGCACTGAGCCCTCGTAGGGACAGCGGCTTAACAGAGACGGCAGTTGCCCAGCCGAGATCCCACCTGACTTAGACGGGCGGGATTGGCACTGGCTCAGTTGCCCTGGGGTCTGATCACCCGTTTTTCCAGACATCCCGGGAATGTACAGGACGGGCAACAACACAGGAGTGCCATTTCTCAGTCAGGGCTGTGTGTGCGTGTGAGAGAGAGAGAGAGAGAGAGAGAGAAACAGAGAGAGTGTGTCTGTATGAGATCAATAGGAGCAGTCCTTTTAGCCTTGGTGCGAGCCATGATTTGGCACAAGAGCAAAAAAAAAAAAAAAACACATGCAGAGATGCGCGCACCACGCGCACACACACACACACACACACACACACACACTACAGCGAAGACAAAAAAAACAGAGGGTGACTGATGCAACACACAGTGATACGAGACCTCAAACACAAGATGGTGTTCCGTTTACATGAGGTGCGCACTACAAATAACGCCTTAGCGTTGGCACAGCAAGCAAAAGTTCAAATACTGTCTAAAACAGTAAAGGGCCTGAATACATTTTTTACATACTTTTGTCTTTCTGGTATCTATTTGTTTCAGTGGTATTTTGATTTGCACGGAGATTCTGGGAGTCAAAGCAATATTTAGCACATGTCATTCTATTCTTTTCCATACAAGCTCATTTTTAAGAGTAATAAATGAATATGACTAATATAGTACATATTTATGTTCACCTCAAGATTCTTTTGAATTTTGGCTCTGTGGGC
>PYXC01001128.1:3002500-3017500 GCA_015244755.2 Tenualosa ilisha
ACACACACCACACACACACACACACGGCTTGGGAAGGAATAAGACATGGCCAAACAAAAGCAAGAGGTGGGAAAGTAACAGGACTGACAGCACAATCAGGCCATTCTCTGGCACCCATCACTTTAAGGTCAATTCCCAAAGACCTCCCGTTTACAAGAAAGGCACACTTCAGATCATCGTTTTCTCTGTTTGGGATTTCAGGATTAAAATAGCCTCCTGTTTCATGAATGATGACTACATTTTTTTTCCCTAATAATCTGTATTTGTGAAATGAGAGGGTAAAACCAAAAAAAAAAAAACATATATGAGAATTCTATCATCAGAATTGACAAAGGGATTTGCAACTGGCATGTCAAGGCCACCATCTTTATTCTATTATACTGAAAGAGTGTGTCTGTGAGTTTGAGAGAGAGAGTGACAGAGAAAAAAAAAAGAGAGAGAGAGAAGAAAAAAAGAGAGAAGAGAGGAGGAGAGAGAGAGAGGAGAGAGAGAGAGAGAGAGAGAGAGGTGTTTGAAAGCAGATCATAGGGAATAAATCTGATATGAAGCTAAAAACAACAGAGCATCTAAAACTGTAGCTCCTGACATAGAGGTGGTCTCTACTCTTTGGCCAGCGGGCTAATGTGAGGGACTCAGTTCGTGTGCATGTGTGACCGCGTGGAATGGTGTGTGTGTGTGTGTGGGTTGGAGGGGGGGGGGGTGTAGTTGGCTAGCCGGTGAAAATGGGGCACCTCCACCACCATTTCCACCACCCCCCTGTAGTAGATTTAACAAGTGAAGTGTAAGCGCTTGCCAAACTCCAAGCATCACAGAGAGAGAGAGAGAGAGAGAGAGAGAGAGAGAGAGAGAGAAGAGAGAGAGAGAGAGAGAGAGAGAGAATGACAAACCTCTGGGAATACGTCCCAAATGGAACTAAATCATTTGCATATGCCGAAGCAAGCGCCACTGGAGCGTGTGGCTGCGGCTCCCCAAATAAAAGTTTAATAATTCAGTACACCTCTCCTCCTCAGCGACAGTGGCGCAGAGTCCCGCGGCAGAGATGGCAGAGATGGCTGAGTAGGGGTAGGGTAGGGTAGGGGTAGGGTAGGGGTCTGGTCAGCTGCTCCCTCTCCCCTCAGCCCACGGGCTCCTGGTGAAGGGTAGGGGATGTGTGGCAGAGCTGGGACGTGTGTTTATTTGTGTTGGTGTTTGTGGGCTGCAGCGATGAAGGGCTGGGGGTGCTGGCGAGGGTGTGGGGGTGGACTACCGGGTAGGAGGCGTGTTTAGTGGAAGAAGGGTGACTCCCTGACTCCTGTCCCTCATCGCTCTCTCTCTCTTTTCTCTCTCTCTCTCTCTCGCAGGGCGTACTCTCCCATTTCCCCCTGAGATCAGAGTAAACAGTACTTGAATTATAATCACACATTTCATTCTGATTTCATGCTTGGAGGATTTTTTTCCCTCATTAGAAGCCGGAGCTGTCAATCTTCCAGGGATCGTCACTCCAAACGGCTTTCTGACTCTCTTCGGGAGTTCAGGAGTGTGCACCCTGCCCACTCCCATTCACACTCTTCACTCCAACTTATTATTAGTCAGTTGCCTCTCACTGATCACACAAATCCTTCAACAAACACTTTATGTCCTAGACCAAACGCTGCCAATGAACGTCCTTTCCATGCGGGGAGCCACAGATACACCATGCAGGTGAAGAACTTTCCAGACCACCTATGATCCATTTCTATAGCAACACACACAGGCGCAGAGGCACCAGAAACTCCTCCGGTCAGACACAACCGCATTTCATTTTTTTTTTTTTATAAAAAAAACAAAAACAAAGACTATTTGCGTTCTATCAATAAATACAACATTGTTAGGCCAGTTTGTTTCAAAATGTGACCAACAGGCACCAGGAAAAGGCCAAAACCGAGCGGCTTAAGATAGTTGTCCGATCCACTCAGCTCAGCACTAAACCTTCGCAAACCCACTCAAGTTATGACTAAACTAGCACGTACAACAAAAGCTAAACAACTTGTCATAGTCTTGTCACAAGCACACACGGAAACACAGAAAAACACGCACGCACGCACACACACACACACACACACACACAAAATGTGGACATTGACACAGGAGGGAATCATATACCTTTTATCCAACTATTCTACATACTGACAATAAACACACACACACACACACAGACATGCAAACTCACACATTCACAACCGCACAACCCCCTTCCACACACACACACACACACACACACACACACAGAAACACACAAAAATGGACACACTTTTCAGAAGCATATCAAAACACCTCATGCTATTGTGTTAACCATCAGCTTTATTTCACTGTATGCTGTGTAATCACAGGATCACACAAACGCTTTCTGAGACAAAACAAAACAAGGGGAATTCCACCGATGAGTCTCCATTTATTTTAATGAACCAATTTGAATTTTATACCAACCTTAATTCAATTGTGCTTGGTGCACAGCAAATCCGTCCAGCACTGGAAGTGTTAATTAGCAGCGGCAGTGTAATTAGGAGCAGCATTAATGTCTGTGAATAGGGAGTAATTTAGACCAGCACAACGGCAGGCAGAAAGACACACACACATACACACACACATATATATACACACACACACACACACACACACACACACACCACACACACACACAGACTCTGCCTACACCGTTCCTCTCTTTTGAAAGTATTCGATAATTTCAGCAAATGTTTGGTAATTCAAACTGCTCGCTCTCGGCTCAAACATGTCCGAAAGGATGGCCAATTGTAATCTTGAAATGGCATTCATCAGCGGAGGCTGCAGATTCTGACAAACATTAAACACAGTAAGGAGGCAATTATGTATGCATGATTTAATCTGCAACTAATTAATATGCAAATGTATTCATATGTTAGTTACTAAATTAAAAATGCAAAGCAGCCCTTATGGTGATTCTGTGATTTCTGCACAAACAGAACATTTGGAAATAAAAGGAGGGGAAAAGAAGCAAACTTGTGCTAAGTTGGAAATCTTCACTTTAGTCAACCTGTTGCATGGAGGCACATATAGGAAGAGCTCATATATGCCTCCAAAGGATGATGGGTAATTTGTTTTTAATTACACGGCTTAGAGCGAGCGCGAGGGCTACGAGAGAAATGCAGAGAATGACAAGTGTTCCTCGAAGCAGAACAACAGAACTACAGGAAGAGAAACTCCTGTAAAAAAAAAAAAAAAAAAAAAAGTAAAGGGAGAGAGAGAAGGAAAAAAGATGATGAAAGCACAAGAAAAGATAATGGAAGTGAGATGGGGGGGGGGCCTTAGCCAGCGAGACGCTTCAGACAACAAAGGCGCAGCTGAGAGGAGCACAGAGGAGAAGAGAAGAGAAGAGAGGAGAGGAGAAGAGAGGAGAAGAGAGGAGAAGAGAGGAGAAGAGAGGAGAAGAGAGGAGCGTGGAGGGCAAAGTGCTCCCCATCAGATTGATTTCAGGTGGAGGGAGCCGGGGCTTTGTGTGGGCGGCGGGGCCGAGGGGTGCATGCGGCGCGTGCGGCGCTGAGCTACCTGCCCGTGGCTGCGAGTGAATGGGGGCCGGGCCGCTCATGGGGAAGGGGATTGTTGGGCCTGAATAGAGGGGTCATTTAGTGGATAAAAGAAGCCCTGCCCTTCTGCTCTGCACTCCCCCTCTTCTTGCCCTCCCTCTGACACACACACACAAACACACACACACACACACACTGCACAAAGACACTGTGGACTACCTGGGTGGTACCCGTGTCACAGTAAATTCCCATCAAATTTCCCCTCCACAGGCACTGCTGTCTATTTCCTTCCCTAAGTAGTTTTGCTCTCCTCTCTCCTTTGATTGGCCAGCGCTGACAGAGTCACACTGGTCACACAAATATGCATCCGGCCAACTGAGGTACATGCAACGCCTAAGACCTTATCCCACTCCAAAGAGCCACCATTCTATCCTCCCATCCTTCTTCTAGCCAATCTCTCTTTCTCTCTCTGTCTCTCTCCCCCTCTCTCCTATTTTGTCTTGTTGCTTTCCTTCTCCCCTGGCTTTGCCTGGTGCCAGCTTTGGTGCTGTCCGCTTTTATACCCCCAGTAAATCAGAGCCTCTGGAACCATCTCGCTTCCATGTCCTCTACGTGGGGGGAATGAATACAGCGGCGCACACACCACCCTGCTCGCTCGCTCACTCGCTGACGTCTGCCACGCTGCTGCTTGCCAACAGAGGCGGGCGCTTGGCGGACACAGCCACCTTCAACTGGCACCAAGGAGACGACCCCTACCCGGACACACACACACACACACACACACACACACACACACACACACACACACACCACACACACACACACACACACACACACACACACACACACACACACACACACACAAACAGGCCTGTTAACAGCCGCAAAAACAAAAACATACCAAATGAATTCACACACAAATAACACAGTTCCACATGACCAACGCTGATGGACAGATTTTATTGCAACCATTCTCTCAAACTGCCTGAAGTATCTTAAGCAACACACACAATTTTAAACCAGAAAAAAAACAAGCAAGGGAAGGTTAACGAGCGAAATGGAGGGATTAAAAAGAAACACTGGAAAGAAAAGGAGAGTGCTAAAAATGGGTCGGCGGGCTGAAGAGGGGGATGCTGTCAAGCTAAAAAGAGGAGTGTGAGGGAGAACATGGCCTCCCCAGGCAGGACTGCATAAAACATGCAGAGGGCCGCTCTGGCCCCGACGCCTGACGCTCCAGCATGGCCGGCCAATGCCCGCCCGCCTCACTCCTGATCTTTAGATTGTTTATATTGTCTGGAGCTCAAGGGATGCACACACAAACATGTGCAGGCAGTGGAACTCAAGTAGACATACATGAACACCCAAGCTGCAGTCCGCACGCACGCACACATACACACGCACGCACGCACATGTGCACACACACACGCGCATGGAAAAGCCACAGTAGAGAAGGCGATGTTTTTCGTCGTCCTCAGCGACAGATGCTGAGTGCACTGCTGATGGACACTGGGAGGCCCGCTGGCCGCTCACACACCTGGGGCTATGTTCTCCAGCATCGCCTGCCAGGGCGCTTTCAGCTCCAAACAGCCTTAAAATAGGAGGGGGATGAGGGGTGGGGTGGGCTGGGGGGTCACAAATCAGAACAGCGTGTCCGACTTCCCTCTCTGCTATCTGTCCAGGATTCCCCTGGATTAGCTCGCTGTGAGCTTGTGTTTTTTTGCCGTACAAATGAGGTTTTTCTCAAAGTCAACAGTTTTACATGCATCATTTCAGAAACCCAATTCTGCACATTTCTAAGCATGAATGATAAGTTTCCTTCTTTTTTTCCCACCACTTTAGTGTTTCAATCTTCAATACACTCAAACTCATTCAGCGGTCACATATACAGTTGCCACTATAATTTTAGATACACAATACCCTCGGTTGTAATAACCATAAATGTACAAAATGCAGTATTTATACAGCTTTTTCGGAGAGCCAGCGAGATGTAGACTATAAATGACATGTGACATGTGGCAAAGTGAAATTTCCCCAAAATGCCTTTCAAGTAATGCACTTGGTTCAGAGTTGAATGTTTGCTAACATGAGAATGTCTGCATGTCTGGGGATGACTGCGCTTTCTCTAACCAGCCAGACCTTCACTGACCAGTCGCTCTCAAGAGGAAATCGCTTCAATTTCCTTTCTGTGCATCACAATGGTGTGTCTATACACACCAGTGTACAAAACACACACGCACAGACACACACATTACAGCCTTTAGACCCAAGCTGGCTAAACATACAGATATAAGGCATACATGCTCTTCAGCTTCCTTTGCGATTTTTCAATCAGATACATCTTTCGGCAAACTAATGGACTCATAAACACAAGGAATCATAAATATAATTTAAGAGGTTGAATTTAAGAGGTCTCTTTATTCCAAGAAGAAAGGCTTCCTGTGTCCTACATGTAAAAATTAAAATAGAGACTCAGTTACTGAATTACTAAATTATTGATCACTACTTTATATATGTTAATCACTGATCTACGAAACAAAACATAAAAACATAGACACATCAGATACAATTTAATTAGATATTGTATAAGCACCTAGCAAATACATTTAGTGGAAGTATTTATAATGTGTGCTACAACTGAATTTATCTCTATAGGGAAACCAAGTAGTCAATGTCAACAGTCAATATGCGCAAACTAATTTCAACTAGGACCTATATAAATAAATACGCAACTTATAGTGACAATAAGGACAAACAATTATGTCTGAATAGCACTTGCTAAAGGGTGGCGTTTCTCTGGCAACACCAGTTGTTGTTCAATGTCACTGTGGCACTTCTCTGGCCTTCCAAGCCAACGGGCATGCAGCTCAGCCAAAACAATCCGACACAAAAGTTCCTTTAAGAAACAAAGCATCGCCTTCTCTCAACGAAATAAACAAAGCATCGCCTTCCCTTAACGAAATAAACAAAGCATCGCCTTCTCTCCAGCACAGCCATGCAAAATGGCCGCCATCGCTTTTGAAAACGGTCTTGCTACTGCAAAGACAAAAAAAAAAAAAAATCAAAAACCGAGACAGAAAAGTTAAATGGTACAATAAGCTGTTAACCCTGCTCTGTTGAGTTTGCTGGTCGGCTCTCAGAGCAGGTGCTGCTGAGCTGGACGACACGGAGGGTACCTCGCCACGGTCGGCCAGAAAAAGGCGCTTCTCTGGAAAATAACCCCAGATGACTGGCCTCTCCCACAGTGTCCAGCTCCTCAAAAAAAAAGTCCAGTGTCAATGGTAAAAACAGAAAACATTTGTACACCAACTGTGTCTGTGGATATTTCCCCTTTCATACAGCTTGCAAAAATGAAAATAATCTGCAGATAATCAAATAACGGAATGACACACAGACATTCCGCCCCTTCTGCTTGTCTTCTTTTGGCTGAGCCTAAAAGGCAATAAATAAGGGCTTAGCATTTATTTTACACACAGGCCATTTGTGAAGCCTTAATATTATTCTCAAACAGCGCAGCAATATCCAAAGGGATACAGCCAAACCCACACAGCTGTTACTCTGCTGTTTCTTGGGCTTTTTTTAAAAAAATCATGAGGTCATCTCATGCTCCAGTCTGCTCCAGCACACACTGTTACTCGGCCTCCTCTCTCTTTTCTCCATGCCATCAAATGAACAAATGGAGCGGTCATACCGACAGGTAAATTGATTTGAAGAAAGCCTGGCAGGATCTACCCTCTCTGCCCCGAGCGTTATGTACTGCATGTGCACTAAAACTAGCATTAATATCTCTGACAAAAACAAAAGGGATTCTCTTTAAAAAAAAAAAAAAGAAAAGAAAAGAAAAAAAAGAAAAAAAATTGCCCCCCGAGATCTGGACATGAATGACCGTGCACTTTCTTGCTTTTTAACATGGTGAAATGTGTTATGAATCCAGTGGGGGTTTGGAGGAAATGAGAAATTAAAAAAAAAAAGGCACTGCTGTTCTGATCCGCAACAGTACTGGCAGTGAGTGGGAGAGGAAGAGGAGGAGAAAGCGAAGGAAAGAGGAAAAAGGAGAGGCTTCAAGAGCATGTGACCTCCTCGGTCTGCGTCTGGATTTTTTTTTTTGATGGGGCGGGAGTGTGCGGCAGAGAGAGAGAGAGAGAGCAAGACGAAGATGGAGACTAGAGGCCTGATGAGAGCTGCCTTCTGGTGAAAGCTTTCTGAGGCAGGCTGTGTGTGACTCACAAGCAGAGGCTCTGGCCCCTGGGGGGCCACGGGAGCTGTACAGTATGGGGGGCCGGAGGGGATTGGGTGCTGGAAGCCCCATCCCCCCTGCTTTAATGTGCACCATTCTCCAGGTTCATACAGCAAATGCCGACAGCTGGCACTGAGACATTTCCTTACCAGTCCTCCGTCTTCTCCTTTTTTTTTGCCCCGTTTCTGGGATGCGGCCAAGAACTTCACCTCCACCCTCCCTGTCAATCAACCTGTCACCCTGGAAACGCACCTTTAACGCTCGTCTCTCTCACTTTATCATCCATCCTCCTCCTCCTCCTCCTTCCCCCACCCCTCCCCCACCCAGGTGCACTCGGTGGCTGGTACCTCGGCTGTTTCGGCAGGTTAACGTCTGCTAGCCGCGTGGTTTTCCACGTCTCGTCCACGGTTGTTTTTTCAGCGTCCCTCTCCAGTCTTTCGCGTGCCTCAGCCCAGTCATGGTAGAGAGTCTAGAAGACCAGCTGGACCCACAAACAATTAAGTTTACTGGATGTCTGGGGAGCGGGCTGGGAGCGGGCTGGGAGAAAGAGAGAGAGGGAGAGGATGCTCGGCAGCCATGGCTCAAGGCGCTTTTGTCTGAAAATGTCATTGTGCGACATATGCTAACACCGTTGTGGAAACCACAAGAGCACAGTTAAACGCCAGTAAAGTATCCTAGCCACATAAACCTGTGCTGGCTAGGCTTTATTAAAATGCATAAACTCACCAATTTGTCTTTGTCATAAAATAAGGCAGCAATAGACTGTTTAACCAGATTAAAAGATAAAACACTACTGGGAAAAAAACATGGAAATTCAAAATATTGTTTGGTGTCATTTTTGTGGGGTAAAGTTGTAATGTTTTAAAAATTAAAAAGACAAAGTTAATGGAATAATTATCATAATAATTAACACTGACAATTCTCTACAGTAAACAAAGACAATGCCTTTATAAGGTTACTGCACTCTTGATAACTGAATTAAACAACAAAAAAAAACTACTTCATTAACAAACTTTAGAATTCACTTTGAAAAATTATTTATGCACAACAGAAGTGTGTCAGGCCAATTTACAAATTTAAAAAATAACAATTATATATATATAGATATGGTTCTACGCATCAGAAGCATCCACACAGTGTTTACACAAACATGGCGAGAGGGAGCGATGGAAAACAACAGAGCTTCATAGAGCCGGCACAGTGCTGAGAGCCTCTGCAGCTCCCCTCAAAACCTGTAGGGGGCAGGAAAGCTCAGGAAACAGGCTAAAGTGCTCACTGGAGATTATCCCTATTGAGCCCTTCACTAGACCCAACTTAATTTAATTAACGCTGTCTACTTTAAACAAAATCAGATATGAACTCACGGGAGCTCAGGGAGCTGAAGCGTGAGGAGTGTGAGGCCGCGGCCCTGACTGAGATGGAGGTCTGCCGTTTTTGGGAAAAACTCCATCTTCTTATTCCCACATCTCGCCAAAGCATCCATCACTCATCACACACAGCGCCGAATACATCTCTCACCTCGGGCTCCACAAGGAGCGGATTTGCCAGCACGTGTTTCTCAAAGGCAAAACTGGTACCAGTTACAGCATCCCAAGTTCTCTCTTTGTTCTTCTTTCTTTGTTTTTTTTTTTTGTTTTGTTTTTGTTTTTTAAGTTTGGAACAGGAGCTAAACTCCAAAAAAACTAACAACCCAAAAAAACTCTTTTTTGCAGGCCATTTTGGGGAGATTAAGCCACTAATATGGGGCTGTGCAGGTGCATTTTAGACACTACTAAAAGGCATCTAGATACAATATACGCCATTCAATTCTAGTGTACACATAGCATTTATTGAAGAGCGAAGGACAGGAAAAGGAGAGAGCGATAGAGAAAGAAAGAGAAGAAACCGTGTCATTATGTAATCAGGAGCTAGTTCAGTGTGTGCTCATGGGAGGCTCACTGGGATGGTCCTAGAGCCTTGAGGAGAAAGACAGAGCAAAGATGGAGGAGAGGAGAGAGCACAACATTCTCACTTTATCGCTCTCATCAAGCTAAGAGCTCCATGCGTACAGCATTCTCTGGCCCAAGCAGAGCGATTAGCAGAAAGAACACAGCCCTATAAACTCCATACATAAATAAACAAGTTTTAAACACACGCGCACACACACACGCGCGCACGTGCGCACACACACACACACACACACACTCCTTCTCTCTCACTCACTCACACACACACACACATACATACACACAAACACAAAACATTCAAAGGACAAACTCAACTGCACGCTGCCTAATGTGAACTAATTTCCTTTTGATTACCACATCATTCCAAGGTTTCTCTCATGTGACAACCTAATTGTAGTTTAAGTAAATTAACTTTCAAAACATTTTGGTTTACAATAATATGCTTTGTTGGGCAATGAAAACATCTTTTTTTTTTTTCTTTCTCTTTTTTGAGAGAGAAAAAGGTTGAAACAACACATTGAGATGTCACTTTTTTAAGCAGTCCGTTATCATTTACCTAGCTGGAAAAAGAACAACTTAAAGCTGCTCTGTTCAAACAGCAATTGCAAATTCCCAGATGGTGCTTCTATGTCAGAGAGGTGCCTTGAGTCAGAGGCACAACAGACATCACTGGCACGGACAAGCTACACACAGCTTTTCACTCGGGCCATCTACTCTTCCAAGCAAAGTCTGAAGCACTGACAAACATAGGTTATGGATACCACAACCTGATGCCACAAGGCTGACCAGGATAACACCGTGGCTACAGACAACTCACCATGACACACCACAACACTTTCCCACTGAAAACACGTGAATCGTATACAAATGACAGACAACAGATCAGACAAATTTTTGGTTTCTTTTTTTTAAAGATAGTGAAATTTAATAACATTTTCAAAACTTCATAAAGGAAATTTTGACAAAATGTCAACCTGTGATTTTCTGTCCAAATTATATTAGACTGAAGCAATTGGGAAACACCATCAACCATGAGAATTTCTGGACAATAAAAAAATACTACTTGACAACATCTTAACATGGTGTGTGTGCAGAAACAGAACCTCCATGAATGAACCATTGCATCACTGACAGCAGATGAAGGTAGCATGATGCAAAAGCAGAAATGAAAGAACACACGGGAAAGGCACACTCCACAGCGCCATTAGACTAGAAATCAAATGTGAGCCCAAAACACACACACACACACACACACACACACACACAATAAAACACAGCCGCAGCCACTCTACACCAACATTCCTACAGTATACAAAAAAATGTTTCCTAGTTTTTGACTTTGACTTTAAATTTTCATATTACAGATTAGCGATCCACCAGACCTAATTTCTCTAATATTTTTCCCTATTTACAATGAAGGCTTTTATGTAACCATTCAAGGCACAAACAAATGATTTAGACAAGCTCACGCTAAGTCCAGTGACAGCTGTAAAGACGGTCAGGCCAAGCCATAACTTCCCAGCACTGCTAACTTCACATTAAATGTTTTATACACAACCAAAGACCTTCCAAAACTGGGCTTGTTAGTGCGGGTGGCAATATAGTGGTTCAGTAAGTAAGACAACAAACAGCACTAGGAAGCCACGACGGCTAAAATATTCTACACAAAACCAGGACCTTAAGGACGTTGATTAAAAACCGCAAAAAAAAATTGTACATTTAAATTTCTATGGCCCATTACAAGATGTGTTTCAGGTTTAATATTAAGTTCATGACCTGTTTTGAGATTTACACAACTTGAACACAAGGGCTAGAGCAGATTAAAATAATACACTGAAAAGGGTGATATTCAGCCTAAAGTTGATCAATTTCAAACAGCACCTACAGGGTTTTCATTTTTTATACCCATGGAATTCTGACATTGAGGTGTGGAAAGTCTAGCGCTGCAGACAACCAGAACCCATGGTATGACTGGCACTACCCTAGTATAAACTCAGCATGGGGAAAATGAAGTCAAAATAATCACTTACTGAAGAGGGTAAACCAGGGGGAACTTTCCGCACTTTCTTTGTTTGGACCTCTGGGAAAAAAAGAATCAGAAGAGTAGAACATATTTTTAACATGACACTTTGACGATGTCTGTAACACTTTCCAGATGATTGTTTGAATGGTAATCCTTACAGATGAGATGAAATGGTTTTTAAACACACGCACGCACACACACACACACACACACACACACACACAATTTCTCTACAAGACAGGGCAAGTAAAAATACGAAAATTTAGATCAATGGCATCATATTGGGCTAACAAGAGACATGGCAAGATTAATCGAGGTTTTAATGCAGTTGATTCCTGGGAGAAGGAATGTGTGAATGTGCATGGTGAAAAGGAAGGTGAGACTTTGATAGAAATCAAAGTGAGTGAGAATTGCCCTGAAGGCTTCTGTGCCTCAAGGCTGCTTCTTCAAGGCTGATGTTTATTCCACTGTCACTTTTTATAATTCTCTTTACAACAGCAATTCACACTGACACATTTTTTTGTGTTGTAATTTTTGAGCGCACAAAAAGAAAAAAAAAAAACACGCTTTGTGGAAATACACTGCATGAAAACACTTAATCTGATTTCACCATTCACCATCAAATGAAAATTTCTCCGCAATCAAATTATTCTTTTTCATTTTTCTTGGTCTGTACACTCTGAGCATTTCATCTTTTTTGTATTCTGGTTTGTTTAAAACAAATGTGTGTTTTTCTTTGATCGTCAGCCCTTTATGCTTATTGTTATTGTCGACTGGTGCACCCTTTATTTGAGAAACCTGTACCATTATGCAGTGTATCGAGAGCACCCAAAGCCTGTTCAAAGCAAGAGGTGTGCACCAAGGGGAAGAGCAGAGAACGGAAGAGGAAGAGGAAGAGGCAGAGGAAGCTCACCCATGGAGTCGCTGTGCAGGGGTCTCCGGCGAGGGTTGCTGCCGTAGTGCTGGTAGTACTGGGAGCCTGGCTTGGTGGGTGACACTGTTCCAGGGCTGACCATCCCCATCTCTCCCCCCATGAGATTTGGCTGTACAACACAAAGAATATACACAACACAAATACACCTCAACACTGGCCACTCGTCACAAAATTCAGTTTACAGCAATTATGTGCCCTGTTATTTTTACAACCTCTGTGTATGTGTGCATGTGACAGAAGGGATATTTTTATTTATAGACTATATATAAATATATATATGTGTGTGTGTGTGTGTGTGTATGTGCGTGTTTGCACTTATTGCAGTTATGATATTACAACACATCTAAAACAACAAAACACTGTTATGTGTAGTACTGACATTTTCTTTTTTATTTATTGGGGTAAATATATAACTGCGTGGACAACAAATCACAATGCAGCAAGATCAATGCATAGCAATGTCAAACACAGACATAGCTATGAAGTCATGATAAATCCATGTCATCAATCAATCTTCAAATTCAGTGGAATGATACAAGGCATTTCTTTGTTCGCCCATAATAAAACCGGCTACTTGGACTCCATGCTTATTATGGGCCGACAGCAAGACCCATTGTGTGCTCATCCTTTTTTTCTCTTCTTGCATATCAAGAGCATGCACGTCTAATGTTACAGGGGAAAAAGGACAAAACTACTTTTTAAATCCAAAATTCATGACAATAAAACATAAAATGGCAAAAGCTACTTTCTACACTGATTTCCATATCGCTGTTGTAGTCTATATTATAAAAACACAACGCACAATTGAACTCTCATTAACTGGTTCTTTACAGAAGTAAAAGCCTCATTATGTCATATTTATTGTTAGATTAACCTAAAGATTTCTGGACCTTGTTGCTATTATGCAGCAAACTGTTCTCAACATGTGCATGCCTGGTGTGTGTATACACTGTACAGTAAAATGTCTGAACAAGCGTGTGCGTGTGTCAAACCTCCTCAAACTAATACACAAGAACACTTACCCAAAGAAAGCACATCCCCTGACCAAAGGCTGCATGGCTAACAAAAATGTCTTAATCAAATCATTCAGCAACTACAACGGCATGTTTGTTTACTTCAGAATTTTCCAAAAAATAAAAAAAAAGAAAGAAAGAAAAACAGAATAAGTAAAGCCAAATATAAGTGACAGGTTGATGCCAGACATTCTACTGGTCGGTCGGGTGGCGAGTGAGTCATGAGTGTGAAGCCGAAGCTCCCTGAAACTTTATCGATACTCGAAGTTAACTTCCAGAGAGTGAACTAATTAGTGTGGTTGATAAAGTGCAAGAAAGTGTTTGCCCTAATCTAAATTCCAATCACTGTGCCTCTCACAACAGACTTAGTGATGCTTCACTAGGCCGCCATTCACATGCAAAACAACCTAAATAGGCCAATTACATCCCTGCTCCAGGTCCCTGCAGCCATGCCGCAGACCCCGCCATCGCCAGCCTCTTGCGCGCTAAAACAAAAGAGGCCTTGTTTTAAATAAAGTCACCCCCCCCCCCAGCTTTCTTTATGATGGGGGTGGGAGTGATTTTTTTCTTTGAGGGTGGTGTGTGTGTGTGTGTGTGTGTGTGTGTGTGTGTGTGTGTGTGTTGGGGGGGGCAAAGGGGCTAAAAGAGGGGTCTGCAAACTAAAAACAAAAAGTGTCTGCATTGTCTAGCAGACTTTTTCTCAGGCCTGAGTCACCCCGGCAACTGCCTGTCGCCAGAAATTCTCATGCAGCAACCGCCGCTGCCGTCGTGGTTGCTGCCGCGCACCATGCCCAATTTCAGAGCTGACTGGCGGAGGTACCCAGCTGGCATCCAGGGGAAATATTAACAAAGATAAATGACAAACACCTGAATCGGCGAGAAGAAACCCCATGAAGGATTAAGCCTTGGCATTAATAACAGTGGGTATGCCTACTTGGGCACCAAATGATGATTGCAGAAAGGAGAAGACATTAGCGTAATGGCAAAAATACAACAACAAGCCAAAAAAAAAGGAAAAAGAAAAGAAGAAAAACAGGGAAAGAGAAAATAGAAGAAAAGCAATCGACAATGAAAACAGAAATTGTAAGCACTACCAGTTTCTGAGTAGCATCTTTTTTTTTCTTTTGGCTTGACTGTAACTCCAGGCGGGCGGTGGACAGTGAGATGGGCAGTCAGGGGGGTGGACGGGGGTGAGTGGGGGTGTGAGGGACAGGAGAGCACAGGGGACCTGTGGACACAGAGCGGACTCAAAGCACCCCGTCCAGCATCTTCCCTCTGACTGGAGGCCAGGGCCCAAACTAGTCCGCTCCGCTCCAGTCCAGTGCTCTG
>PYXC01001128.1:3022500-3245000 GCA_015244755.2 Tenualosa ilisha
CCCCATCCCCCCAATCTCAACCTCTGCTCACCCCTCACGCATTCCCACTCTCCACTGGGACATTCTCACTTGTGTCTACTGTACTTCCGGCAGGCTGAGGAAATGATGCAGCCATCTGCAATTTACCCCCCCCCCCCCCCACACACACACACACACACACACACCACCACCCCTTTTGATACATTTCCCCCCTCTATTCAGAGTGTTCTTCCCAGATTAACTTCACATGTGGGATTTTATGGACAGCCTCCTCAGCCGAGGGGAACTGGAGTGGAACTTTGGAGAGCATCCGTTGAGGAATTTACATCATCTGTCAGGCACTTTTATCCACGGAGTCCGAGTGAAGTGAATGCATGGGCTACATGTGTTCCCTGCGGGCATGCCCATCCGTGACCTCTGCGGCGCTGACTTTAAATCAACACAACTGCTGGAGCAGACCGATGACCAAAAGCTACAGCGGACTCCGCCGATGAGGGAGGGGGAGGCAGGTGTTGGGGCTTTAATAAAATATTGATTTTGGTGGAGATGAATTAATTAGTCCAAAAGGGGAGGTGGTGATTACGGCTGCTGTGACGTGCCCGGGTGTGAATGTTTGATTAGGCCGAGGATGTTTGGCTGCAAGGCAAACAGAGCCGGAGCGGGCCGGCACAGGGAGGGATAATGTGGCCTGATGGGTGGAAACTGTGAGCGCTCCATAATGAAAGAAGCAAGGAGAAGCTCAGGTGTATTACCACACACACACACACACACACACATGCCACCACACCAGCCACATGTTTGGGTGAGGCAAGACAATGGCTGCGAGTGCAAACCGTTTGGTTATTTTTAGATCTGGCCTCCAAAAACATGCAAACGAATGGCAGGTTGTAAAAGGTGAGACGCCAGTGAGGAGGAGGAGGAGGAGGTCTGTGTCCTCTCCAGTAACACTAAGACATATAGCCTACATGACGAATGCTAACACCCTAATAGCTCATGTGGGGCCCTCACACAATTTATCCTGGATATTATTCCCCGCTGTATATTAAACAAGAGGCCCCAGCTGAGACACGGTGAGCCGCTCGCCCCACACAGCTGATCACACCAAACCCCCCACCCCCGACACACACACACACTCTCACACACACAGCCAGTGGCCCTCTTCCCTCTCCTCCTCATACCTATCCATCTTAACACTTGCTTTTTTCTGCGCTCTTCACATTAAATGGCAAAAGTGACGATGAAAAACAAATCGAAATCGTGCTTTAAAATAAGGCTTCAGTTTGGAAGTTTCCTTTCCTGAGCAAGAGCAAATCCTTCAATACTGACGAGATAAACGGCTGTAAGACGCTGTCCTAAAGGGAAACACCTCAGGCAGCAGCAGTGGACAGTGCAGCTTGTCATCTGTTCCGTCTCAGATTTATTCACCTGATGCAGGCTTTCACACACTGTTACACATTGTGAGCTCTCACTCTTATTGACACACACACACACACACAAACACGACACTGGTTGGCGAGCGTGTCCCCCACCACCGGCTGTGCTCTCTCTCCCCCTCCCAGGTAAATTCCTGCTTTAAACCCACTTTTCAGGGCTCAGAAACGGAGCCCTCAGCACTTTCCTCGCACTGAAAGAGTGCGCAGAAAAAAGCGCAGGCTGCTGCAACTACAAGTGCAAACTCAGCTTGAGCTCTGGACCTGAGCAGATTTTTGGAGAGATAATAGAAATGTAGGCACGCTTTAATGTCTGAGTGCGTCTCTGTTCATGGCTCTCTCTCTTTCTCTCTGCATTTCCCCGCCCTCCAAACCCTTCGATTCCATGGCAGCACCCCCCCCCCCCCCCTTGACATTTTTTTTTCCTTCCTGCCTGTTCAGGCTACACTTTTGTTGGTCGGTCTCTAGCCTCGGCTCCTGGCCAAAAACAATTCAAGAGCAAATCGAACAATAAATCACAGTGCACTGACAGCAGTGTTTCAACAGGATCCAGACACATCGAGGGGGAGGCCTATTAAAACACGGGGCCCGGAGCACAGCCCGGCCAGCACAGCAGGCGACCCAAACAAAGGCCCACACCTCTCCTCGGCGGGGACGCAGACACATAGCTCACATGACACAGTAAGCAAGCTCACAGCAGCGAACCAACACCATCTCATCCTGATGCATTTCCGTTAAAGGCTGAGTACATTAAAGACCGGGAGTCTAGAACTGCCGGTGCGATGCAGAATGCCGGGAGTGTTTGTGACTCGTGCTGTGAGTGAGAGGTGACTCCATTCGAGGTTAAAAAAAGAAGAAAAAAAAGAAAGAAAAAAAAAACAAAAGTGGTGCCATCTCTGTAGCTGCACAGTGGAGAGGAGACCTTTGCAGGGAGTGTGCATGCAGAGATCACCTTTCCAGTCTGACTGATATAATTCCTGCTTTTGGCAGCACAGAGTTTTTCAGGATTAGCCCAACACTGGCCTCTCCTGCTGCCCCCTGGCCCCGGGCACAGGGTCCTCCCACTAGAGAGAGAGAGAGAGAGAGAGAAGAGGGAGGGTGGCATGTTAGGGAGGGCGCAGACGAGGGAAATACAGTCCCAAGTGTGGCCCCAATGAGCTTCAACAAATCCCCCAGAACCACCCTGGGGTGAGCGGGATTCTGGGCAAAATGGAAGTGCTCAAAGCCGCCCAGTAGGTCACAAGAGCATACTGTTGGGGACAGCTTTAGAGGAAAGGAGGCAACAGGCGAGAGGCTTTAGGCGGAAGACTTATGACCCTGAGGTCTCACAGATTCAAGGGGAGGTGAGCTGTCTTCTCTCCATCTCTCTCTGCTTTACTGTATGCCATGGCACTGCCTGTGGAATGGCTGTGTGCACTGACGTCAGAGCAGAGGTGCTGACAGATGTGTTGCGCATGTGAAAGCCCTCTGTGTGTGTCACTGGCCACCTCTCCAATAGCAGACCAGAGGGAATGACTGGGGCTATGGGTCAGGCTTTCCATAAGCCAGCTGCCAGCGCAAACTACATTCAAATGATCAATTACAAACTTACTGGCTAAAAGGCCACGCAATAGTGTTCACAAAACATATCCTTAAACTGGTTATTTGTGTTGTAATTAAAAGCAAACAGATGAATGACAGAACTAGATCTTATTATTCCATTTTATGGATCAATCAAATAAAACTGGATGGTTTTGCATTTTCCATAGACAGCACAGAGGGAAAGAGATTTGGTCCAATTAGGTTTTAAGGCAATCTGTCGGAAACATCAGCAAATCTCTGAGATTGTTTGATGGCCATGACAGTAAATGCCACTAAGCTTAAGAAGGCTAAGAAGTCTTACTGTCTTTACTGGGGCACTGGTCGTCAGACTCAAATGTTAATGCTGACAAATAAATGATTTACAGCACTATAACCTTTGTTGGTGAACTTCCAGTTGGTCCTGTAAAGAAATTCTTTCCAGACCGTCAAAAGAAAAAAAAAAAAAAAACGTAGAGGAAACCTTATTGTTGCTGCTACCAGCAGGTGCACATCCTAACAAATAGCCTATTGAATCAACACACATGCCACAGGTTTGGAGAAGTCAGACTTAAAAATGCGACATGCTCTTATTTGAATAAAACTGATTCAGTGAATGAAGCTGTCTGCTGATCAAATTGGATAGGATATGGTGCAAGAGTAAAGTCATAGTAAAGGCAATCTTGTGTTGTGCACTAACAAAAAATGAGGAGAATGAAGTCTGACAAACGTGACTGGATAAAGAAAACAATCCCAGTATGACACCAGAGGTTCACTGGGGAGCTCCTTCCCAAACAGTCTCCTAAATCCCACTTCCCTGTGGATCTCCCAACAGCGGGACTGCTCCTCTCCCTGTCCTGAAATTACAGCTCGGTGTCAATCACCTCAAAATGCCTCTTTTTCACATACTGTTGGCTTGTCAGCTGTCAAAAAAGATTAATTTCAAAGCATGATCATTTTTCACAAGTGACAAGACCCCAATTGCCCTTATTTTATCTCTAAAAAAAGAATCTCCATGCAAACTTCCCACAGGGACAGAACAAGATGTCAATGCAAACACATTATTTTCCAAGCTGGCCAAACCACTGTGTTGAAGGACTAAAGGCTACAAAGGTTGCATTGTGTCGTTTCTAACACATCTGTATCTTAGAGTGTAGCTATAAATTGGCTCTTTTTTCCTTTCATTAAATTGCTTTTGAAGTACGCTGTTGAGATAGAAACCCAAATAAGCTGATGATGTTTCCTTGTATGGGCATGCCCTCTGCGCTGGCCCATACACCTTACACATCCCTTACACACCTTACATATCCCTGCAGCCACATATGCTGTTTGGAATCAACACATATGTCTGGCGAGAGAGCCATCCACTGGGTTCTTTTACACTTCCTCAGCCTTCGCGCGCAGGGCCACCTCCAACAGCCTGATCTTGCATGCTAACATTAGCATATTACATTCATGAACACCTGTTGCTCGTACAGCCCGCTAGGTAAACAAACTGTTAATACTTCCACCAAAAATGGTGGCATCTGTCACATTAGAGATATTTTCTGATTCTGCAATGATTTTAATTAGAAGAGCCCAAGCCATTGGTACCACCAACATTTTTCTAGGAATCTGATGGGTAACACTGTATTCTTTGTGTTCAAAAAAAAATGCAAAATAAAAATTCTATTAGGGTAATCTGCATTTTTGGAATGTAAATGTAAGTGTAACACTCCATACCATGTAAAAGTTCCAAACAGGAAGGAATCTCACAATCTCAGAACTTACCTGATGACAGCCATGCAGACTGGAGTCTCTCCCATATGAGTAGGATGCTCTCTCTGATTTACCTGCACACAAGAATACAGAGGCAATGATAAGTGATTTGCTGATTAATCAGTTCAAAGTGTGTGAGGGGTCATATCTGTGAGTCCAGAGGTGATCCTAGAGACTGGGGCACCACAAGAGTCTGTGGTGCGCACATAAACTAAATCTAGCACACAGGAATGCATATCACAATACAAATGTCACAACAGCTGAGCCTTCGTTTCATGGTCATTTGTCCATTTAGTTTCAACATACTCACAACAACCACATCAGAAGATGCTGCTACTATAAATAGTGAATGTTGTCTTAGATGACAGGACTAACCAGCAAAATAAAACAGCAAAAATACTAGTTCTTCATATTAAATATGAGAGGATATACTACAGAGGGATAATCTACAGTGTACATCACAAAAAGAAGCTGAACAATGAATGAAGAAAAATCAATATGCATGACTGTGTTCTCCAGACAAATGATGAGAGATCTGCTTGTGTCACATGTGATATTACAGCGCACTATTAGTTCTATGTCCAACTGCCATGGAACCAATATCCCAAACCACTCTCCAGATTTGAGGACAGGCTTCAAAATGCCAATTTCACAATACATTGTTGTCTTTCTTCTCTCCGAGCCTATTTAAGAGGATTCAATTTGTTGGCTCTATCTCTGGTCAAAAACACAATTTTGCCATCAACCATGAGCGGGTATAGCAAAGTTGGAAGAAACCAGAACAGACAAGATCTGCCATTTGTGGGCCATTTTCAGAGAGTTTGCAACAAATGGGTTTTTATTAGCACGTTTATTTACAGTGCTGACAGGGGACAACATATCGCCATGGGGACGGAGCGGGAGGACACAAACAGATTATTTACGGTGATGATGGCAAACAATTCTAGATAACTCCCCAAAATTACAGAAGCATGTAACATTGGGGGCTAAAATCTGGTTGAAGCCGAAAGTGAGAATGCCTCTCTGAGTAGAGCCCCTCAAAAAGAACTCAGAAAGGCTGTCTGTTAATTATATCGGAGGCCATGGTCCACTGACTCACTGCCTCACTGTGGCTGGACTGCTCTCGGACTACTGCCAGCTGTGGGATATTGGCACATGCATGCACACACACACACACACACACACACACACACACCACACACACACACACACACACACACACACACACACACACAGCCCTATGTGCACACAATACATGCACACACAAAATATCATCTAATTCACATTCTCTCAGATTTCATTTGCTTGAGGCAGTAGCAATATCAAATCAAACCAGCTTTTATTGAAAAATCTGTGCACTTGCGACTGTGTTCCCCTTTATAGCGTTATATATGACTGTGCTTGTTTCCCATCAAAAGAAGGCACAACACACAGAATACTCTGTAACCCATCATGGAATAAAATATATTCCAAAGAAAAGGCCAAAGACCTCTATAGGTACACAAACACACACGCATGCAACCACAAACACACACAACACACACACACACACACTGTATATATAATTATTTCTTCAATCATGTAGCAAGGAGGCAAACAACTGTATTTATCTAACAAGCAACTCCCTGTGACCTTTCCAACCTCCTGTTCCAACACACATCCAGGAGCATGCATGGCGCATAATTACACACACACACACACACCACACACACCACCACCACACACACACGCACACACACACACCACACACATACACGCACACACACAAAAAATCCCTGCTATTTTAATTTAGTTGTAAGGGTACTTCAGGATTTAAGGATTTAGACAGGGGAGGCACTAAACATGCATTTTCAGTAGAGGTCAGACCTGAGTGCACTGTCTCTTTCTGAAACACATGGACCTGCATGCACACACATGGAAACACACACGCGCAGGCACACACACCACACACGCGCGCACCACGCGCGCACACGCGCGCACACACACGCGCACACACTCACTCACTCACGGACAATGGACAATTAAAAAACAGTGCTGAATAAGGAAACCATTTAAAATAATGAATAAACAAAAAGAACTGAGCTGCAGTGTTTGGCAAAAGGAACTTGGGGAGTACTATTTATACACCAACACTGCCATAGCACTTGCAAAATTCCACCTGGCATGAAAAAAAGCGCCCTGCTCAATCTCAATGAAAACAAACAGCCACAAAATGTTCACTGTAAGCACCCCAAGGACAAAAAAACTAAGAATGGGAACAAATACAAGACTGCTAGCTTTTCCTCTTCTGTTTTTCTCTCATTTTTCCCCTCTGCTGTCATGTCTGCCGTGTTCCCCAACACTGTCCATCACCTCTCTCAAGCACACCAAATCCCAAATAATCCACCCGAGTGGAATTCAGGAAGTGAAGGCTATCTTCATCACTGGACGGAGCGGGGCAGGAATGCACTTCTGGAGAAGAAGCAGCAGCGTTGCGCAAGCTCGGCACATTTGGAAACAGATGCCAGTTAGGAACACTTGGGGGAGGCGGTGGGGGGAAGGGGAAGAAACATGGAGCACACGGACTTGATTCGCAGAGTTGATGCACATGGGTTACATAATGGACACAGTTTAGGTGGAAGACATCAAAGGTACGGAGGTCTGAAATTTCACCTCAAAGTGCTAGCTTATGCCACAATAACATTAGCTCTCTTAATGACATTTAGACTCATGTCTTAGTGTAGTTTATTTTACACTGATTTGTCACATTTTGTGTCAATTGTCACATTCTCTCTTTCCCCGATATAAAAAAAATCAAGGTCTCCACAGACACGCTACAATTAGTTAAGGCACTGTTTGATAATCTATACACAGTATGGTGAGTTTCCTGGGAACTCTTGGCTAAATGAGAGCGGGTGACTCATTGCTGCCTTTCTCCAGCTTTGTTAGGGCTGTGAAGGCGTCTGCTGAACCGAGATGACAACCTCTTATTAAAGAAAAAGCTGTATTCTCTACTAAGAAAAGCTTTTTGTTTGAGAATACTAGGACAAGGCTATGCTTATCTGAAAGATTACAAAACTAGACAATTACTGGTTTAAGGCATATTTTCAGTGGCTTCGTTCTAATATAGTGCTAGCCTATCAATTGACGTGGTCAATACCAGTTTACTGAATACTGATTACCAAATCAATACAGCTATGTTGTTTCTGGCTCCTTGAAATATAGCAAAGCTCTAAAATGGCCAAGGATCCACTACACAGCTGAAACCCATCACTGTCATTAGCTGCTGCAGCCATGGCCAAAATACATTTCTGCTGTAAAAATGCTGAAATGCACAATCCACACAATCCCGAGCTTCATTTGTTCCTGTTTGGCCTTCCACATCTTTGCACTAATAGATTGTGGTGACAAAAACATGGATTAAGCATCCCCACAAAAGATGCTCCTTCACTGCTCACAAAGAAACACACACACACACGCGCACACACACAGTCACACACACACATGCACACACACACACAGTTAATTTGAGAACATTTAGACCTTTACCCCTCATCACAAACGTGTGCTGATCTCTAAAAGGTTGAGGGGAGGGGACCCCCTATTTCTGGCAACTGAAGATCAAGTGAGCTGAATTAACACAGAAATGGCACGGTATAGGCCATGGTTAAAGGTAGCATTCATAATCACCTCTCGGATGAGCTGAGAACAAATCCCACATGCTCACCTCCATGCGCCACGCCGAGCTGGTGCCAGGCAGCAGGAGAGAGCGAGCACTGATGTAAATGATATCAAAACAGGTTGGCTATAATTATGGCAGAGTGAAAATAGGTTGAAAAGGAAAGAGAAAAAAAAAAAAAAAAAAGCAGGCATCATTATCAAATCAGGTGCAAACTAGACTACTGTGTATTTATTAGGGACACCAGCCATTCTCAGGATGACTCAGTGGATTGTTCCCCAGGAAAAAATGGAACCGTTCAGTTAAATCGTACTCACATTTAAATCAAAACATAGGCAAAGAGAAATGCAAAAAAGGTACAAACACTCAACTACAAAACATCGCAGCAAAAAAAATAAAACCAGCTGTACACAATAGCTGTGTCCATTTCAACAAATTCCCATGGAGGACAACACAGCCGATTCCTGGCACTTAGTTCATATTTCATGTTAACAGATATTAAACATGGGAAAACAAATGTGCTGGCTAATCTGTAATTATTCTTGCTGCAGTAGATAAAAGACTTATTTTGCAAAATGAAACTATTCACAAACTGCAGGAAAAGTTGCAGCATTTGAGCCTCATCTCACGTTCTGACATAATCTAACGCAGTTAACTAAATAATGCATACTCTGCCTGACCTGCCTGAGCTGTGAAGAATTACAATCTCTATGAGCCTTCATTGATAATATAAGGTAGGCGTCGAACACTAAACATGAATTCCTTTTCATTAACATCATTAAGTTAAGAGCATAATGAAATAAATGAAACAGCAAAGGTGGACGAGAGGCTTAAAGAATTCTTCCCAGCGACCTCTGAAGTAATCGTGTGCCGGGGGAACCAGCACTTTGTCTGCCCTTTCTGACATTCAGCTTTGACTCTCACTCTCTCACTCACTCTCCCCCCCCCCGCCCCCCCTCTCTGTGCTGGCTCTGTTGTTTATTTATGACGTCCGTCCTCTGGGCTGCCACATCTATGTGGAGCGGCATCTGCCCTATGCTGAGTTAGTGGACAAGCTAGCAACAAGGCCCAGAGACACTCGTATATTAGAGTGTGAAAGGCCTATAAACGGCCACTCTAGGCCTGTCACTGAGACAAGGGAAAACAATCGGGAGCAGTTACATAATGCCCATTATTTACTGTTTAACCACCATGGCAGTTATAGGGGAAACCAATTTGTTTACTGTAGTGCTTGCCTGGGTGTGAAAGGGAAAAAAGTTTGATTTTCTTTCTCTTTTTTTTTTTTTTTGTGAACATAACAGCGTGGGAAAATGATCTTGTGCCATGGTGTCCCGTGGTAAAACTGATATTTAACTCTGAAAGAACCACTTCAGCTTTTTCAAAGTCCCAAGCAAATGCCCTTGGGGACACGGATCAATTCAAAGCGACATCAAAAAAACACCTCTCCTTATAAAATTAAGCTGCAAATAATGTTTTTCATTTTCCCACATCTTCTTTAATATGACAAAACAAAGACAAAAATGGAAAATCTCCAACTGTCTGTGGCATGGACTTCCCTCTTTTTTTTAATCCTATTAAATATTTCATGTGCTTGCACCAACACACGTCTGGGTCTGCGAGTTTAGGGAGGGGAAGGAAGGGGATGTGAGTGTGTTTACCCCTGTTGCCTTGGGACACGCTATACCAGCTCGACAGGCCAAGATCCTCCACACACACACACACACACACACACGCACGCACGCACGCACACACGCACACACACACACCCACCCCTCCAAATCGATGCCTAGCAATCCACTTGGAAAAATCCTTTTCCGCATCCTGGTGACTAAACCAGGGGCGGCAAATTACAGCGCTCATCAGCGGGCGCTTGCTAGCGTCGACCTGAAAAGCCAAAGAGCACAAAACACACCACCCACCTCCCCACACAGGTGCCTCTCATGCTCGCCAAGAACACACTGACAATGCTGCTTATTTCTGTGCAACATGCCGCATCCTTTAGCGGTTCCTCTTCAGTAGATTCTCTAGACTATAAAATCATTGTGTTACATTACAAATCAAGTGTCCAAATTGTGAAGTTGTTTTTTTTTCTTTAGAAACTAAGATTATTCACAATCATTTGAACAAAATCAGTGGAATCTTCACTGAAATTTTAAAAATATGTTTAACGTTTAAAATGCTGTTGAGAAATCAAATTTACATAATATAAAACACTGCCATCTCACTTGACATTGCAGCTTCATTTTGAAGTAAAATATATACATGACCTAAAATTTGCCTGTGACATGGTGACAAAAGAGTCTGCAGAATCGTTTTACATACATATACTGGTGTAAAAAAAATTGATTCTGCAATTTTTCCTCAGTAAACTTGTTGAAAAATAAATAAGCAAAGGGCAAATGTGGGTGGGTGGTGTAGACATCTTAAGTGCTGCCTGATTAAAAAATAACAGCTATGTCACTCTCTGGACCTCTGAAAGCCTTCGTTCGGCAGCCGAGGCATCACGGAGCTGAGCAGGTGTGACAGCCTGGCAGCATCTGGGTTTGCGAGCAGGTCCAAACCGAAAGACTTGGAGATCTTTCGGTGGTTCGCTCCTGTAAGCGCGTTTGAAAGACACAAACACACGCAGGGACGTGCAGTGCAAAGCTTGACGAGAGCCTCTATACATGCACGGCCAAAGCAGCCTTTAATATTCCTAAAGCCTCTCATCCTATGGCCCTGGGCATGTTCCTGGCAGGTGGCTGCCAACAGAGTTTTGGCCTACTCTCTTAAGTTTCCCAAATTAAAAAAAGGTTCTATGAACACTGCAGCACTGCTTTGTACAAATGGTATAATGTGAAAAGGACCAGCGAGCTAATATGCCGCTCCTTGTGTTGTTCACTCCGAGCCACAGTGCATACATGAATTAATAATCCACAATCGTTAAGGTTTCACAAAATAGTGAAAACAATATTTTCAACAAAAAATATAAATAAGTTAAAATAAATAACTGCGAAGTGAAAAATTATGTAGACATTATATAAATATGACTACAGAAATGACAGTTTGGATTACGCAGTGCTGGAACAAATGAGTTGAAAATGATTCGCAAAGTGAATCGACGATGAAATAAGGGGTATTTTTCCTTTTTTTCCAAAAAAAAAAAAAGCCGGGCCAAAATTAACTGGCAGACTCCAAAGCGAATCCTGAAGCAAACCTGGCATGCGAGCGACAAAAGAAAACCTGGACTGGTCAAGGTTGGGGGTTATGGAGGCTGGGCTCTGGATTGTTATACCGTGCCAAGTTACGATTTAAAGGACCTCACATCGACCCCATTTCAGCGGCAGGCAACATGAGAGAGTTATTCCAAGGCAAGCGGTTTTGTACTCGTGCACTGCCATGGATGTCCTCCCTCATTCCTCAATCAATCTGAACAGATTAACAACATTGCTACCACAAGAGAAGGTGCAGTTATCAATTTTCAGACTACCTTTAAGGTGATCTTTTTTCTCATCACAATAGCTGCCAGGGGAACCATAAAGGATGGTTTGGGTGAAGGAAGTTTTAGAGAAAAAAAAAATACATTGATAAATTTTTTTTGTGCCACTACTGAATAAACACCATCAAACATGGAGGGTGAGACAAGCGGCAAGGGTTAACAATCTATTCCTGTATGGTGTGGAGGAGGACGGGCGAACTGCACAGACATGAATCATTCTTAGTAATTCCACTGTTTCCATGACATCAATGGGCACCCTTCCAGAACTCCGACAAAGTCTAAGAGGTACCAAAGAGAAGGCACCGTAGCCATAGGGAACCTGGCTTCAAAACACACACAAATAGCCAACCACAACAACAGCACACACACAAAAGCAATGCGCATCACATGCAAGAAATATTGTCTCCTCATAGAAAGCTGGAAATTTTGCATTCAAAATTAATTTTACACGTTGGTTGATGAGCAACCAACAGCGAATCTCTGGCAGCCAACGAGCCCTTGGCACGGGGATGACTGAATAAATCAAAAGATAGATGAATAAGTAACTACGGTGATGGCGACCAGAAAAAGACACAAAGCCATCTTAATTTGTCAGCCATACTATTTGCTTTCTAATTGGAGGTGCTTGCTTTGGGTGCTTTTTTTTCCTTTGCCTGAACACTATTGATAGGCAATAGATGGCTGAGGCAAGGGCATTGAAATTCAGTGGCTGCATGTTGAGAGCTGTGTTCTTGTTAAGTTCTTTTGAATGCACTTGATTACATTCTAGGCAGGCAATCCCATGCAAAACAGCCCTCATTATACCCTTAAGCCCCACCCAACCCCAGTCTAAAAATTAATAAGATAGAATAACAACACCATATAGGATCACGTATATCAAGACATCCAAATGTGGATGTTAATACGCTTTTCAGTCAATCTGGGGGTTGTGGGTTCTGCTGTCTGTGCGGTGCACATAGACTTGGAGAAGAGAAAAGCACCTGAGCTTGTGAATTTTGGCTCGGTGCTTGGAGAAGCAGTGCTTTGAATGCATTCAGCAATTTGGCAAACCTACACAAGGAGAAAATTAACCCTATTTGCAGATTTGGAATGAACCATAAAGTTGAAGGAAGTTGAAGCTGTAGGTGTTTTTTTTTTTTTGCTTGTGTGTGTGTGTGTTTGTGTGTGCAAGTAAAAGGGGGTGCATCTGTGTGGGAATATCCATGGGAGTGTGAGTGTGTCTGTGCATTTTTCTGATCATTAGCTCGTGTGTACATTTGTGTGTGAAAACATTAGCGTGTGTGTGTGTGTGTGAGAGAGAGAGAGAGCGAGCGAGCGAGCGAGAAAGAGAATGTGAGCCTGTTTGTCTCAGACTAACCTCCGCTACTGAAATGCGGCAGGCACTGCAGATTTTTTCTTGGCACGGTGACAGCGGTGGCACTGCCAAGCCCTATGGCGAAAAACTACTAAAAGAGGCATGAGGATGGCATTAGAGCTGAAATCTCCTCTTTTCTCCGACTGCATGGTGCATCTCGGCCATGGGCTCCTATCTGGCGCCCCTTTATGATGTTCTCCACATTTATCGATCCTCCTATGATCCCCGCTGATCTTTGAATTGGTGCCATGTCAAACACGCCCTGCTATTGCATGGCTCCAGCCATTACTTCCCCACCCCAAAATCATGGATACACCTCATCTTTCAGCTTTGGGGTTTTTTTGCCTTCTTTTGGTTTTTTGTTTTTTTTGGGAGTTTCTTGTCCCCTTCCCCTTTGTCTGCCTGATGAAGGCAGCAACACAATAAAAGTCTTTCAAATTTCATTCTTACATTGCCGTCGCTTTGTCTGCAAGATTTGGGCCGTGTTGCTACAATACCTGGGACACAATAGCTAGTTGTGATGTACATGAGGCTTTGCGTGCACGTTTTGCTGACACTAAAACCTAAACAAATGAACAATGTGCTCCATTATGCATGAATGAGGAAAATAACATTTAGAAAGCCCCAAAAAACAAGAGCAAGGATTACTTAAAACAGGGAAATCCCAGTCAAAACCATCATTGATCGAAAGAACACAATTCAGCAGTGTCACAAACAAAGGCAGGATGCCACAGTCAAAGCTCAGTGCTTTTCCTTCTGCCATTGTAATGAAACCATCTTACTGTACACAAAAATGTACTTAGTATGGACTTAGCTCGCATTCTTCTCTGAGGTTTCTCAGACTCAGCCAAATCTTTTGCCAAAAACAACACATTCAGCTGTGCCTGATCAAAGCAAACAGCATTTTGCTATTCAAATCAGTGTGTACGGCACGCACAGGAGGGACAAATACACTGTGATTTACATCCTGTCCTTTGGGCAGGAACACAGACTTTGGAGGTACTGAGAAATGGCAGATTCATGAGCAGTTATTTGATTGTCTCACCTTCACCACCCCTTTCACAACACAAGAGATACACTGACTGCACTGAAGGACATCTGACACAAAGAGAGATTTCCTTAGAAAAACATCTGATCATGACTGAATTTCTTGACTGTGTTTTAAACATTTGTCTAAATTTGGCGACACAAAAATGTGTACTCTGCAATTCCTATCATCTATAATAGCTGTTCCGGCGTAGACAGTCCTATTTTTCCAAGAGCCACTCTCTACTTAATTTCTGCTATAAAGAATAGTAATAAGAATGTAGAGGACAAATGACCCTTTAATAGAGGCCTTAAAAACAATCCAGTCTAAGGAAACTTACCGGAAATTATGATTTAAGAGGCAACTTTTAAGGGACTACTAAAGGGTCCCTCTAATAGGCTGTAGTTTATAAAACTGTTTCCATTAAATCAATCTCTATCCCTGAGGTAATCTAAAATGTGTAGCCAAAAGAGAAATATGAAGCTAAGAATCACAGTAATTTAACCACAAAATGTAAAAAAAATCTAAACTACCAGTTTTTCCTCTCAATGAAATATGCTATGAAGGATGGCATCACTTTATATGAAGGGTCCCTTGGGTGCTTTCCTGCTTCAGCTCACAGTTGTGATGCAATAGCTGGGCTGAGAACGGAGACGTGAGAACATGCAGCCCTCCAATGAGGTAACGCCATGGGGCACTCAAGCTGGCATGCTATGGAGAGCCCTGCCCAGACTAGGTGTGAAGAGACACAGACCAACAGCTGCAGTCAGGCAGCTCAGCAGCTAGCCGTCAAACACGCCAAGCCAAGGCCCCCCATTCTGTCCCAGAGCATCCTCCCGGACACTCCATTTCAAATTCCTGTCAGGGTGAAGAGCACCACTATTTGAACAATATTTGAAGACAGTGCTCTCTGTTATGGGTACAGTATGTGTACTATGCGCATGATATGTGTGATATACAACCAGATTTACAACACAATGTGTGCCTATCCACCTTCATTTGTTGACTTCAGCTACTAGGCAAGAGATATGTTTGTTTTCTTCACTCCTTCTCTACACCCATATGGCCAATAAGTAGCTTTCTGTCTACCTACAGAACACTCTAACCTTTCCAACATTAACAGTTTACTTGAATGCTAAACATAGCTGTACATATCTGACCATTATTTAGTAGAGCAGATTTGTTGTAATTGCATGACTGTGTAGATGTAATTGCATGACTGTGGACTGACCTTCACTCCATCCACTGGGACCCTGCTCTCTACGGCTGCCCTTGCTACCTCTCAGCACTTCTCCCTCACACATGCATGAGCACACAGACAGCCGCATGGCACAGGAAGGGAAGGGGAGGGGAATGCCCATAGAAATGCCAGGCGAGGCACAAGGATAGACTGAGGGGGTGATGGGTGGGTGGGCCGGCCACGCGGGGAATTTGGGACTGAGCTCCAGGGGAGTTAATGCTTCACAGTCCGATAATGCACAATGACTCTGACCGCCAAGTGCAAGCCAGAGAGCTGTATTTAACACTGTAGGTGGGGGGACAGCTCTCAGTGAAGGTGGCGTGTTCATGTAAATGGGGATCCAGGAGTTAGGTCAGGCACTGTCACTACCCCTGGAGGAGTGGTATGCCTGTGTGTGTGTGTGTGTGTGTGTGTGTGTGTGTGTGTGTGTGTGTGTGTGTGTGTGTGCTGGAGTTTAAGGCTCAAAGGTCATAAGGGTGGCACTCCTGTCTGAGCCCCCCCACCGGAGGAGGGGTCAAACAGGACGTGGTGATGTCACCTCCACTCGTCACCCCCCTCAGCGCTCCCCATGACTATTCATCAGCTCCACAGGCTCAGCCACAGCATTTTTGGGGCTCAGCAGCATTTCCTCAGCTCAACACACACCCTGTGCACACAAGCTTTGCATATTCCAAATTCTTTCACAGAAAAGTACACTGAATGTCATGATACTGAAAGCTAATCAGCATCCAATAAATACTTAACTTCACCTCCTAAAAGTGAATATCTTTTCTCTGTGTTTTACACTGGATAGGGTGGAGGAGTCTGTGCAAGAGTGCACTCTGACAGAGCTCAAAACACCTGAACTGGAACCCAACTAATGGCTAGTTCCAGCACAAATGGATTGTTCCAAGTCCACAATGCAGGGCTTAGACTGGCATACCGAGAACAGGGAGAGACAGGACAATAAGCTCCAAAGGCAGACCCAAATGACTAGACATCTCAAAGCAGAGTGAGAGAGCGAGGGGGAGGGGGGGGGGGACTGCTGTTCCTTCTGGTTGTAAGACAGTGGGTCAGGACAAAAAAGCACAGCAGTGGAGTCTGCAGGAGAAACAGGTGCACCATCTGTATCACAACATTACGGTGCCTCTGGGTGCAGTTCCTGGGAGCTGGTCGCCTCTCTGCACACACATGCAGGCGTGCCTGTATTATGCGCTGATGGAAAGCCCCCATCATTTATAGATCTGTCTGATCTGATCCCCCAAGCAACGCCTCCACACTCCGCCACACACACCCACACACACACACACACACACAAACGTGTGTGATCATGCCTGCATGAATGAGAGGCAGCCCATCAGTGTGTGGCTGGCTCCTATTCAGTGTAGAGGGGCATCTATAATGCATAGGGAGTTTAAGGCTCTTCTTCTCACCTCTGTCCCAATCCTGCTTGGAGGCTGCCAGCAGCTCCACTTGGCACAAGCGCTGGCACTGCCATCACAAGCGTATGTAATGGCTGGGCGGAGCAGTACCCCAACAGGCAGCGGCTCAAGTGATGGGAAAGAGCAGGTGGCTGCCATCTAACAACGACTACACTTAGGCTCACGAGGAGGGGCAGGGCTCGGCTCGGCGTCACAAAGCAACCTTGGAGGAGTGGGGAGGTGGGAGTGGACTCAGGAGGACTTGTGTGAGGTACTGCACACGCACTTGTGCTGCTCCCATCCTCCAGAGCTGACTAAGATTTCTTGAGCACCATTAGAACAATTACCTTCATTTGACGTGTGGAGCCGTGCGTTTATAGGTTAATGCACAAACGAACAACAGAGAAATTGCATTCATATGAACGTTTTTTTTTTTTGCTAGCTTTGTTTTGTTTTATTTTGTTTGATTAGCCCGTCAGCAGTACAAGAGAAGAAAATGTATGAAAAAATATATATTTGACACCATCTTGTTCCGTATACTGCTTTGATGCCTGTGGCATTCTATGCAAGCTGCTTAGATATAGTGAGCTTTTCAAGTCTTCTCTTGCTTTGAATTCAAGGTCTGCATAAGCCAAGATGTTGGAACGCTTACACTGCAACTTGAAATGTGGTCAGATACTCAGCTTCTGTGCGCCTGAGAGTGCATCCAACCCTCTATTACATGCTAATATATCATTAGCACCATAGCCAAGGATTGGTGAGAGGTTCAGCCGACAGAAAATTCTCAAACTTATTTTATTTTTATATGTTATTATTATTATAGTCATATTTAGACACTTACAGACGCAAACACACAACAGAAATTATTTAAAAACAAATTACATCTCAAAACAACTCCTTCAGCAAATCCTTCCCTCTGTTATTGCAATTTAGAGAGTGTGTGTGTGTGTGTGTGTGTGAAATGACCACACATCACTTGCGAATTGTGAAAAGCCAAACCAAGATCTCAGTGGATTTTTTTACCCAATATCATTTTAAACATGAACTAAATGGTTTGCCTTCAAACACACAGTTCACACGAAAGTAAGATTTAAGCAATCACTTAGAAATGTATTTAGGCATCAGCACGACTTTGTCTTACTAAAATCTGTTCCTGGGTTGCATATGCAAATTCTGTTTTTGTGTTATTTTTTTCCTTGAGAATCTTAATGGATACCCCCACACCCCTCCTCCCCGTGTAATTATGGCTTGTGGAAGAGTGTGTGTGTGTGTGTGTGTGTGTGTGTGTGTGTATGTGTGTGTGTGTGCGCATGTGCGTGTGTGGTGTCTTTGTGCAGAGAGAGCAGGTGATGTGCTGGAACAGCTGGAGACAGAGGAGGCTGCAGCTGCTGAGGAATACACAGACGGCCGATGCAAAGGAGCCTGGGAATTCTTCCTGCGTCCACCAAAACACTGACCAGGAGACATACCAAAACAATATCCTTGCAAGCTAGCTTCTCAGCCATCCAGCCAAATCACCAGAGACACTCAGCACCAGGCAAAGTCCAAACAGCAAAAGAAATACAAATGGTCCAAATTCAGACCAGGTCCAGGCATGTTCCTCTTTTTTCCCTAAAGGACCCACACATAACACACAATGTGTAGAAGTGAACCATCCATGGAGACCTGAGCCCACTGTCAATATACCTAATCTGACTGACTTTTGGTGTGTGTGTGTGTGTGTGTGTGTGTGTGTGTGTGTGTGTGTGTGTGTGTGTGTGTGTGTGTGTGCGCACAAGTGTGTGTAGGGGTGGGTGAGTGGATGGGTGTAAGTGTGTGTGCGTAAGTGTTTTTTGACTGATTTACTGGGACCCTGGTTGCTGTGACCAAGGACAAGGGCAGTCGGCAGGGGAGCAGGCAGTCTGCTGGGGGCAGAGGAGTATTCTAACACACAAGTAGGCACACCAACACACACACACAGAGCAAGCAGCGGACACCCTGGCTCAGACCTGGGCCAGGTGGAGGAGAGCACTCAGCCTCATCCTCGTCCTGCGCGGTTCACAGGCTTGGCAGGCAGCATTGATTAGGCTAATCACTCGGTAAGGGGCTTATGCTACACTGTCTGAATGCTAACCAACACACTCTCACACACGCATACACACTTGGAATTTTTTCTTGGAGGATCTCTGGCACTGTGTGTGCATGTGTGTGGCATTTCTATTGTTAAGTTGTATGTGTTTGTGTCCTTGCTATTTCTTCTGTGCCTGCTATGCTCGCTCACACGCACATGCGCTGATTTTAGTGGCCTTCAGAAAACAGCACCTTGGCACCAGATGCTGGGAGGAATGAAGGCAGGACTGGGCGTCTGACTCCCTTACTTGTGCTTTCTTTTAATGCTCTACAGTAAAGTTGGGCCATGGCGTCCATTGAGCCCAGTGCACTGAACAGTCCCACTATCCATGTGAGCGCCTTCCCCTGAACACAGATCCTCTCCTCATGTTGAAATGTGCCATTCTGGGCAGATAAGACTCAAAACAAACTCACAAAGAAAGTGAAACAAAACTGACTCAGACAAGGGCTAGTGCTAGGCAGCAGGAACACAAAAGAAAAACAGAATGTAGGGAAGAGTAGAGGGAGGAGGAGTGAAAGAAGAAGTGGCAGAGAGGACAGAGGGGATGACGACAGGCCAAGGTTTAAAGGAGAAGCGGACTCAGCTGACAGTGAAGGCCTCTGAGGAGAAAGGCTGAGAAGAGAAGAGGAGACAGGGGAGTGGTGATGGGGGCGAGAGCCCAAACCTCATATAGGCACGCAGGGAACAGGGACCTTGCCCTCTCTCGCCTCCTCTGTCAGGTGTGATGTGTCAGTAATGAGCTAGACCCCAACTGGGGCTGCCTCTGACACCGACCCAAACACAGGTAAACATCAACACGTATATACACAAGCACACATCTCTGCTGTTGTCACAGACTGTCAAACTCTGTCTGCTAGCGGGATGACCCTCAAGCATCTGACATGCCTTTGAGTACAAAAACAACAGGAAAATAGCTGACCACTAACCAGAGGGGTGGACTTGAGTAACATGACTTCTGACAATCAGACTCAATCAGTCATCAATAAAAATAACTCTAGACTTCATTCAGACTTTGATTTGTAATGTCTTGACATATTGCATAGGTAAAATTCAATTTATCCATTTCCAATATCCATTAAGGCAGCTATTTCCTGATATTTTGTTCAAACTTAACAAAGCTAAGCCTACACTGAACACCAATCACACAAGAAAATAGGAGGTTACGGTACTGCATTTGATTTCAGAGACTGCACCGTGGTAGCAGCAGGCCGATAGCAATGTATAACACACACACCACAACATGCAGATGGTTAAGCAACAACATCCGGCTTTGCTTGACACTTAAGGCTGCACAAGGACTGCTAAGTCTAATTATCCATGCAGTATCTTTCATAAGCCATGGCTTAAGCTGTCGTGCTCTGAGTGTAGCGGACTCTAAAACTATACTGCTGCTGTGTTGTCTGAGCTGGTCAGCATGGTCACCAGGGTCTTTGTAGCATCTGTCTCCAATGCTCCTGAAGTCACAGTGACATCATACCACATCTTTATGCAGTACACAAAAGTCTCACATCCTTTTTGTCCAATTGGATTTCTCTTTGTTGAAAATGTACTACTTCCACCCTCAGCTAGCGCTATGCTTACCCTTCATGCCATAATATACAAAAGCAGCTCAGTTCAATTCACTTCCCTCACTTATTCACTCGGTCTTGGATGTATTCACCCACACACACACTACTCACTCACTCAGTTCAAACTGCTTTATTGTCATGATCGCTTCAACTTAGACATGCTGTTTTATCAGGTTTTCAAGTTTATCTAAAAAAAAAATAAATAAAAAAATAAAAAAACATACACACGTGTTTTAAAGGCACTGACTAATTGTATTTCCCCAGCTTGACTCTGTTGATGTCTTGCTTAGGACTTGGAACTCTTACAAAGGTTAAGCACTTAGAATACAGAATACACTTCACTTGGTACATCTCTGTGTTGACTTGGTACTTGACATAGGAAGTCATCGTAGGACATGAGATTACTTACGGCAAAGAAAAAGACTTTGTCCCACCTCTGCCACTCCCCATTTACGTAAATACCCAGCGCACTCTGGTTTGTTTATACATATAGGAGAGTGTCTTCAGATATCTGGCTGGAGATGGCTGGGGTGTTTGACATTACAAGGAGGAAAAGCGACCTTAACCGTCCATTGGACAGCCAGGGGCGGAGCTCGTGAGTGTATTTCCTGTTGTGAAATCTGCAGCACAGACCTTTCTTCCTGAGCCGGATCGAGTCTGCTAGCACAACCTATTAATTCCCCTACTCGTAAGTGATGGTGACAGCCACATTTGTGGGGCCAGTGACTGTGATAATACCTCTTTAGATGGGCAAAGTTTCGGTGGCATGTAGGTCATCGTCTTGAGGGGGGAATCAACTGTGCATCGCCACGGCGACGGGGCATTTTTTGCAGCGATCACCCAGCTATCCTTCATCCCGGCTGCCTTCAGCCCCAAAACCCGGCAGCTCGTGGAAAGACGCTCAACGCTCAAAGCAAAAATCTGCTTCCAGGACAATCCATTATATCTGACAAGTTAAATGTTCCATGGTACACCATATGGCATCGGAGCGGGGCCGACAATGGAAGACAGAGGCTCAGGAAATGCATCACAATTAAGGTGTTTGGCTGCAGCACAGATTCCTTCAGAGGCTCCTGTTTCTAGCCGTTCCTCTTTCTCTCCCAGATGCACCTTTCTGTTTGCTAAATAACACTGCACCTCTTTTGACATTTTCATACACAGGTTGGCATGTCATGCATGCTAACTGTAGTCTTTTATCTCTCAATATTGAATTTTTTCTGTGCTGACTAACATGCAAGCACTGCATTATGTTACATATATGTGTGCATATGTGTACGGGCATACACACAAACAAAATCACTTGCACAAAAAGCAGGTCAGGCCACACATAAGCCTTCCCCTGCATTATGCGTTAGCTAGATCAGACCTCTCCTCTGTGTAGGCCATTGTCCCTCATCACTGTCCCTGGAGCTGGGGTGTTGTGGCACGAGGGGCATAATCTTCCATCATACACAGCCCACCTGACACACACACACACACACACGCGCATGCACGCACGCAAAGGCATGCATTTTTCCCCAGCTAAGCCTGGCAGGCTGAGCGGCCGCCCTGAGGACGGGCTCCTAAAGCTGGGGAAGATTACACAGCTAATGGCCGCCTGGCTCCCCGTGCTCCCCCGCCTAATGATCACGATAATGATGCCGATGACAATCCCAATAATAAAAACAATGCTGGGCTGCCACCGCACCACACAGTCACTTCAGTGAGTACACGCTCTCTCGCTCTCTCCCAATCAGATCATGGTGGGGTGCCACACTAAAAATAATGACAAACTGACAGGGGATTTAGCTTCTTTGGAGAGGAGATGGAGAGTGTGTTACGTGGGGACAGAAAAGGCGTAGGAGAGTCAGTTTCACCGCTCCGAGTGAGAGAGTCTATTGAAGGAAGATGACATACAGGCAAGCAAACTCTGTGCGAAATTTCTCCGTAGCGGGCCTGGCTCTGCCTTGCTGTCACCCAGCTCACGGGGGTTTCGGGGGGCGGGGGAGGGGGGCACCACGGAGAGGGGCAGGGGCAGGGCCACAGTAACAGGATTTCTGGAGACCATGTCATGGAGAGAGACTGCCGTTATGTAACGGTGCGGCGCACTCCTGCCAAAAGCCTGTCCCTTAAGAGGGCCAGTGCATCCTCTTCTCCTCCGCCTCATCACTCCATCAAAGACTAAAGCGGCTAAATCAACCATGAGGGCTAGGACGGCGCAGGCTCCTGCACTCGCACGGCGTTTACAGCGTTCACTCCAAATGTTTTGGCCACAGTTTCCCTGTGTGCAGCCGCAGCCTCATGTTTATTGCATATCTGCACTGTACCCAGCCCTTTCTAAACATCAGGCCTGCATTATAAAAGTGTGCTTTTGCCACTGAGAGTCTAGCCATTGTTTTGCATGATGAGCTCCACATCTCTGCTGTCTTTGCGTGGCTGCTTAGACTTCAAAACATTCATACCCGCTGTTCCAGCACCTAACATCCATTCTAATTCAATCACAACTCCATCATTCTAATTGCTGTGGCTGGTCAGTGGTAATTTGTTGATGATCTATGTCGAGTCTGAATGTCAGGATTGCAGACATTTAATTGCCTAAAAGCCTGATGTTGAGGGTGTGTATGTGGTTGGCCTACATGCGTGTGTGCGCGCGTGCGTGCTTATGAGACTTGGAGTGTAAAGGGAGGGGTCCCTGTGGTAGCTGCACATTAAAAAAAGTGCAAGGTCACAGATTATAATGAAGGACTAGCCGACACCTCAGCCCAGGCCTTAATGGCCGCTGGGAGGAAGACAAAGGCAGATTAACAGCTGTAGGAAGATAATGAGTGTTACACCAGCACTGTACTTCCTGTGACCACAGAGCAGAAGAAAACAAAACAAAAACAATATCATGCAATATCAGCACATCCCTTTTTACCCCTTCTCTGTCACACTGAGCGTCCAAGACCAAGGCTTTGAGAGGGGGGGCCTATTTTGGATTGGACTAAGGTGTGTGGGCTGATTGTGTCACTGAGTGGGACTATATTGAGCAGTCTGTTTGAGGTCAGGGGTTAGGGGTGAGAATACGGTGGGGTGGAGATGAGGGCAAGGGTGAACTCAAGGGTGCCCACCCCAGCTTGTCTGCCCATGGCTGCTCACCCCAGGTTAATTCCATCAGCTTGACACGCCAGCCAAGGGCATCGTTTCCAAGCGCTACCTGTCAATCTTACGATGCTTCACAAAACAGCCTACCGGCCCACCACTATGCCAACACAGCCTGCTGCCCAGCAAAATTTGTACATGCCATTCAGAGATTAAGCATGGTGATGCTGGGAATTGTAGGACTTGTCCAGAATAAGCGTGACATTTCACCTGAACTTGCTGTGCATAGATGAAAAATAAAAACTGTCTGGCAGAGACTCTAATTCTGGAATTTTCCTGACTGCTTCAAAACCCAAATTCTCAGCTGCTAAAATCATAACCCAGAGGAGTACTAGAGATGCTTCCTCAGAACATCTATTTTCAGAAGGTGAAGACAGTTTGAGTCATACTTGCATTGTGACACGAGGAGGAGGAACTATAGTGAACGATAAAGAGTATTAATGCCCATTGGTTTTCAACTGCATTGCACACAGTCATTTTTGACATATTATGGCTACAGCAACTTTTCTTTCAATTTATTTTTAAAACAGAAACTGTAACCTTGATTGGCTTGGATGATAGCCTAAATAAAAAATTAAGTTCCAAGGCAATGAGGGAAAAAAAGAAAAGCAGAGATACACTTAGCAGCACTAATGTTTGATAGAGTTTTTGTTTGCTGAAAGAGAGAGAAAGAGAGAGCGAGAGAGAGAGAGAGAGAGAGAGAGAGAGAATGGCAGAAGGAAAAGAGAGGGGGAGGTGGGGACCCGTGTGAAAGCAGGACCATGTGATGATTCTACTCAGGCGATGAAAGAGCCACCTAAAAGCTTGACACCAAAGCCTAGAGAGGAAACACCTGCTCAGAAAAAACAGCAGCTCCATTTTCAAACACAACTGCAGGCAGACAGCAACTGTATATATCTCCTCACTGTACCAGTGCACTCAAGTGGAGGCACACACACATCAAAATGGCACCAATATCGCCAAAACAACAAGCAAAGCAAAACAAATGCAGAGCTTCCAAACAACTTAAACCTGACAATAGCAAAAATATGCATCCGTAAAAAAAAAAAAAAAAAGAGACATTCTAATTCTCCACACCACAAACCCACTGGACTTATATGCATGTGTAATAAGACTGAAGCAGAAGGGTGCAGATGAGCTTGGTGTTAAGGTACACCTGCAGAGGGCCTCATTATTTATAGGCCTGAGTCTTGCCAGCAAATATTTTAACAAAAAGCACAAAAGAGGGGGGAAAACAAGCCAGAGTGAATTCTCCAAAAGTATTTATCCTTAAGGGGAATATTAATTAAGTTTTGCATGCGTACAAAACTGCTCTTGTCCTAGGGGATTTCCTTCACACACAAAACATGCGCGTGCACACACAGTTTTAACACACTTTTCTGTAACACTCACTCAGACAAACACACACACACACACACACACACACACACACACACACACACACACTCACATCATCTGAAGAGCTTCTCACTGCCAGGGAATCGGCTTCTGACACAGTGAGCTGAGAAGCAGAGCCCCCTCACATCCCGCCCACCCCCTGCCCTCGGCCAACACCCCCCAAATTTCAAATGCCCCCTTTGGATTAAGACAGAAAGTTGGCAGAGGTGCGAGCGCGCAGCAGTCAATGCGTCGTTACTCCTAACGACTCTTCAAAGCACTCTTTATTAAAAGAAGCAGCCCTGGAGACAGGCCAGCAAGCTCAGGTCTGGGAGAGGCCTCTGTCTGGAGGGGGGGGTGTGTGGGGGTACAGACACACACACACACACACACACACACACAAATGTAGACACAAACACAAAAGCTTAAACACAAGACAGGGACAAAGATACAAAGACATGAGATCACGTTCGGACACATAAAAAAGAAAAGGAAAGAATAGGAAAAATAGGAATGGACAAAGAATAAGACAAAACTATTTACTAGAGTGTGTACAGAGGGAACACAAAATGCACCAAACACACATTTATAAAATATATGAACAAGCAACTAAAGCATTACACATGCACAGGCAGGCACACACACGCACACAAACACGAACACACAGGCAGTGCCAAGCAGTGTGTGAAAGCCACAGAAGAGGGGAGGCCGAGAGTTTGTGCTCTTCACCTCCCTCCTCTCTCTCCCTCTCACATACACATACACACACACACACACACACACACACACAAACTCCTCCTGGAATAATGTGTGTGTTTAAAAAAAAGGAGTGAATGTTAAAAAAAAAACGTGCCCCGGTGAATATGGGAATCTTTCTTTCCTTCCTCTGCTATTAATTACTCTCATCTATCTCCTTCCTTGTGGAAGACGCTGGGAGCACAACAAAGAGGACTCGCTGGCATACTGCAGAGAGGGCACAGCCACACTGGCAATGCCCAGGGGGCACCTCACTCTCCTGCCAACATTTCACATGCACCAAAAAAAAAAAAAAACCCTCTCTGCCCGCACCCTGGCAGAGACAGGCTGTGTCTCAGGGACCGTAAACTTTCTTTTGTTCCCTCAGCGCTGCGTTTAGGAGCTGTGGAGCTCAAAAACACACCATTCAACTGTTTACGTTTGCTGCATTTCCTTCACAAAATCATGCAGAATAAAAGAAAATAAAAATCATGAAATACATACAATTCTTTTCTACAAACAATTATTTTTATAGAATGAGATGCTATGATGTACCTCTACAAATGTCAATTAAATGCTGACTGTCAAGAGGGATGCTGTGTATGAATCTAACGTGAAATATATTTCAAGGCATTTGTTAAAGTGCCCAAAATTTGAAACTGAATTTGGTACTTTACAAAAATGGCCAGTGTCCGTGCTGACACTGCGGGCAGCCTGATCAGTGCAGGCGTGGGGTTTGTGTGCTCCGTCTCACGTCTGAGCCCAGGCAGCCCACAGCCTGCCGATTTGTTGGTGGTTTACTACAGCCGCGTTCACACACACAATAGAGAAACAAACCACAGGCAGATGCCCCACAGGAGGGGGACCCAGTTTGGATCAGCCTCGCGCTTTCTTTCACGCTCCCCCTCTCTGCCGTAGACTTGCTCCCTCTCTCTTTGCCACTGGCACAGTCGTGTGCTCCATGCCAGCCATGTGAGTTTGGGACAGTGGCTGCCACCGCTGCCAGTGCAAGGGGCCCAGACAGTGGTGGGTACGTCCACTCGACAAAAGAGCTTTGGAGATAATCTAGGTGAGGAGCTTTGTTTATCGGCTGGCTTGTTTGTGCCAGTCTCCGCTGGCTGGCAGAGGCGTGCGCAGGCTGCTGGGTAATGGGGTGCCCGGGTCAGCCATGCATCCAACCGCAGCACAAGTCGAGTCCAAACCGAGTGGCATTCTAGGAAAACGCGGAAAAGACAAGGGGTATTAAAGGCGATGCTGCCACAACGGAATAAATCAAAGCGGAAGCGGACTAATTAAGGTTTTAAAATTACAAAATCCTATCAAAATATTTTATACTGATAGGGTACAAATTATTTTGCCCGAGTATTCTGAATAATAACAAAATTGCTTGATAATAGAAAATAAGAAAATTACTGTCAAGTCCATGCCTGTGTCTCATTTTGAACAGCCTAATTATAAATTATTTAAAGATAGGATTTTATGAGCTGTGAGGGTCTTGTCTTCACAGGTGGAACAGGTGAAATGGGGGACACTCTTCAAGTAAAGCAAAAGCTTCTCTGTGTGGGCACACGCCCACCACATGCAAAATACCACTAAATATACTAAACAGGCTTTTTTTTTTCCTTTTACGGTGTGTATGTGTGTAGGGTTGACTGTTTGTTCATGTATCCACGAGCGGGCGCCTGTGTAAACTCCCCTGGAAGTAACAAGGGACACTGTTTTGTCATTTACTTGTTATGAGACTAAATTGAAAAGAGAGAGATGTAAGAGCCTATTTGTTATCTGATGTAAGATGGCACTTTAACAATGCAATTTAACATGGACAGGAGGGAAAAAAACATTTCCCAGCTATGAATCAACATGGCAAACAAGGCCTGCAAGGAGGCAGTCATTAAAAATAAATTTCCTTGTGAAACTAGGTTTTAAGTCATTGTAGAGACATTCCAGCAAGTGAATCTGAGTCACTCGATTAAAACCCTGGTGTGTTTGATGTCTATGCAAGCTGGTTGGAGCGGCAGCCGAGGTTGAAGATGGGGCGGACTGCCGGGTCCCTACCCTATCTCCATATCACACTTCATACAAACTTCTGATAACCGTTCAGACAAACACACAGCTACACGCAAAACAATGCACACATGCACGCACACACACACACACACACACACACACACAAACACACACACAGAGCACACCACTTTCAAGGATTACGCGGCTAAATTGAAGAGGTTATAAAACAAAGCACTTGTCTGTAATCTTTTGTTTCCATGGATTAACCTCCTCTCTTTCTGCAGTCCTCCCTGCGCTAAGTCCCCTTTTACCTCCCAGTGGGGAGCAAGAGGGGGGTTTCATTTGGGTTTCATTTGTTTAATTTTTTTCCCTTCTCTGAACAGTTCACAGCTCAAATAAAAAAAATAAGCCTAAATAATCTGAACCATTTTTTTAAGTATTGAAGAGAGCTGAAAATAATGAATAAATATATTTACTTTTGCTTGTAAACTGGGAAGTAAGAGGGCATATATGAAACGTAATGGAACACAAAGATATTCACATAACACAAAAAAATATAAAAAATACATTATCTAAAAAATCCAAGACAGACAGAAGAAAGAGAGAAGGAAAGAGGGAGAGAGGGAGGGATGGAAAGAGAAAATGAGAGAAAGCGAGTCAGAGGGTTCCTGTTTGGGGTCTGGGTGCATTTTGTGTGATGAAAAATAGCAGGTGGTATATTTAGCCCTGGGTGTGATTTGGTGAGACCTGCGGGAGGCCCCTGGTGAGCGGGCTTGGCGGGGCTCAAGTGGATGTTGGGGGCGTTTCGATTCCTCCTCGGGCTGACTGGGCACTGAGGGTGAGCCAAGGGACCATAGAGTCCTCTCAGATCCCCCCAAAAGACTCACAATACACACCAAAATGGCTACGCACATACACACACACACTATATAGCATTTGTGGCTTAACAAATTTAGTTTTCTTCAGCTTAATTAATCCCTCTTATGGCACAAGAATTAAGTCAATGAAACAACAATGCAAAGAAAAATTTGGTTGCTATGGGTGTTTCAGATGGAGAAAAACAGGATTTTTGTTTTTTAAAAAAATCTCGAGGTTGGCTTTGTGCTCCATTTTATTTTCGATGCTGCACATTGATTCTCCCACACAAACATCAGATGCAGACGCACGTACACTCTTACTTCTCTGGAGAACAGATGGAGAGTCCACTACTGCCGCTGTTCTTTGTGAGAGCACCTCACTTTCAAAGAGACAGGTCGCACCGCCTCTCCCTCTCTCATATATACACATACACACACACACATACACACACACACACACTCTCTCTCTCTCTCTCTCTCCTCTGCCCATGTGTGCTGACTAAACACTGCTGTTTGCCGGAGTGAGGCGCTGACTGTATTCCTGCTCTCTGGACAGGTGTGTGGAATTTCCAGCAGTGTTTGTGTGCACGCCACATAAAAGCTCTACATTCCACGGCTAGGGCAAGGCTTCATCAGCGCTAGTTAGGAGTCCATCTACCACTTCGGTTTTTCTCTGCTAGGCCATGTATTAACCGCACCCATCAGTGCACCCTGGACCTTAGCAGCTAATGCATCTACTAGTGTTATCTACTCACATTTCTGCTTCACTGAGCAACATTTTTTTTTACGATCCACAACCTTTATTCATCCGAGAGCTACAAAATGTCATGTTTAGTTTTATTTTGACATTATGACATGCTCCGTTGAGTCACTGGTTCAGTTTTTGTTTGTTTTGTCCACGAAGATAGTTAGAAATCTAAGCAGATTATTGTCATTATTATTCCAAGCGAGGTTCGTGCGGACAAGTGAGGGTTAAGTAGCCCCACCCCCCCCCACCCCCCCACAAACCCCCCTTTCCTAAATCCCACCATCATGCCAGCGCCTCATTTGCATTTGGGTGCTTTTAGTTTTTTTCCGAAAAAGTTGGCAGCACTCCCCGTTTTCCATAATGCTAGCATTTGGGAATTGTGTGCGGAATGAAGCCGATCCAATCTCCTGACTGCGACATGAATTTTCATTAATTACAACCTTGTCAGCAAAAGCATTATCGAAGCTGAATATGAAAATGCTAATGAGCTCTCATTTACATATTTTTCTTTGTTGGAATGTCATTAATTATTACATTTTATGATGATGAATGCAGCTGTCGATGCTCTGAGATGCGCAATTAGCCATCAGAATGCGTGGATCCGATCAGCATTTACAAAATGGAGTCGGACGAAAAAAGCAAACTTCCCCCTTGCACGTATACATACACACTTTCACTCCAGATAAAGAACTGGCCCCAGAGTGTCACATTTTCAGAGGCTTCGTCAGTGAACCTCCTGCCTTGGTGTCCATGATGGTAGAGTGGCTGAAGGTGGAGAGAGAGAGGGGTGGGAGTGGAGGTGGGTGGGTGAAGGGGGTCTGTGACTTAACCCCACAACACCAGAGGGACCCCACCACCACCACCCCCTTGCACACAACCGTCCTCTCCCCAAAAAAATGGTTATTCAAGCTTAATTAATGCCACGCTTAATTATAACACCATGATGTCAGCGGCTTTAATTACGGATTGGCTCTGTTACAGAAAACTCCTCGCTGCAATAAAAGTCATTATGCAGATTTGTGCCAAACACTTCACCAGGATTTTTATTCCTCATTAAAAAGCGCGCGCTAGCACACCAGAGCACCACTGAGAGGAAGGTCTCTGTCTCGCACAAACACACATGCAAGTACACACATGCACACACACACCTTTCTCAAAAAAATGAACTGGGACCCTACCAGCACAGTTACTGGCTTAAAGCTTCATGATACTTTTCTTCTCCCCCACCCCTCACTTTTTTTTCATCCTCCCTTTTCATTCTTTCTCTCTTTTTTTGAAGGGAAAAATGACAAAATACAGTTCATCTCCTCTCAGCCGCTGGGAACAGTGTTTATAAGTAAAAAAGAAAAACAACACACAGCAGATGGGGCCATTACACATGACCAAACCAATCAATCACAGCTGAAGGGCCCAGGTGCAGCGCAGCCGCGCAACAACGCACCATTTCACAGTCTGTCACACACATACACATGGTCGTACATGAATGACCCGGCCCTGATCCCCTGAGCCCTCATCTGGAGCTCTGCTCTGCTCTCGGCTGCCTGCACACGGCCTGACGTCTTCATCAGAGCCCCGGCCCGCCGGACCCATCCCTCGCTCTCTCCCTCTCTGTGGCTAGCACTCTCTCTCTTTCATCCTCCCTCTCTCCATCCCTCAAATTCTTGCTCTCCTTTACGCTCTTTCTCTCTTTCATGCACCCTCTCTGTAACACTCTCTCTCGCCGTCTCACACACTCAGACACTCACACTGTCTGTTCCTCTTATACTCCTCCCTCCTGCCATTATCCCTCCTGCTATTTCTCTATCCTCCTCTCTCTCATTCATCTGCCTGTCTGCTCATGCGCTCTTCTTCAAAGGAACATTTACAATTTTTTGTACAATGCATGCATCAGCCTGACTTTAAAGCTTCCACCTAAATAGAACGAAACCAACAAGGATTAAATATAGAAATAAATAATAAATAATGCTTTAATAAATCATTGTCCTACTACAATGCCTGATACAAAACAATACATGGATGGCAGAACTAAAACAATGAAATAAATAGATAAATAAATAAATAAATTGTACATTTAAAAATTGATGGGGTATTTGTGCGGGAGGGGGACAGAAGTCAGGCTGATTGTTCGTGAGAGAGGGGGTCAGAGGAGGGGGGTGTGAGCTGTGAGGGGGGGGTTCGTTGTCAAGCATGGCCCAGTTTGGCTGCCCAGAGTGGGCTAGGGATGAGAGGCGTGCCCTCGGGCTCTCCACCAATCAGCCGCACTCTCACAGGAATGGGATGCCTACAGAATACCAATCTCCCCTGGCACATGCCAGCTGCCAGCCCTCCCCGATGGCACGTCATGCCAACACCACGATCTGCAGCACACAATGGGCTAATTATTTTTGTTTAACAACGCACAATAGTGGCAATACACCTGCAATTAAAATTAAGAATAATAATCAAAGCAATTGTGTCCGCACAGAAATGGAAGTCCAGTGACACTCAAGGGAGAGGTTCTCGTTTTTTGAAAACCTTAAATGGTACAAACAGTCCTGTTTTCTAACAGCAGAGTAGAGCAGGACAGCGTCTGTGTTCATTTAATAATATTTTATTTTTGTCTGACTGAAAACACAACAAAAAGCTTGAACTGAATTATCTTTTGTTTCCCCTAGAGGCCCCGACACAATTCTGCTGCAAGTGTTTTTGAATTTCCAACACAAGAGGGTTAAGACCAGCGAGGGCGAGAGGGAAGTATGGGGGTGGGGGCTGGGAGTGACAGTTGTGTCCCATCCTTAACCTCCTCTCCCCTTCTTCTACTTGTTTATTCTGCACACCCCCAGTGGAGGTCCGGGGCATGACCTTGGCACTGCCCCAGCGGAGGCGGGCGGGGGGCTGGGGCGGCGGGAAGGTGGAGCGGGCTGGGCAGGGGCACCGCAGGATGGACAGCACAGCCCTGTGGCAGGGAGGGAGAGCACGGCCTTGCAGCACGTGTTAATTAGGTTGGAGGAGGTGAGGAAAGGGCCGACGAGGGGAATCCGCAGGCTCCAGACCGACCCCCTCCCAGCTGCCCACACACATTTAAACACACACACACACACACACACACACACACACGAGCAGTAGCACAGAGGTAAGGCATATAGGCAAGAAAAGACTCCAAATAGGGCCAACCATAATGGGCTAAACTATATGTTTGTTACCAAAATAGTATAAGATATTTTTAAGAAAAGAAAAAGAAACTACCTTTGGGAACTGCTGCCAAGACAAAAGCAAGCATGACTTAAGCTGGTTAATGTTTTCAGAGATAGTCCTGATACATCTGCATTAACATCTACTTTGCTTCTAACAGCAGTAATAACAGTAGTAGTTGTACTAGCAGTTGCAGTAAATCACCACAGTTGGCAAAGTGCTGAACTGAACAAAATATTGGTAAATATCACAACATCCTAGAAAGCAAATAAAAGACATTAAGTAAATATGAACCAAACATATTTAGGCTAACTGGTCAGGGGTGCTTTTCCCAACACCATAGTTGCTCAGTTAATGACCAGTCAAAGCTCCTAATTGGTTAGCAACTATGGTCTAGAAAACAGAAGTTTTTTTTCCAATCACATTTGTCCACAACAGCAAAAATAAATGATCACACAGCCCATCGTGGCAGATTTACATGACTGACCTAAAGGGAAAAAATGTTGGATCAACACAAGATAAAAATGCTTGCTGAATTAACAGGAACAAAGTAGCCGAACAAAAGGGGGAAAGAAAGGAGAAAAAAAAAACGTAGAGCTTGCTGAAGACAACAGGAACACCATTTTGAAAACTCCCATTTCTTAACTAGGCCTACCAAGGAGCAAACTTGCTTACAAGTACATAACTCTGGCGCAGTTCATTTGCCATACTGGTGACAGTAAAGGAACACTTTGTTAGTTGCACTGCACCTGCTTGGCTTGTAGACGGCTCTTATTCCTCAAAACCCCAACCCAGAACAGAGAGCCTCTTAGTCTTCCCTCATATTTACACACACACACACACACACACACACTCACACACACCATCAAACACGAATGTTCAAGCACACAGATCTCACTCCCAACAGAGTAGTCCGTGTGTGCCTTGTGTACGTATACACACAACTCACTCTCTCACACACACACACACACACACACACCATCCCCGACCCGGCACTCAAGTAAAGCTCTATTGCACATTAAAGACAAACCCTTCGGAGAGAGCGCTTGTTTGAATAAGATTCTGTTTGATTACAACCACACACGTACACTCGCTCACTAAACACACCATAAATCAACACTTTATCCCAAAGTACTTTCAACTCATTGAATATTACTGTTGGCACTAAGCTGCTCCCTCCCACCCGGCCCCAGAGCTGCACTGTGCTACGGTGCTGCAGCGGCGGCTGCCTGGTAATTGTGAATGTAATGAATGGCTTGTCAGAGGGGCTAATGGCAGCTGTGATGGGACAGCCGGCTCTAGTGGCTACAGCATGGGGGCTTCGGCTGACACTTAGGCTGGAAGAGGGATGCTCTGACGAGGGGACGCTCCAGTGGGGACACCACCAAACAGAGGGAGCGAGGAGGGGGGGGGGGGGGGGGCACGAGAGAGGGAAGGAGAGAGGGAAGAAAAAAATTGGAGAGAGTAAGATGGGTAGGGATAGTGGAGAGGTAGGGGGCACAAGACAGAGGGCAGGCAGAAAGAGAGGGGCAGAGCACAGAGGAGAGAGACAGAGAGAGAGAGAGAGGAGGGAGGGAGAGAGAGAGAGAGAGAGAGAGAGAGAGAGAGAGAGCGATCACAGAGGAGGAAAAATGGGAAGTGAAAAGACGGAAGGGAAAAAATGTGTGCAAGAGAAGGGTAGAGAGGAAGAATGAGGGAGACAGGAAAAGAGATGACGGAGAGCCATTGAAAATGTCATCCCTGAGCACAGAGCAGTGTTGGAGGCAGTGTGCTGGATTAATCTGTGCAAGCTCGGGAGATGACACAAATCCCCTGGCTGATTATTTAAAGGATGTCACCATAATCTGCAAAGTTATGTATGTGGGAATCAGCAAAGACACCCTTTACATAATTATACTGTTTGGATGGATTGCCTGGTGGCTTCCTCGTGTTCTCTCGCTCTCCCCCCCCTTTTTCCCCCACACACTCCCCTCCCCTTTCCCTTTTTCTCTGTCTACCTCTCTCCCTCCCTCCCTCTCTCTGTCTCTCTAACCCCCCCCTTCCCAGTGCAGCTGCAGACTGAAGTTGTCATAGCAAGCTCCCTCTGTCTCGCAGCCTTAATATTATCATTAGCACAGAAGATTGAGGCAGCACGAGCAGAATGGAGATGATGCAAACCCCCAGACTCCGACAACAAGACCAGACTCAATCACACTTGCTTTCTTCTTCCCTCTCTCTGTCTCTCTCTTTCTCTCTCCATTCCTCGACGCCTTTCTCAAGCTCAGTCTCTGAACGCCTTTTGCGTCTCGCGGTCCAAAACTTTCTCTTTGTCCGCCTCAATCGCAAATCCTTGTTTGTTTTCTTCAAAGTGGTGGGACCTGTTGTCCGCTTGTCCGCTTGTCTTTTGGGGGGTGGGGGAGTGGGGTAGGGGGATGAGTGATGTCTGATAAGTCGCCACGCTCCCTTCCTGGCTTCGCTAAAGCATCCCTTTCTCTCCTTGAAACAAAGGGAACACCAGATGGAAGGATCACGTTCCTTTTTTTCTCCTTCCGTTGTTGTGGACTTCAAACAGCTTCAGGTATTTGATGGCTGGTTTCATTGCTGTTATGTACTCAATTGTGAGCATGTGAGTGTATCTCTTGGTCTGTCTCCCTCCCTCTCCCTCTCTAGCCATCACAGACTTGGGTACCCATAGGGATGTGTGGCTTTGTGGAGGTATAATCTCATTGCAGGGCCATTTCCCTCTGGCAGGCAGAGCAAGGCGAATGTGGACCAGTGGTACATCAACAAGGCCGAGTCACGTCAGCTTACCCAGACCCCGCCTCCGTCCCCGCAGCCATCACCGTAACCAGGCAACGGCCAGTCCGCCCCACTGTCTGGGGCCTGGCAGGACCATCCGCATTCCCTTGTTAAAGACGGGACAAACAAATTGCCTATTACGAGAGTCACGAGGAACTAACCAAACAAACGATCGATCTCCGAGAGCACTGGTCTCTCCCACTTAGGTTTTTTTCCCTCCCCTGCCTCTCGTTCGTCCTCTTCCCGCTTGCAGAGAGGGAGGCGAGTCAAAGCCGGTTCCCATCACAACACCTTTGTTATCTTGATCTGCACATGCTGCTGGCATTCGCACGGCACCGATCTGCACGCCTTATAAGGGGCTCTCGCATAGCGCGTCTGACGTTTCCTCAATGGGCCCTAGGCTTAACCAGAGCCACGGCGGGGATGGCTGAGTGGTGGTGGTGGTGGTGGTGGTGGTGCACTGAGGCTGGAGGAATGAGTTTATCTGGTCCTATCATCTCCTCCCTGCTGCCTCAAAGCTGCCTGCCTATCACCCTGGCTGCCCAGTGCCATGTATCATTTAAGGCAAGGGCGCAGTGCTCCGGGAGGAGGGGAGGGGGAGGGGGAGCGGGCTGAAAATGCCACTCTAAGCTCACATATTACATTTTTCATGGAGCCAGTCAAGCCTAATTAGGCGCCGGCCTTCATGTCAAAGGCAGATTATCTGTGTCAGTGGCCATTTGCTCACGACCGCCGCAGGCCGCTGGAGCCACGGGCACAGCGCTCGCTTGCTCACTCTGCTCTGCGGCATCATGGGTAAATGAACACCGCTGCACGCATTCATTCCTTTGCCGCCTCATTCGGCAGCACTTGCGCTCAAATACTGATGGGGCAGAGAGAGGGAGGGTGAGTGGAGGAGAGAGAGAGGGAGGGAGAGGGAGAGGGAGACAGAAAAAGAGGGAAAAGGAGGTAATGCTGAGGAAAGCTAAGTCCACTGACCTGCCATCTATTGCATTTATCTTGTGTGGATCACACAATAAGTTGATGTGAATGAATGAATGAAGTGATGACTGTGTGGACTTGCACACTAAGACAGGTGAGGAATGTTTAACAGGCTTGAAATAAACCTGAAATCACCCATGTCAGGTCTTAGCATTTCCAACTTGGCCTGATAACACATCTCAACGAGCAAGAGCAAAGCTTATCATCTGTCCTGACAAATCATCTCAGAAAAGATTTGAATATTAAGTGATTCAGACTCTAGTGGCACAGTATCACAACTAGCAGACATTGAACTGCTTATGTTCCAAGAACACTGAACACAACAGAAGTGAGCATCAACGATGAATCATGCAAAATAACCACGTAAGATTACCTCACACATTTCATTCAGTTCCACACTGACATCAAACTCAGGGAGAGGAAGTTTTGACTCTTACCCGCTAGTCTGGAGTTGACGTAGGGAGGAGAAATGCTGTCGTGTGATCCAAGTTCCCTGTTGGCCATGTGAGCGTACTGGGAACCGTCAACGTAACTCTGCAAAAATCACATATCACATCGTAAGTCACATCATAAAATGCCTATTACTGCTAAAATGCCCATAACGCCAAAATCTCAAGTCTATGGAATGCAATAAACCATTTCACAGGCTGCTTGTTGAGGCAGAGCTCCTGTGTGCTTGGCCCAGTCCTCTTTTTCTCTCGTGGGGCTAAAAGTGAGTGCTGAAAGTCAGTGAAGTGAGGAGCAGGCAGGCACCAGCCTAGTCTTTCCTGCCTGAGCTCTCTTCTTGCTGAGATGGGCACCTTAAGGACTCACTTCCTGTGATGGAGGCGCCGAGAGGCGACAGCCCTGTCTTGCTCTCATCATGACCCGAGGCCTGGCCCTCTCACACTTCCTGATAGGGGACCAGCTAGTGCTATTCCCCCTGTCTGTCGCCGCTGGCTAGACTGAATTAAGTTCTCTAGCCTCAAACTAATGCTGTGAGAGGGGTTGGATTTACTTGGGGGTGGGGTGGGTGGTGGCCTTAGCACGCTTTTAGCACATGCGTCTATGAAAGACCCAATCAGATGTGGCACTTTAACGCTTTTCAATGTGCTTAAAACCTCTCGGTCAGCCACGCAAAAGCCTGCACTAAATCCTGTCCTAAGAGGGGAGACAGCAGCAGCTATGACAGGTCAGTGGGGGCATTATGAGATCTATAGAATGGCCACTGGAATGCGCACACACACACACACACACACACACACACACATACACTTTGAGGTCCTGGTAGATGTCCTCTACTTTTTGTTAGTGAGCATGTCCTTTAGCCAACTCTAAGCACCTGAAGGTGCATTACTCTGACCAGAGCCATGCTTTTTTCCATTTAAACCTCAGCTGAAGGTGCATTACTCTGACCAGAGCCATGCTTTTTTCCATTTAAACCTCAGCTGACCCTCCCAAACATCCCCCTTTCACAGACATAACATGCAGAGAAAATGAGAGTTAAGCCCAAAAGTTAAGAGGCTTTGAGAGTGGGGGCTGGAGCATGACACAATAGCGGCACATTTCAAAAGGGATTTCGCCCTCTCTCCCTCTCTCTGTAGCTCTCACTCTTGTCGCTGTCGTCTTCCCCTCTCCAACATCCCGGTCCCTTCAGGGGGCTCACCTTTGAGGCACGACTCCCGTTTCCCCACGATCCCGAGCTGGCCCTCTCTTCAAGATCTGAGGAGAGAAGAGAGAAAAGAAATGGTTTCACTCAATGATATCCACAGCAACACAGATTCAACAGACACAAATTAGATACACATAATATAACTCGGGCCCCCATTCTTTCAACAGACATTTCCATTCTCTCCATCTATCTGACTACACTAAAGCATGTTTGCTTAATTCAGTACAATAATCAATAATGCCTTGTAATTACACATAATGTTTTATGTAAAGCAAACTACACTTTCATGAGCTTATACAACTAATCCGTCTATGTCTATCATGCATTAGATAGATGCAAGGTAAAAACAACTCACGCACGCACATGCACACACACACACACACACACACACACACACACACACACACACACACACACCACACACACACACACACACACACACACACCACACACACACACCACACACAACACCACACACACCACACACACACACACACACCACACACACACACACACACACACAGTGGAGCATTGTAATCATCATAATTAATATAAGCTATTGGTTTTTGCTTTGTGCATCTGTGGCCTATTCATCCGACAATGCCAGTCTTTTTTATGAGATCAATTTTATTTCCCCTCTGGTGTGTTCCAAAAGCGCTGCCTGTCCCACTCGCCGCTTTCCCCTCCCAATGCTCCTCTTCAGCGGAGCGCCCGCGCCCACGCCTCCGCACCCCGGCCACCGGCAGCACGCTTTTTCTTTAATTCCTCTGTTTCACACTCTCTGAAGTTTCACTTCAAACACGTCCCTCATTGTGCCTGGATGGGAACGACGACGGCCATTGACTGATAAAGCTATTCACATCTGACTGTCTGATGTGGGCGCCATTCAGTGGCGCGCCAACCGGTTCCAGCGGTGGGTGGGTGGGGTGGGGTGGGGTGGGGGGCAGAGAGACGATCACAACACAAGAAAGAATGAGCAACTGTGCAAAGGCATGCACTGCAAACACTGTGTATGAGGTTACTGTTTGCTTTATCAGCAACATGACATTTGTTACAAGATCTCGCATTCATGTGTCTGCTTCTCATGAGTGGTAATCTCCACTATCTGCAGGTGTTTCACCCAGAGCTACACAGACAGACACACACACACACACACACACACACACTAACGGGTGAGTGACAGAGAGGGGGGGGGAGAGAGAGAGAGAGAGAGATGGGGGAGGGAGTCTAGAAGCACAGCAAAACTCTTCCTGTTTTCTGAATTATTCAAAGCCCTCACGCATTTCAGTGAACTTCACGGCAGGCCACTGTGCCTGTGCCAAACCTAGGCTGAAAGGGGCTAGGGTTGGGGGAGGTAGGGGGTAGGGGGGTTGGGGTAGAGGCTCCCGGATGAATTTGCTGTGTAGTGCATTTCATATGCGCGCGCCACTAACATCCTCCCCACGCTAATCCAGGATTTGGCCATGAGGTGAGATGAGGCTCGCTGAGGAGAGGAAAAAAAAAAAGAGAGAGAGAAAGATCTGAAGAATGCCTCATTTTTCTCCTTCTCCTCTGCCAGCCCAGTTGCTGGAGAATCTAGTCTAAACCTGCTAACAGTTTCTCTCTCTCTCTCTCTCTCTCCATCACTTACTCCTCCTCTTCCTCTTCCTTCCTCTCTTTTCCTCTGAGCCCTGCATCTTGTGTAATTTATTACCCTCCCCCCCCCCCCCCCCACCTCCTCCTCCTCCCCCAATCGCACTTCTTATCTGCTGCTGCCCACATGGAAGCCTTCCTCTCACACCTTTCAGGACTCAAAGCAACCTGCAGCACCTGTGTTCCTGTGGAGCGCTGCCAGGGAGCCGGCTACAGCCATAAATCTCCTGGCCTCCGCCTGTGCCCCTCGGCTCTGTCTGTCTGGAGCCTCCATCAACTCATCAGCCTCGGCGGGTGGAGGAGGAGGAGGTGATGAGGGGAGTGAGTGTGTGTGTGTGTGTGTGTGTGCATGCTTTGGGAGAGTATGGAGACGAAGAGTCGGCCACTCGTAGACTATAACCTCTCCTGATGTCTGCTCCCTCATGCCAGCCCTTTTTTGCTGGACGGGCCTAGAGTCTGGGACGTTGTGGATGGCCGTAAGTGTTCATGTTGGAGCCCTCTTTTCTTTCTCCCCTCCCAACCTTCATCCCTCCGCTCCTCTCCTCTCCTCTATCCCACCCATGCCTTATTCGCCACTGCTGTAATTATTCTGATGGACAGAGGAGGCGAGTGGTTTCACCTCTGATTAAACAGCCCAGGCTGAGCCTTTGAGGCTGATACAGGGGCTTTCAGAGCACTGGGGGGTGAGAGCACGGACCGGAGCCGGGCGAGGGGGGGGTGGGGGGATTGAAGGGAAAGAGAAAGGAGAGAACGAGTATGAGAAACATGGAGTGAGTGAAGCAGAAAGGAGGAGAGATAGAGAGTGACGGAGAGATAGTGAGCGAGAGAGAGAAAGATAGTGAGAGTGAGTGAGAGAGAGAGAGAGAGAGAGAGAAAGAGAGAGAGACACAAAGAGAGAGACTCCTTTGACAAATCCATCTTACAGGATTAAGAGTAGCGATAGCACTGTATAATCCTGAGCAATGATGCAGGCCAAGCCCCTGATAACTGTGTTTCAGTAGGGAAGACAATAGCTGTCAGCCTAGATTTAGACCAATGTTAAAATCAAACTGAAAATAAAAAGCGACCAGAACCACTCAGACATGACTGTTTCAAAACCAGGCCACCTCAGCCGAGCCTTAAATAAGGCAGCCTACACCTCCATGCATCACGCTGCTAGCCCATTCAGAGAGACTGGGTTAGCTGCAGAGTAGTGTTTACATAGCACTTGGTGCTGTTGAACCTGGAGCATATGCCATCACATCTGTATGGTGCAACTAACAGGTGAGGCCCGCATGTGCCGATCTGTCTGTGTGGGTCGGCTTCGGCTGGCTGACTGCTGTACGGAGGCCCCTCTGTGACTGGCTCAAGCCTCTTTGCCTGTACAAGCACACACACACACACACACACACACACACACACACACACACACACACACACACACACACACACACACTACACACAAACACTGACTAACTTGCATGATCGCATACACATACAGCCCCCCTCCCCTGCACTGAAAGGTGTTTAGGAATCCCCTCCATTCATTTGTGTGGATCAGCAAACAGCACCTCCACTCAGGTTTAATGGATTTCAAACTCATCCCCATTTATTTAATCCAATATATTAACAGGAAAGACTGGCCTTTATCTTCATTGCCATTGTTCTCTTTCAATAGTGCCTTGAATCATGAGAATAAAGGTAAGGGGGGGGGGAACAAATGGGCTAGATTAGAAAAAAAAAAAAAAAAAAAACAGGCAAGTTGTCGCTCTGTGCATTTGTAAAACCCCTTTGTTTGGAGTACAGGTTTAGCAACCCATGGGCCTCTGGGTGTGTCTAACCCCTCTCTCTCTCTCCCTCTCCAAATCTCTTGCTCCTTCTCTTTCTTTCTCTCTCTCTCTCTCTCTCCCTCTCCCTCTCTGTTGAAGCAGACATCACACAACTTTCTGTAGTCTGTACCTGCCAGCCCAGGGTCACTCCAGGTTTCCATGGCAATGGCCCCTATAAAGGACGACCGCGTCTGCACACACCAAAGAGAAAAGTTCCCAGCAGCCTCTGGGCCCGCTCCAGGTCTGTCTCTCCTCTTTAAGGAACATTAAAGGCCAAATTAATAATATAATAAAAAGGCAACTAAGAACTCCAATCCAGCAAATGCAAGGGAGAGCCAAGCCAAATGTTGAGACTGGCACCGGGGGTAGTGATCAAATAAATTAAAAAATTAAATGAATAAATAAACGATCCAGTGAGATCATAATTCTGGGTTCTTAAACACTGGGTAAATATTCCACATCAAAGTGCCACCTCACGCACTTGGCAAGTTCACTTCCTGTTTTTATGATCAACATTCAGATTGTGGTGCTATTAACGCAGCGAGCACACCAGCCATATGAAACACCTTCTTATGCCTGCCACTAAACCCTCTCTGCCCGTCTGTGTGTGTGTGTATATGTGTGTGTGTGCAGCTGAGACGTCCATTGGTTCTCTGTGCAGTCCTTCCTATCGCAAGTGGAGCAGCGCTCTGCCCTGTGTCCGTCACAAGCTAATAAAGTTACACTGACAGACAAGACCACTGCTTTCACAGAGATGAAATTAAAGTTGGCTGACACAGAACAGAGACGTATTAATACGGTTATGGTGGCTGTCATGGGAAAACAGACCTGCATCTATTTATATTTCTCTTTTCCCCCCTTTCTTTTATCGAAAGCAAGAAAGACAGTAAGTGGATGTGTGTGTGTGTGTGTCTGTGTGTGTGTGTGTGTGTGGAGTAGGGCCTGGGAGAAAGAGGACAGGTTAGCGATGAGATAACCTCAAAGCAAGCAGTCATCCATTGCAAAGCCCATCAGAAGATGACAGTTGTGGAGTTGGGTCTTTTTTTCTCCCCTTGTCACCTGTTCTCTGTTCCCTTCTCCCCACCCGTTCTGCTGGGGCTCTTCACACGAGGTGCGGCGTGTGTGTCTGACAGGACGGGTGGCTCCCGCTCGCCTAGAGAACTCAGCTGTGTCAGACAGAGATGCGAGACACACAGCGAGACACACAGAGCTCATCTAAACATCAGCTCCCTCCATCTCTCCCTCTCTCTCTCCCTCACACACACACACACACATATCCCAGGCATGAGTCAGTACACTGCTGCGTTAACACCACCCCCCCCCATCTGACTGACACACTGATTTACTCTATGTCTTTCTCTACTTCTCTCTCTTATACACAGACATACAAACACACACACACACACACACACACACATAAACGTATTGTATATGAGAGAGAGTTCTGTTATCCTTATTTAATGACAGACACTGGATGTAATAAATCCCCTGGCCTGCCAGCGGCGATGGCCTCCACACAGTGGCACCTTTGTGGCAGGTGAGCGGTCTCATGCACCTGTCCTCCCTCAGTAACCCCCTCTTACCCCCCCCCCTCCCCCAACTCACTTCACACCCCTGCAGCCCTCCGCTCCCGCTGAACCCCCTCTCTAATTAACCCTGGCCTTTGGTTGATCCCATCTGCTCCGAAGCACAGTGTCACTCTACAGGCCGACCCCCCGACCTGCCGCGGCCCCCCTCCTGACAGCCCCCTCGCTTAATAAAGAACCCGTCAGCGGTGACACACGCACTGGGTCGCCGGGGCTGAGGCTGAGGCTGGGACTAGGGGTGTCCATGACTAAGATGGTGGGGATCAAAGCAGCAGTGGCTGCCTGAAGCCTGCAGTCGGTTGGACTAGGGTTGAGTCTGGACTGACACAGCACTGAAGAAGATAGCATGGGAGACACGGCGCCATGCAGAGCTCGAGGTCTGGGCCTTGAAAACACTTGACTGTGCTTGGGACTTACAAAGTAAAACCTTACAAAGAGTGAAAGAACACAGGAGTAAAGCTGAATAAGAGGCATTAGGATCAGTAAACTGCAGCTCAAATTTCAAAACTGCGTCAAAAATTATTGTGATGACGCAAGAGAATGAAGGTACAGGAGCACCATGGTCAGCATGTCTGAGGGCAGAAGAGTAATCCAATTACATAGGACCCAAACAATCGACTTTTCTCTCATTCCAATCACACAGCTTACAGTCTTGTCATCATCATGGCACACAATCAATAATAACCTGGATACCACCTGAATTGCAAGAAATCAATTTCAAAAATACTATTAGGATGCTCGGAGTCCAATATAGCCTAGTGTTCCCTTTCTAAAAAAACATAACATAATATCAAATAAATATATATATAAAAGAGTAGGAGAGTAGAGATAGTGGAGATCCCTTCACTGAACGCCACACCTGTTAGCCATTTGTGCTTAGAGGAAGTCAGCCATCCATGGTGTGCTCTGATATTTCACACACACACACACACACACACACACCCCCACACACAAACACACACACACACACGTTTACTGACCGTGCTGCTGAACTCACAAAGGAAAAAAGAGATGTGCGAGATGTTCACGTGCAATAGAAACAATCGCCCGAGCGTGCACTTTCCATCAGTCCAGACCTGAAAAAGTTGAGAGTAAGTCAACCAGGTGGGGAACAGTGGGTCAAACCATCTCCCCATCATCCACCTCTGACAATGCCAAAGCACACAAGACAATGAGCCTGACTGTGTTGAAAGAGAGGAGACCATAGTGGGATAACACAAGATAGGTGCAACTGCAGAGTAAAGGTTTTCTACCCCACTGCTTGAGTTCAGTCAGGACAACAGTGGCCAATCAACCAAAAGAACTGACTCCGCTGCAAGTCTCCTGCTTTCAACGGCAAAACTGATAAGACAAAACTTCCCATTTCTCCAATTAGATCCTTTGGCTATTGCTGCAATTATACCCCTTCCCATTTAGATCTGTTGACTATTGCAATGACTGTACCCTCTGTAGAATGCTTCAGTTGTCTCCACAACATGACTGCTCAGGCCACCTATCACAGCACACCCTTGCACAGAGACTCTGCTAGTTTACCCTCTCCCTGGAATTTAACTACATAGCTTTTCCATGCCACCGCACAGCTAGTGGTGTCTTTCCTTTTCGTGCTAATGTCCACATTCCACAGCGCAAGGTGTGTTTTTGCTTTCAAAGAACCTCTTCACCATCATTAACAGGTGCAAACAAAGGCAGCCGTTGCCCTCCCTTCCCCTCTCCTCCCCTCCACTCCACTCCCACCCCCAAAGAGTCTGCCCAAGGACCAGATGTTTCCAGCTGTTCTGCAGCTTGTTCCGAGGAAGCAGGACCATGGCTGGCACTGCACAGGAGGAGATGGGGGGAGGAACGAGAGATTCCCACCAGCCATGCCTGAGAAAACACGGGAGGGAGGGGGGCTGGGGGGTAAATTTAACAGGAAACACGGTCCTGCAGGGAGAGACACACAAATATGACAAAATGCACACATGCAGCAGCTTGACACATACACACACACACACACACACACACAGTGTCCCTTCCAACCTTCGAATACAACCTCCAAATGTCTGGAGCGGCTGGAGAGGCTCTAGTGTTGGACATGTGGGGTGTGGGGTGGGACGTGAGCACGTGACGAAAGAGACTAAGAAGAGAATGGAACACCTCCTGCCTCTGATGCTTCAGTCATCTGCAGCATACAGAGGTTGCAGGCCAATCAATCTGAAATGTGCTGAGGGTGAGATCACTTATCAGCCCTCGGCATTAATCAGCTCCCAGCATCGCACATGCACTCCAACAGTCCTGCGCCATCCTCACCTTCTCAGAGGTCCTCTCTGCATCTGTGATTATGGACCACTGAGAAGCTCTCATGGATCACTCGGGAGTTTAGGGGAAGGCTTGCTGAAGAGCCTGCCCTGCGGAGACCATAATGACAGCCTCATTAGCAGCAGGGCCTCAGGAATGCTTGTTGACTTCCAATCTGGACTGGAGAGGCACCACACCTTAAACTTCCGGCAGGGTCTCCAAGGGCCATTTCCTGCAGACCAAAAATACTAGCAGCACCTGAGCCATTTGGAGGTGGTCTACACAAACCAGCGGCCAGTCGACTTATGGACAACTACTGGACTGACACCCTAGCCTCTAATAGCATCCAACAAAGACAAGTCATCAACAGCACCACAATTTGACAACAGCTTTAGATTGGGCATTTGGACTTGTAAATAAAAAGGAAGTCTGCAGAACGTAGAATCAGGATAAGTGCTGCCATGTTGCACAGGTCAGTGTGTAATGCTAGCCAGACCAGTTAGCGTCGTTCTGGCCTGGTGTTGTTTTTGATCAGTCTCGGCACGGCAGCTCATTCTCACAGGGGGGGCTGGGAGTGTTGGGGTGTAAACACACACCTCCTGAGCCGAGCAGCAGGGAGGCCCTGATTACCTCCGACACAACGATATATCACACCATCAGGGGCTCGGCAGAGCCCCCTCTGCTCTGCAAGTCCCCCAGCACCCCTCAAAGACCCCAACCCCCACTACACACACACGCACGCACGCACGCGCACACACACACACACACACACACACACACACACACACACACACACACACACACACACACACACACCCTCCAACTTTAGACACATGCAGCCTTGACTCACTGATGAAAGACAGACCGCAAACATACCCTAGTAGAAAGAGAGGGAGAAAAAGAGAGGGAGGAATGAAAAATTTGAAAGGCAGAGAAAGAGAGTGGGGGAGAGCGAACGCAAGAGAGGAGAGAAGATAGAGAAAGAATGAAAAGAGCAAGCCCACAGAAAGCAAACGAGTGAAAGAAAGAGATTAGGGGACAGAGAGAGGAGCACCAGGTGCTTTCATTTACCCCAAGAGCTGGCCAGCCTGGGCCTGTGCTCTGGCCTGCGCTTAACCAGTGCACCCGCGCAAACACCCCAGCGTTATTAATTACACGCAAAAGTGTTCCTCTGGCCGGCTATAAATAAGCGGCCAGCATGTATCGGCCAGCGGATTAAACGCCCCGCTGACCCGTGCGCCAGACACAGGTGCTTTATCAAACAGAGAGCATGTGCACCAGAGGCCTGGAATGCCATCAAAAAAAAGACACTTCTCTACTCCCCCATGGACAACTCCTGTCTGGAAATGCCCCACAAACACACACCAGACTTGGACAGAAATCACTTCTCTCTCTCTCTCTCTCTCTCGCGCACACACACACACACACACTCACACTAACACTCACACTCACACTCACACTCACACTCACTCACCTGAATACATGCAAGCACACAATAATACAGGTAGACACTGAGGATGAGCATGCATAAACTTGCAAGTAATAAAAAACAAAAAAAGCTCATTTTTCTCCCCCAAAAAGCAGACAACAGTTTGATAAGACTGTGGCATTTTGCACTGAAGGACAAACACTTGAGTGTGAAAAGAAGAAATGAAGGCTGCCTGGCCCTGCCCCTGTGCTCCGTCTCAAAGCATAAACAATGTGTACATTCCATAACCGCAGCTGTAGAACTCATTCAGAGCCGCTCCAGGACATGTGGCCTGACACTTTTCAGCAATCATGTTGCCATGACAATGTTCAACAATCGCAGCACGTATGGGGCTGTAAACACGGGTCAGAACAGTCCTTGAGAAAACCAGGAAACCAAAGTCTTCACCTAGTGTTTTTTTTGCTCTCTGCAGTCAAAGAAAAGGTTGGACTTTGTGAACCCCTTTGGAGCCCACTGGGGAAAAGGGGGCCCTTGCTTTGTGTAAAATAACTCTGGGGCTTCTCTGATGTAGCATGACACATTAACAGGTCCATAAAACTCCAGCTGAAAGGCTGGGGCACACTTGCGACTGGGCATTTAGGTGGAGGGCGCAAGAGGAAAAATGCAAAGTTCTCCACTGAGTCAGATTTGACTCAGACACAGTGACTAGACACACACACACCACACACACACACACACACACACACACACACACACACACACACACAAACCAGGCTAAGAACCAAAGTACTCCGACCACATGGAGGGCTACAAAACTACAGATCTAGTGCCTACATCCTTGTTTGGATGAATTTCACATGATTCAACTTTGAGAAAATATAATTACAGAGGGTGGAGAGAAAAAGCCTCAAAAAAAAAAAATAGACATGCTAAAATGCAGCTCCAGCTAATGCCAGTTTGGCCTAGGACAGCCCATTCACACCTTTCCCCACAGGGCCCCGAGGGCACTGGGTCCGCCAGACTGGCGCAGGGAAAAAAGTGTAAGGCTACCTGTGAGCAGGATGGCATGGGGATCTGCCCAGACGTGCCAGTCTGGCATTTGTGTGGCCAGAGCAGGAGGCAGGTCCTTTTCCTTGGTGTGAGGGCGTACATTTTCCAACCGTCATCCGAATCCCCCCCCTACCCAGCATGCTGCTATTCACAACAGACAGGCTCCATTAAAGATAGATAAAGAGATGAAAACAAGTTGGGAGAACACAGACACGCAGAGGAGAGAGAGAGAGAGAGAGAGAGAGAGACAGAGACAGAGAGAGAGAGAGAAAGAGAGAGAGAGAGAGAGAGAAAGAAAGAAAGAAAGAAAGAGAGAGAGAGAGAGAGAGAGAGAGAGAGAGAGAGAGCGCGCAGATGAGGGGTGCACTGTTTCTGCTGGGGTTGAGAAGCACAATAGAGGCAGGACATGGCTCACTTCCTTAGCTCAGTCATTATGGCGCGCACAGGACGTGCTTATGAGGCTGCTTCCTCCGCCAGTCGCTCAGGGATTTCCTCATTTCCTGGGACTAGCTCCATCCTGTTGATGTCCTTCCAGCAGGGGTCTGTTTTGGATTTGCTCTTCTGATCACGACCCCTGACCTCATCATTCCCCCCTCCTCAGTGATCCTCCCTGCGCTGCAAGCTCCCAGTTCCCTCTTCGCATCAAGCCATCACTCCTTCTTAATTCACTGTCACATCTCCTCACATCCACATTCACTTTACAGGCCTTCTGCCATGCTAATAAAGCAGTCCAAACACACAAACACAAACAATAAAGCTATGCTTAATGCAAATGGATGCAGTCTCCTGGCTCAACTAGTCCTCTACGCCCCCCCCCCCATTTTTTTTTTTCCATTTGTGGTTACAAGAGACTTGTCAGTAGTTTATCTTAATGCTAATATGACAAAACAATCATTAGGGCTGTTGCTTGTTTTCTCAGCATGTCAAAGACGGGCGTGTGTATGTGCACGTGTGGTGTGTGTGTGTGTGTGTGTGTGTGTGCGCGTGTGTTTGTTTGTGCGGACGTGTGCTGAGGGGCTGCGGCGCTCTCCTCACAGGACTCTCCATTAGCCATTCCAGTCGTGATTAAACACGCCTCCCTGACCAGGGAATTTGTGTCCATGATGAATTATTTATTTTTGCCTTTTATTTCCTCAGCTGCAGAGCATTTGGGGAAATGGCGAGGGGTGGGGGGTGCCAACAGGTGTTATAGTTTCTGCATCTTTGTGACTCCCAATCAAACATGAGTTGGAAACTAGAGACGAAACTTGAATCGAGTCTCAGGACGAGAGAGGGAAAGACCGTCTCAGCTAGCCCACTGAGACAAGCAGCCTGGCAGCAACAATGACATGCTCTATTCTGAAAAGAGAACATGAAGAGGATGCAAAATTCTTGGTCCCAAACTACACGTCACTTAAGTCCATCACTAATGTCGGGCACAAGTACACTCTTGGGTAGTGATGCCTTGATCGGAGGGGGTGGGGGACTATCTTGGAGTGTCAGTGGCACCTGAGCGCTGTGGATGTGGCGTCTACAGCTGAGCAGAGACAGGCCTTCATCTGCCACATCCACTCAGCCCAGCTCATCATTACCTACGACAGGTGTGACACTTCCTAATGCGGCGCTAACATTAGCGCCTGGAGAGCATCAGACAGGGGAAGGAGGAATGAAAGAGAAAGAAAAACAGATGTCTTTTTTTGGTAATGAAGAAAACAGAAGAGTTGGCAAATGAAGACACATCCGAGTGGTAATGTATGGTAGGAGTCGGACCGCAGTCAGTCAGTGGAGATGAAAACAATGGCTCACTGCTGCTTCTGCAGTCTCTCTATAACCTCAAGCACAAAGCCTGCTGCGCCAATGCCAGCAAAGTCAGTGGCACGACAGCCAGAGATCTGAGATATCTGCAGCCTCCACACTCCAATCTCTCCTCTCTAAATCACCCGATAGCGCCGGCTATGCTTACTAGGGACTATCTTCCGATGGCATCACTCAACAGAGCTGGGATTGTCTTTGTATCCTGATTAAACAGACCGTCAAAATGATCTGTATTCATTTTGACAAAAGTGAAGTGCAGAAGTGTTCATTAAGCTGTATGAGTGTGGCCAGGGTGAGCTGTTTTGGTGGCTGTGGTGCAGCAATTACAAATGGCCCAGAGCCCCAGTCCCCTCCTTGCTCATTAGGGCCATAAATCTCAGTGATTGATAGTACAGGAGGGCGGAGAGAAAGCTGCTTTGATGATAAAGATGTAGCCTTTAATAAATGCGAGCCCTCGAGTCCGTAATCTTAAATATAAAAATCTTCCTGCCAAGCACTTCCTGTGAAGTCCATTTTTGTCTCTGTGCGCCTGCATAACCTCAGCCATTTCAACTTACTTTCCCCCTTAAGTGTGAATTTCATTTAATTGGACGGTGAAGCCAACAAAAAATAAGAACAAAACTATTATTTTTTTATTTATTAAACACTAAAGTCCACAAAAGTAAGATGATAACACTTCTACATAGATATCTATTCTGGTACTTCTCTAAAAAATATGACGCCAGGTTAACCAAAGCCCCATCCGCAAGCACTCAACGATCCTCTGTTTCTCCAAGCTAGCATCCTCCACCAACCTCCGCTAGCCTCTGCACCTGTTACCACCAGAGGAAACCCACACTCACTCTTATGCCTATTACCCGTTGTTGGTGGTTTCTTTGATTCTGACAGCCAGGCAGATTGACAGTTATTCTCAGACTTTCCTGTTGCGAAGTACAGAATCAAGCAAACTAGGGAGCAATGCTCCCCTAACCCAAATTGTTGTCAGAATGCAGACTACAGTGTCACCTTTTTTCATGAGTTTGTATTTGTACCCCTAATATGCAAGATGACTTCCTTAAGACTGATAAGATTTAGTCCTACGTCAGTGTTCTAGATACACTCTCTAATTTATCCAATAAAGAAGATGGACTGAGTTCATCTTGTGCCACCATCATATTGCTAAGCTTTCCCACTTAACGGTATGAGAGAACAAAGGTAAGCATACTGTCCTCACAGGAAAAACTCAAAGACGAAAATAAAGACCAACAGAGATCCCAAAGTGTGGGCAGTAGGCTAGGGTAGAAGAGTACAATAAATGGGGCTACAATCTCAGAGTGGCTGGTTCATGTAGTCTCCACCTTCTACTTGACACAATATTTGAGAGGTGTAAACAGGCCTGGTGGTTCTCAGTCCCCCTAAATGCAAGACAGTAATGGCACGACAGGCAACAGTTCGCTTTAACCTCAAAAAAAAGACACTTCCTGTTATTTAAACATAGGCTATGGTGCTGGCTGAACATCTGGAGGAGAGCAAAAAGAGGGAAAAGAAAAAGTTTATGAAGAACAAGCTCTGTGCTCTTTGCCTTTCACTTCTCTGGACTTTGGTGCTCTTTCAGACGCACTCTCTTATGTTTCAGTGTGTTTGTTTTCTATTCTTTTGTTCAAAAAACACATTAAAGGAGAAAAACAAATAACAGATTGGGTAGCTAATGGCTCGCTAAATGGAGGGAAAAAAGTGTAGGAGAGGGATAAAAAAAAAAAAATCCACATCAGATATATGGAGAAAGGGATGGGGGAAAAACACTATTAGCAAGTTCAAACACGGCTCACTTGAATGAGCGGCTTGCGATTTTAAAGAAAGGACTACAGATGCCAGTCCAAAAAGGCAGATTATGGATATTAAGAAGGCCTTTTCTATGGTGAAGAATAATCGGTGGAGTGATTCTTCTGACAATGTTCATCACTCAGATATGCTCTTGTGAAGCCTTGCCAACTAAGGCTTAGATCTCAGCAGACAATCACAGCTCATAAAAAAGCATTCCGTACATGTGGCTAACTGGGTGGGGTGGGGTGGAGGGAAGCCGAGGGTACCTTTATTGAACAATACCACCACAGTATATTCATAAAAACACTACTGTGAGTATGAAGCTGTGTGGCAAATCTTAACATCGATTTGCTCTTTAGGACACAATATTTGTCAGTTAAAAGGTGCATGTGTGGTAGCGAAATAAAAGAGGACTGTGACAGAGATGGAGGGAGAAAGACTGCAAGAAAGAAAGACTGAAAAGAAGGAGGGACAGAGAAAGGAAAACAGAAAGAGCGCAAGTTCAGATGAAGAGCTTTTCATGCTAAGCTCTCAATGGGGGAAGGGGAATACATTTGATCGGCTTCCAAAACGTGCTAATACCTATTAATGCCTTCAAATGAGAAAACAACACATTGCACATTAAAAAACACCAGCCTTCTGGGGGTCAATCTGACTTGTTTTGTCTGCAGAGAAAATTTCATTAACAATATTTTTAGATCACGATGACCAAGGGGGAGGTGTGAGGCGCGGAAACTTTCACAGCCAGACAGTCACTCTGACCTGTGACTCTGTGAGGAAGTGTGTGAATCTGTGCACTTGGAAAAAAATAAAGCTGATTAGCTGGGCTGGTCTCGGCTGAGTTTAGTCAACAATTCAATTAATCTTGTGGCCTCCCCCAGGACTGAGACATTTTACTGATGGGATAATATGCTGCACTTCATAGCCACTCAGTCACAGATGTATTTACCCACTCCCCAATCATCAGGGGAACACCAAGTTTCCATCCAAAAAAAAAAAAAAAAAAAAAACTTGTCTGTACAGTTACAGCAGCGTCAGACAAAAGCTTATAACTGCATTTGAAAGTTTCATACACATTTAAGCCACAAGTGTTGCTCACTATTAAGAAATAAATCACCAAACAATTTGGATGTGTAAATAAGCTTTGAGAATTGTACCTAGCATCTGTTATTAATTAACGAGCAGAATATAACAGCCCTGTACATTTATGTTGTGTCTGCTGACAGTACTAATCCCCTTGCAATCCAGAGAAATAATGCAGGCATTCAGCGCTTTGAAGCTTTCTCTGGGCCTTTCTTACCTGCTTTGGCTTTTGTTGGCCAGCCCAGCAGAAATGAAGTCTTGTCACAACATTGGCAGATAAATAACGTTATCGCTCGGCTGACAATTTCACACCAAGCTCTGGGCTTCTTATCCCCCCCCCCATCCCCTCCTCTCTCCCCTTCAGTATCTTAGTCTATGTTTCTTCCACAGTTTGTACCTGGGAACTTCTCCTTGCATATCTAAGATAGGGGTTTGTCCAGTCAAGTGAGACTGCTGGGGAGCTGTCTTCATTGTAATCAGACTGCTTCTGCCTGAGAAAAGCCTCGGTAAACAAGGTCAACTGTTTCACTTTCTAATTCCACAACAACAAATGTGAAACATGCATACTGATAAAAAAAAACATGAAAACAGGATTATGTTTTCTTTTGCTGTATCTCAGCACGAAGCAGCTGCTTATTTGTTTTTCGATGAAGTCATAGGTTACTTAATGTCTTCGTAGGTCGGCAGCAAGGAAAATATTGCAAGGGATGTAATCTCGAAATCTCAAAAGGGGGCAGAAAACAAAGCCCTGGTCAGGGAGAAAACAATGCTAACTGAGATCACTGGTGGCGATGGTGGATGTGGTCCTCATTTCCCTTTTCCTGTTTTCCAAATGGGGACTTCCACAAATGAATTCTGACCTAACGAGGAGCCTGTGCAAAACAATGCCACTGTGCAGTCATGGTGGGTCATTGTACCCCTTGTCACACAGCAGAGAACAATCACTCAGTAGATGGTTCTGAATTGTGAAGTGCTGGTGGGGATAGAAAAGGACCTGAAGTGCCAATGTAGGATCTAGACACTTGAACCATAAAGCAGACATGGTGTGAATCTTGTGAGCACAAACAGCAGTATTTCTCAAAAGCGGCACTGCTTCTTTTTTGGGCAGGTCTGAACATTTGAGGGTCGCTTGAAAAGTGTGAATTCTCTCTCATCCCAGCTTCCATTGCGTGATGTAGCCTTCCTAATGAGAGGGTGTGCAGCACGGCTTGGCACGCTCACAAAAGAATGCCAACATGACCGTGGGCATTCTCCACTCCCTCTCGCTCCACGCCATTCCTTTTATAGGGTACCATTATCCAGCACTAATATGGCTGCCTGACAAACACAGAACTCTAAATGGACAGCCTTCAGGTCTTTCACAGGATGAAATCACGTTCTCTGTGCACCCGTAGCCCAGTGAGCGGATAGGACACATGGCACTCTCCACTCGGCCGGCTCTAGTGCACGGGCACTTGTAAACAGATCAGACATCAGCAGGGAAAAGGGGAACAAAAGATGGCTGAATGGTGTGATGAGAAACAATGTAGGATGGCTGAAAACAGGTTACCCTGATGCCACAATCCCTTCCCTGCACCCCCAGACTCACACACAACTGCTGTTAGTTCACTTTCCTTTTGGAGACAAAGAAGAATGGAGGAAGAAGAGCCTGCTTACACAAACTCATTTAATCTTCTCTGTATTCACAGTCAAACCTAAATGTGTTTATTCTGAAATTCAGGCAAGTTAACAAAAAAAACACTTATTTCTTGTTTTGTTAAAAAGTCCACATTCTCTGACAAAAATGAGTCATTTATGCCACTTTAATGCATCAAACTCAATCTTGCGCCGACTTCACACAACACAATCACAAATAACGTTCTCCTTCCCGCTACACTACTGACTCTGGAATGTCTTATCACCGTCAACAAAGGAGGACGCCGAATGACAACCGAGTGAGCGGTTCTATAAACACAGTTTTCATTCCTAGTCTCATGCTCTCTTCATCTCCTCCTTTCTCTTTCTTCTCCTTCTTTCACAGAGCTGCTGGCCTCAAGCTACAGGGGGAGAAGGGGCAGAGCCACGAAAACGCAAGGTGTTACCCAAAAGAATGGGAAAGAAAAACACAGCCAGCTGTTAAGAATCCTAAGTGTGGGGCGGCGTATGAAAAGCCTTCCCCCAAAACCTCTTAACCCTGTCGGAATGAACGCCTCTAATCCTACCCTGACAGGAAGTCTCACTGAGGCTGGGTGAGGCATCACCTCTGGGGTGAGGCTGAGGGAGTCATGTAAGAAAGGAAGACCTTGAACTCCGCAAAGGTCAAGTGCAGCTCACAGACCTGCTTCCTGTAAGCTCTTATACGCTCCTGCTTGCTTGCTCATCCCAACTCTGTTTTGTAGTACATGGGCAGTATTTAATGAACTGTCATCAAAAGGATAGGTTGGAATTCAACAGACAAGCAAAAAGTCTCTTACTTGTCTTTTACAGCATGTTCATGTTCGTCATCTAGCAAGGACCACTGATGATTCACAATCTATTTTATCACTAACGTTTCTGAAGAAATTTGATCCTATGTAACATGAGATAAAAGACTGAGCGACCCTGCTAGAATCTGCTGCAAACTTCACCCAATATTCTGAGCACCAAACGACAAGTCTCTACATGATCTCAGACAGCCCTGTAACCATTACATCACAAAGTCACAGGTCTCACAAATGGCCGTGTGTTTATGCAGCTTGTTCCGCGCGCTTACAATCCACCACTGCATTTATTTATCCTGTCTTTTTCCCCCGCTTTAGTCACTGAGCAGTACTGAGCAGCATGAATGGGGGAAGTATAATTTGAAGCAGCCGCCCTAGCCCCCGGTACTTGCATTTTAAAGAAAGGAAACTCTGCCGTCCATCCAGGTCAAAGTTTGGTGACTTGAAGTCATTTGCTTTTTTAAAAACAAATGATTTAAAAGCACAGCATTTGTTAGTTCTAGCGAGATGAGTGCTCAGATGTAAACACCTCTTCTGAAGAGAAAAAAAACAATATTTTTGATTGCCTGCTAATGAACAGGTGCTGTCAAGAAGGACCTTTCACAATGAAAGGAGGCAGCTGAAGTACCAAGCATGGCGTCATACACTGCTCAGTGAATTGACAACACTGTGAAGAGGTGTTTTTTTAATAATAAAAGGTGTGTTGATGTGACAAATTGTTTTCTGAGGAAAGTAAACCCAGAGGGTGTCGTTGTGCCTGTAATGGTGCCTCTGTGAGTAAGGGTTAATACATCACGTTCGGATCTTGTGGCGTAAAGACAATCTTTTGTACATGATGCAGGCATGCCGAGGCATTAGAGTTAACTATGCCTGCAACAGAACAACAGAAGAAGCGGCAAAGCCACCCCCCCCAACAACCACAAACATGCACAGTGAACCTAAGCGAAGCTGAAACTAATGTTCCTAAGTGTTTACCTTCACAAATTATTTATCAGGAAGTGACACAGGGCTAGGCCAGCCCTCTCTCTTGCATTCTCTTTCTCCACTGCAACATGCCACTAAACTCAAAACATTCTGCATCGTTTAGAGGGTCTAGCAGAAAAAAAAAAACAACTTGGTGATCTTTCAAGGCCTGAGTCAAGAGAGAACAGCGGCTGACTGATAAAAGTGTGAGAGTAATAAGACTAATAGACTAAGAAGACTAATAAGAGTGAGAGAATCATGAGAAAATAGCGATAGTCCCATGAACATCTGCTGTTGACCCTTGCCAAGCACAGACCGACCTCGCTAGATCCTCATAATATTTACTCCATTTACAGTGAAGCCTCCTTCATTCTGCTCTGCCTGTATACTTCACACCTAAAAATCAAAGGTCCATTATGATGGGAAAGTTTACCAAAAGCCCTCCCTTCACCAAGCTTATGTTCACCACTGTAGGTGTTCGTATGGGATCGCATAACCACATCTTGTTTAAAACGGTGGGTCACGGTGTTTCAACGCACATTCTGTTTTCCCTCGCTAAACGCTTTCTGTGTTGCAGTTTTGGCTGCTCCCTTGTTCTCGTCATATCAAAAGACTGCTGGCAATCCCACCGACACTACTGCGAGCGCCGTAGGATCTCACCCCCCATACACACTGCCGTAGATACACTCCCGTCTGTGCTAAGAGAGGATGGCAATAGGATTGACACCTTCTCATTGCCCTATTCTTGGGTTCCGAGTTCCAGGAGTGAGAAAGTGCTAACAAGTTAGCAGTCAGCGTGGGTGCAAGCGCACACATTCTCCTCGGGTTGGTGGAATCTGAGAATAAAGACAGCTTCCTTGAACATTGTACATGTTCACACAAACACACACACACACACATACACAGAGACTCACCACCAATTCCTTTGTTTTCATCCTCTTGCTTTAAAAGGGAATATGACAAAGAGGGAAGTAAAATGAGGGATATCAGACAAGACAATGACCCAGTTCCCTTTCAAGGGTTAATTTGGAGGCAAACAGGCTCTGGTGGAAAATGGGCACTGTGTTGCCTGATCTCAGCTGAGAGCAAATTGTATCAAATGTCTTTCACTAACTACATTAGAAAGCAATTACAGCATAATGGCTGTCTAAATCCATTATCAACATTCATCTAACCTTTAAATATTTAAAGATAATACCTATTTAATTTGGGAAATGTAATGGACTGCCTGCAAGAGTGCATGTCTATTTGCTATTGGCCCTTCACCCCCTCCTCCTACTTCTTTCAGCAGACCTCTCTCTCGCTCTCACTTGTTCACGATCTCACTCTCCAAATCTCCCCCACATGCACACACCCCCACCTCTCTCTCTCTCTTTTTCTCTGGATGGATAGATGGTGTTGCTCTGCCCTAGTCGAGAACAAGCTCATTGGAGTTGAACCGACTGCTGTTAAAAAGCCTGCTCTGACAAACCAGGGGAGGCACTTTATATTTCCAAATGCACCACACTACACCGGCAATTTATGTTTGCGGGTCTCTTTTGACATAATAACATTTGTTTTACGAGCAAAGTCTTCTGGGTATGGAGCAGCCTGGTGGCTGGGCCAAGGGTGGGCGTGCTGACGGATGCTGAAGTGCTCTCGTTCAGGACGAAAGCGAGGGAGCACGAGCCTGGGCTACGAAAAGAGGTGAAGCTAAATCACTAGCGCTTATTTTCCACTTACCTCCAGCCAACAGGAGAGCACTCACACCCTATTTGGAAGGATGTGTTTGTGTGTGCGTTTTCATAAGAGTCAAAGGACAATAAAAACACATAGCAAAAGGGGAAAAAAAAGAAAACAAAGCGGCAGAATAAGGGGACAACAATTCACATCTCCAAACAAGAACACAACTCCAGAAAACTGAACATGCCTACCAAAGACTAGCTAGCCGGGTGAGGTCATGAGGATTCATTAATAAGCTAAACAAAGCAACAAAGCTGAATTGTTTACCACAGCAAGGTTGCTTTAATTTGTGTTTAAAAGGCTCAAAAAATGTAGTTTAATTTGATTTGCTATGATTCAATTTACTATGATTTCAATCATACAGTTCATCTTTATATAGTACATAATTTAATGCAATATTCCCACAAACGCCCACATTAGACAAGGAAGGTCATTTGAAGCCAAACAAATAGTTACTTGTGTTTTACTACCCAAAATATGCCATGGATTCTTCTACTCGTACAGCACAATTATGGCATATTGGAGAACAAATACATCATCTTTCCTTCTAAAAAGAGATCTTTTGTCAACATCACTTACACAGTAACATCTGGCTTCACCAATTTACACTTTCATCTTTGGTTCATCATGGCCTTTCTTAGTGGAGAGGGGGAAGAAGGAAAAAAAAAAAAAAAAACTTACGGCTTTAAAGAGTGGCAGCAACACCTTTCTTATCACGGACGGCCTTACTACCTGTCACGCACTGTGCAAGGATGCCTGCTCATCAATTAAAACACAACAGTTGAAAGCTGCTTGGCACAAATGCTGACAACAAGGACAAAGGGTGGAGAGGGAGACGAGCCGGCTCACAGAACTCTTGTGTGCTATATGTGTGCTTGTGTCAGTATGAGGGGTATTTTTAAAAGAGCGGCAGACCTGTGAGGGTAGAGAGGCTTTTTTTTTTGTTTGTTTGTTTTTTTCCATGGCGAGGAGGCCTGCTGGAATAGTCGCTCTCATTCACACGTGGAAAGGAACCATATGTTGGGCCACTAATCTTTTTGACAATAGCACGCAGAATCCGAGATGTCATTATTACCGGAGATGACTGCGTAGTAATGGTGTTGAGTGCACCTCAGTCACATTGATGGGGCTGGGGTATTTCAGAGACATATGGAGGGGGCCAAAGAGACACACACTGAGATGTGAAGTGGGAGTGTGTGGGTGTAGGGAGGTATTTGTGTGTTTGTCTGAATGTCAGGGAGAGGAAGGAATAAGCAGCCTTGCATTGGTGCTGTGCTTCTGCTTTAAGTTACACACCTAGACCTAATCATACCCAATCCATCACACTTTACTCTCTCCTGCCTTCACACCAGAATCAAGCATGGATTACTATGCCATAGGACAAAATACAATAAGAAATCCCAAAACTAAATTCTACCAAGAGTGTTACATTGTTTCACCAGAAATCAAATGGGATGCATTTCTGTGTGCATGCTCACTTGTCCACTCAAGCAGTGGACCATGTAGGTGTGTGTATGTATCCCTGCACAGTGAAAACTCATAGGGCCAATGAGTAGTTATATCTTAACTTTCTGACTTTGTTTTCTGTTAAACATCTAGTCTTGTATCAAGAACAGGATAAACCAGCAAATGCGTCCTTCTTCTGCTTCATAATATCAACACATCAAAGAGGGAGACGGCAAGTGCTTTCACAAACAGATAAACATTTTTCGACAATGTTCAATTACAACAATTTAGCAAGCTGAAAACAATTCTCACATAACAGTGTACTTTTAAAAATATTTTTTTTTCCTGCTGTCTAGGCTAAGTGAAGCCTCGAAAACTCTTGCTAAGGTAACAGTACATTTAATTCACACTTTGGGGAAGAAAGTGCTAAACAGTCTCTTCTCTCTACTCACTTGGCGGGTAACTAGGGAACACTAGTGTGAGTGTCACGCCATCACATGTCCTCCTCAGGACGAGGGGCTCTTGGGGACGATGTTTCTGGTCGCACCAGCGCAAATGAATGCAAACACATTTCAGTAGGCGCACTCTTTAAACGCCTAAAAAGGGACCTTCAGGAAACTTTCCAAATTCATGAGTCAACCAATTACCAAAACAGAAACTCTGAATCCTTTTTAAACCACTGTTAGGTAGAACATTTCCACTGTACGTATTTCTCAATAAATCTTAATGCCTTTTTGCCGAAATAGAAAATATAAGCAAGGGCTTTGTTTGGTCTTAAAATAGACAGAATAAAGCATGGGCTTGTCTGAAGGTCTTAAGTAAAGGCCCATGAGCCAGCAAGAAGGAACTGAAAACAAAAAAGTACGAAAGCCAAAGCTACACCTGTTCCCACAGCCAGCCCACACAGGAGCAGCCCCATGGGCAAGAGAGTGGGGAGGAGGTGGAGGTAGGTGTGCGTGTGCGTGTGCGTGTGCGTGTGCGTGTGCGTGTGCGCGTGTCAGATGTGGCAGCGCTGCTCATCCAGCTTTCAACACCGCCATACGCAGTCACAGCAAGCCTCGATGAGGAGTGTGTGCGCTTCTCATCCACGACACACTGAGCTCACGATGCCAACACTTTTAAAGTGAGAGTGAGTGAGTGAGTGAGTGTGTGTATGTGTGTCACCAAGATTAAAGCGAAGGCAAGTTCAAATTGATCTGCTAGCCTTACTTTGTGAAGCAGTGTTACCATAGCATCTAAAACATGTCTGTGTGGTTATGCGAAGAAAGACCAAGCTCTCAAAAGACTCCATGTCAGAACTTGTCTTCTTTCCAGAATGGAGGGCCTGCCCACGAAGCTCCATCAAAGCAGGGGCTTCCTCCACTGCCTGCTGTGTGCTTCGTGCAGGTGTGCCAAGCAAAGTCAGGAATGGACGATGGCTGTCCTACAGGGACTTATCAGTCCTGACACTGAGCATCATTTCCATGATCATTTCTCCTTCTCAGATGTTTACATCCAGTCTATTAGGATTCCCATAGCACTGACCCAAACACAATTACAGCCATTAGGACCACAAAAACAGGAGGCAGCTTTGAAAATGACAGTGTGCTTTGCTCGACGTGTGTGTTTGTGTCTGTGTGTGTGTGTGTGTGTGTGTGTGAGAGAGCGCACAAGTAAGTCCAGACACAAACATGTGTTCACTTGCAAATCTATTTGTGTCTGTCTGTCTGTGTGTGTCTGTTTGTGTCTCTGTGTGTGTGTGTGTGTGTGTGTTTGTGTGTGTTTGTGTGCTTTCTGTGCATGTGGCTGTGTGTTGGGGTGTGAGTGCATGAGGTTGTGTTTGAGTGTGTTTCGAGGCGGCGTCCCTAAGGCCTGTCAGAGCACATAACTGCAGGCTCCAAGTTTACACTGAGCAGAGCCCTCTGCCATTCTGCTTTACACATTACCCCAGCGCGCCATTCTTCCGCTCAATCATAGACCACACTCCCAGGGGAACAGGGAACCCCCTCCCCCTTTCTCAACATCTAGCCTGTTCCTACCCTACCCTGTCTCTCTCACACACCCACACCCACACACACACCCACACACACACACACACATACACAGACATGCAGTGGCACACCAATACCCTCATCAGAGCGGTATTACAAAAAAGAAGAAAAAGAGCATGCATGTGCTCAGGTCAATGTGAATGGATTGTGTGTGTGTGTGTGTGTGTGTGTGTGTGTGTGTGTGTGTGTATAGAACTAGAGCTCTGCTCTCTAAATGGCAGGGTTTGTTTTATTACTCTGTGCTGAACACCTGCAAACTTCGAGGAGGAAAAAAAAAAAAAGAGAAAAAAAGAAGGAAGGGAAAAAAGACGAAGAGGAGGAAAAAAAAGGCTTGCTGTTGGAACGCAGAGGCCAGACAAAAGCCTTTCATGTGAGAGAACTTCTGTGGGAATGACTTTACTGAAGCTCTGGTTACATTCCACTGTCCAGCTCTGCTCTGAGCGAACACAATTACACACACACACACACACACACACACAAAATGTGCCTGTTCCCAAAACAAGAAGGGTTCCCAACAACAACAACAAAATCCATCACTGCTCATTATCACTCAAAGACGATAACAGTTCCATCTAATCCCTTGTAGTGGGTTTACCTGCCAATACAAAGCAAGCATCTTTCACATCTCTGTGAAAGCAGCAGGACTGGACAAGCACACACGCTGAGCGCTCAGCTCACACACAGCAGCTCCAGGAGGCCACGGAGCAGGAGCACTCAGGGTGCCCCACACCTCTGACAAACCTGCTCCCCCTTCTCTTCATCTCTTTCATCTCAAGTGGACACCAACACAAACACCAGCTTGCTTACTAACGCAAACCAAGACATATGCAAATATAAAAACACAGAGAGAGAGAGAGAGAGAGAGAGAGAGAGAGAGGAAGAGAGAGAGAAGGAGGAAGAAAGAGAGAGAGAGGGAGGGAAAGAGAGAGCTCTTTCACTAAAGAGCAAAAAGAAAACAACAACGTAAAACCGTATTTATTGGATAATTGACTCTGAAATTGCTTCAAGCTGTTTGGAGATGGACGTTAAATAAGTGGTAGCAGGAGAAATTAGCCTTGAGGTTAAAAAAGAGGGGGGGGGGGGCAAAAGAAGGGAGTGCTGCTCCCTCACTCCCTCTCTCCCTCCATCCATCCCTCCATCCTAAGCTGAGGTCGAAAGCCACGCCAAAGAATGGATTTCCTCTTCCCAAAATAATCACACGCGCTCATCTGGTAATGCACACACCGAGAGAGAGAGAGAGGGAGAGAGAGAGAGAGAGGGGGGGAAAAAAAAAACATCCTAGCAAAAACATACATAGGCCAGTTAGTTATACACACAGATGCCTGGCAGCCCAAACACAAACACACATAAATACATTACATAGAACATCCAGCATGCACAAACAAATACAAACACACACACTTTCAAAGATGAGCACAGTGGCACAAATGCACACACTCACAGCAACAACAACAACAAAAAAAAAAAAAACAGATGCGCAAAAAAGGTGCACACAGACATGTGGATACTCTCCTTCACACTAACACAGATTCACACACACACACACACACACTGCATGTAGTGATACTCCACATCCTGACAGGGTGGAATGCGAGGGGGAGATCAATGTGGCAGCACACACAGTGCACGGGGAGCAGCGACCAGATGTTCGACCACCGATGGAAATAGCAGAAAAGCGAGGCTGCAGACGCTCCGCTCGCAAAAAGGCGTGCACTCACCACAGCCAAGCAGCCAATGTCTGACTGCATACGATCTCATTTAGACAAACACATGTTCAACCACAAACACACACACACGTACAGAGAGAAAACCTATTATGTCTACAACAACTCAAGACAATCACATGCAGCCCAACACAAACTCTGCGTGACTGGCACAAACAAGCTCTCTCTCTCTCACACACACAAACACACACACACACACACACACACACACACACACACGGTCTTTGAGCCTTCCCTCCCTCAGCCCACCACAGTGGCTCCCCTTTCCTCCTGAGTGGGGAGTGAAGGCTGACGTCAGTGCTCATCTGGCCTGGTCTCCAGCTCACCCGCTCTGAGGCTCAGCCCCACCAGGCCTGACCACATCCTCAAGAGAGGACCTTTTCAGGCCCCACCACAGAGCAGCATGGGAAACACAGCCGGCCGCCACTGACAGACAGGGACACGACACAGAGAGAAAGAGTAGAGTCTCACCTGGCACCAAGTCCCTTTATTTGGGCAACAGCAAATATGTGAGCGTTAACGAAGTCTTTATGGACAACAAGAGACGGTACATTTGGGTTAACACTGAGGCAGTACTGATGGCCTGTGCAGCTCTTTAGAGGAAATTGATTCATACGCTGCAAATCACAGCAAACCTGTTCTAGCCAGCCTCTCAGAAAAGATCTGTCAGTGCAATGGAAGGAAGATTTATTTTTCTTCCTTTTGTTGTCATTCCTATTGGGAATTTGTCACACCAACTCTTGTGGAAACATGACAATGTGGTGGTTTAAAAAAAAAAAAAAGATGGTAGGGAAGTACAAAGGCTAAATAAAAAATTCTGAACACACAAAAACAACCTGAAAACAAACACAAATAATGCAGAACATGATAGGGTGAGGCTAGGATCTGACAGGACAATAAAAACAATAGTGCGTGCACACACACACACACACACACACACACACACACACACACACACACACACACACGCACACACACACGCACGCACGCACGCATGAACTCTTCCCTCCCTGGTGAGACCCAACAACCGAAGGCACTAAAGGGGTTCCTGCAGACTCACACAAAGAGAGAGTGAGGGGGAGGGAGGGAGAGAAAGAGAGAGCAATGGCAGAGAGAGACAGAGCGAGAGACGTGGTAGGAGAGAGACAGAGCGAGAGGAAAAAAAGAGAGAGAAGGAGAAGAAGAAACCAAAAGGAATAAAAAAGAAAGAGAGCCAAGGCCTCGACCTCCAAACACTACAAAGCTCAGGTGGCAAACAGCAGAGTCCATCAGCCACCTCAAGTAGCGCTGGGACTGGCCCTGAGTCTGAGGCCTTACATACAGGGCCACTGCACGCAAACACACACACAACATCAGCTTTTTAGCTACAGCCTGCCACTAAAAGGAACAAGCTGCTTTCCTGCTTACAAGAGCAGCAAGCCTCTGACAAATAGAAATGTCCTACTCTCTTAGAAGACCATCTTCATTGGAAAGACCAAAAAAATGTTAGTATAACTACTGGTACACATAGGCTATGTCATAAGCCCCTTCAACTACATGGTCCATTCGTCAACAAGACTGACAAACAAAACACAGACTACATATTTTTTAAAAGATGATTCTGATCACCAGTCTAGGACTTTTGTTGCTTTCAGACGGCCAACATATTTGTGGGTTTAGCTATAGGGGTCTTCTGAATCATCTGATCTGAGGCCTACATCATTACTCATTAAACAAAACACCAATTGCTTAAAAATTTATACTGCTAAAAGAAATCTGTCATGTTTTCACAAATGTGAAAAAGAACAGTAATTTTATACAAATGTGAAATCCCTCCTGAAGGTAAGCATAGCACAAAGAAATGTATGATATGAATTTGAACACCAAATATATTGAACATACATTTATTTGCATGCTTTACAGTTTGTTGTATATCTAGTTGATCGTATTCTGACACTGAATAGTGGACCAACCCTCCCCAGCTAAGTGAAAGCAAATGACCCTTTCTAGGATTCTCTCAGATTTCATCCCTCTGCCAGCACCAGAGCACAGGCAGTCTCCCTTCCACCCTGGCACCTCCACCAAGAATAGCTCTTGATGGGGCCACACTATAAAGAACAAGGATCGTCCCTCTCCGCAATCCCTGTCTGGGTGATGATTTTTCCATGAAACATTCCCAGCTGTGTGAGTGACATTCCCCCGCATTCCCGGTGGGGAGGTGGCAAATTCCAGGCTATGTGTTCTTTCAGGGCCAGCCTCTGGGCTGATGATGTGGCGACACACTAAAACGTTATCAAAGCTTTGGAAATCCACCAGCAAACCCTGACGCACAGCATGGGCCAATGGAAACACACCGACCAAGCGGCACACCGCTGCCTGACATGCTAGCGTTAGCCTCCACCGAGCGTGGGTCTAACCTGCCGACTGCCACAACAGTCTGCCGTCTCACTCCTCACTGCAACAGTCAACCAAACTATGCTTGTGCCTTAATTAAAGCTCTCCTCTGCAGAGTGAGCTGGTTCACCTATGGAGTTAATTATAAGCCACACTGACATTCTCCTGTCTTTATTTTCCAAGGAAGTAATTGTGCTTTTTCTGTCCTTTTGTTTATTTTTCGTTGTTGTCGTTTTGTTTTTTTATCCTACCTTCGTCTGAACAGGTGTAGCAACAACTGTGGCTGCATTCTGAGGTAAGAGAGAAATTCAGCACTCATTTCAGACAGCTTCCACAGTGCAGGAGATTCACTGAGTGACCTCCTGGCCGGCTAACAACAAGGCTAATTGCTCTACTGTCTCAAACTCTAAAGTCAAAATCTTCACTGAGACAAACTGCCATCACCACCCGTGTATTTGAAACACGAAGACTACCTTTAAACATAGACATGTGTCTGAAGCAACAACTATATTTTTCAATAATGCTTGATACTCTTCCTGTTGATGCTATATAGGCATTGTATCATGACTCATTAAAGCTGCATTTATCAACTGCTTTATTTCTACCTACAACCTCTTGTAGAAATCACTGTAAACAGCATAAGCGACATTATTCTGAAATTAACACTACTGTCTCCAAGCAACAGGAGCTAGCTCCAAAAAAATCATTTGAAATGCATACTCATCTTGAAAGACAAGTCAAACATGAAGGTCACACTCTTAACCAACATGACATTATTTCAAACAAAACAGAGACATTTTACTCCTCTTCTGCAAATACAAAACAACTAAAATCAGCTTAAATAATTTTTCACTGACATCTGTAAGACAAAAACAGAACGCCAAGTTCAAGTATTCCTTCGGTATTATATAATGTTACTCATGCATGATTGTAATTAAGAATTAGAATTCATTGAAAGAACCCATAGCAGTCATCATACTGTATCACTCTGTCCCAAGCAGGCAGCTGAAAGTGGCTGGCCTGCCACTGACCCTAGCCTGGATGTTCTCTGCCTCGACCCCTAAACATTTGGCCAGCTCAAGAAGCATCATAAGCATTACCACACCATACACTATCAGTATACTGGCATTCCATCACAACAATACACCACAGGGATTACTGACATCATAGACCAAACAAAATTAGCCAGCACTGAAGGCCCCCAGTTAGAGGACAACAAAGCACCTTCCTCTGCCATCCTCCTCTCTTTTCTCACCCCTCTCCTCTATTCTATTCTGAGTGAACCTGAAAGAGGCTGATCTTCAGACACAAGCCTGAAAATATTATCATTATTAACACAGTAATTATTAGTATTAAATCATAAATAGTACTAATAATATTGCTATTATAGCTAAAATGTCTATTAATTCCTAATCCGATGCACAATTAGAGCATGCCTCTGTGTTTCTCTCTCTCTCTCTCTCTCAGACACACACACACACACACACACAAACACACACAGTCTTTAAGTCGTTCTGCTTCCTGGGAACAAGACAAAGACAGACTCTCAGTGGTAAAGAGGTGGTGGGAGGAGGAGAGAAATCAAGTATTAAGTGACTGTTTCCCTCCGCTTCATCTATATTTTGAATGCAATCAGTCCCTTTTGACTGACAAGCATGACCAACCCAGATTGGAGTGAAAAGCGTGAGGGGAGTGAGGCAGGCTGGTGGGGAAGCGCTTTATCTGTCTGGGTACAAGTGCATCAAACAGGAGCAGGATATTATTAAAACACTCTACTCTTGACTGGGACTTAATAAGCTATGCCGATTAAGAGAACAAAAATATGGCAAGCGATCAGGCCTATCTCCCTGCACCCGAATTTCAGCGTCGCAAGGAGGTTGGCACGGGCTGCGCTAAGCGGCACGGGTTGTGTATGCCCGCTGCCATCCAACTCACAAAAGGAAAAGAAGACGCCAGAAATGGATTTGGTCCTTTCTTCTTTCCTTTTTTCTCCTGACATCCTTATGAACCCTTCCAATGCTGCTGTTCTAGCTAACACAGATAAATAAAATAAATACAGACCTAGCATACGTGGCCAGCAGACATTTATAGGACTTACACAGGCCGCCCCTTTATGTCAGTTCACACTTTATGAAACATTTCCTCTTTTTTTTTTTTGAATGCCAACTGCAAGTTGCATGGCAACAAGGTAACAGCGGATTCAACCCCCCGCCCAACTCGGCCCTTCTTTGACTTCCCAACAGTGCAAAACTGCCACACAATTCACAGGAAAGCACAGGAGTCAAGGGGTGTGGAGAAGCACAGGACTGCCAACATCAAAAACAACAGGGAAGGTCTGGAAAGGTTCAGCTGAACCTTGAAAGAATCTGTAAAGTGACTGTCCCTACACCTCCCAAAATAAAAGACTAAACCTGAGACATTCTCTATATGGCTGTCCATGATTTGCTTTGCTATAAATTGTGAGGTTTTTTTTTCCTTCAAAAGTAGTAGCTGCTAGCTCTGTGACACACCACAAAAACACCAACCTTCACAAATCATGAGTATATTCCATCTAAATTCATGACTAGGTCTAAGATTATTGGGGGGAAAGATCCACTCAGTATTTAATATATACATTTAACCTACATTATTTCACTCAAAAGCATGAACGTATGCATGGTTACACCAAAACTAAAGACATAAATATTATTGTGGTATTGTATTATTGTGGCACCTAACTTTGCCATTGTGCAGGTGAATTTAAACACACAGCATTATACACAATAAGGAGAGGACAACAATGATGCAAATAAAGAAAATGGCAAACTAAGAAAAATCTCTCTGACCACTGTGTGTATCAGCAGCCAGCGTGGTGGGCTAATTCTGTACATTGCGCTCAATTTACAGCAGATATGGCGCGTGCGTTTCACCTGCTAAACAAGAAGACAACAAACTGTTGGTCCATCCCCTTTGGCCACCAATGACACATGGCCTGTCCAGCGTTGAATTCGACATTACAAACAACATCATCAACATGCGAGCCCACAAGCAGTGGGTCTAGCCCTCACTGTTTAGACTACTTACTGGGGCAACTCCGCAACTTGGAGACCGCTAATCGTGAGTCACGAGGACTGTGTTCTATTTGGCTTATCTTTTCAGAGCTTTTTGCCACACGCTGAAACTCATTTGGAAAGCAGAGCGAAAGCCCGCTCGATGCACAAAGCAAAAAGTGTAGCGCACACAGTTGATTCGAGGCATGTGGTGCTGTTTTCAACCAGAGTAATTTCGGAGACAAAGGCATTGGCTTTAGCAGCGCGTCTGCATTTTTGACATGTCATGGAAATGTGACTGACGTACTTGAGCCTGAGAAATGTCCACTCCCGAGCGAGGTCGGTCCGTTCTTTCCACTGCTTACGGGAGGAGAAAACATCTAAAAAAAAAACAAGGATGCAGAAAAACATAACTTTGAAATAAAGTTCCTATTTTAAACCAAATAGTTTTAAATACATTAGAGTGTTTACAGTAACCATAGCTTTAACAAACTGTATGGACATCAAATCACAGAAAACCCCTACGAAGAGTATGGGCTGCTTTGCATTTTTTCAATGCATGCTTATGTATGCAAACTGGGGGAAAATAGAAAACGGCGTTCTCTTTAAATCGTGCCAGTTGTTCGTGTCAAATAGATTGTGGCGTCTAAAAAACATACAGTTTGACATTATTTTATTGACAGTGCACAGATTAGCCGACACAAGACTTCGCATAACACGACTGTCAATAATTCAACAATCTATCATCCATAGCTAATCTATTACGGTGCTGGATGGATTTTAAAGAAAAAAATATAAAACTTCCAACAGTAAGAATAGCCTGACCAACGTAAAACACTGCGTTAATTTACAGAGTTCAAGTTGAGTTTCAATTCTGTCAAGTAGCCTAGACACTGTAGCTATGAGGGTTTTTTTTCGGCAAGACTAAATTGACCGAGAGCCCATTGGTTTAAAAAAAAACATGGCCGAAAGAACATTTCCCATAAACCATAAACTTCTCAAAACCAAAAGTCTAATATTTTAGACGATTTATCTATTAAGGGGTGACGGGGCACTTTGGAGTGTAGCGGTGCTTCATGAGTGATAGAAGCAGACGCAAACACAAGGGAAAGCATCAGCTTGTACCACGACATGAAGCCGCGACCGTTCCCCTAATCTCAGCACTCCGACTCCTACTTTCACTGGGACAATGCGGGGGATTTCACTGTCTCAAAAAGCTGTCAGTGACATGACAATATGCACAACACGTCTGTGTTCAAAACGCAAATATCACAGAAATCAAGCTATGAAAGAATAAAACAAGAAAAATACTTAAGTGTAATATACTACCATTGATGTTGGGAACATTTTCAAATCGCTGTTTCGCATCTATAAGACAACAAAATTACTAATGCAATATCATATTTCTCTAAACATGGTTTGGAAAAACACTTAATGATTTTTAAAACGACATTTTTAAAACTTTCTTGAGTCAAATTATTTACGGTAGGCTACATTACTGTCGTACATGTGCAAAACACTTAAAAAGCAAAATGCCTCACATCTGATTTACACCATAGCCATACATAAAACAAAACGTAAACATTTAGCGATAGTGCGGGGTCATTACTGAAACTAGGATATGCACAACAATTGCTTACCGCGCTGAAATCCAATAAGTCGCTTAGTTCTTTGTCTGTCCCTAAGGCAGCCATTCGCTGTTGGTGATGCATTTTAGCAAAATCACACAAACCTAAAAACATGGAAACAAATTGCGGTCAGAAGACGCCCGGTCGCGCACTGACAAGGAGGGGGGACCTAATCACTATTTCAGATCTTCCTCAAAATCCACTGATGACCACAGTCGCAAGATTCCACTTTGCGTTTAAAACCTATTCTTTCTCAGCGCCCCATCACGCAACAGGAGGTTTACTTCAAATGAATGAATCCAGAATAAACGATCGGATTGAAGATGAGTGAAATTTAAAACAAGACTTTCCCAAGTCCAGCTTCGCTCAATACGCAGGTTAAACGGAGGATCTCGCGCCGACAACCCCGTGGAAAGAAAACAAATAAATAAATAAATAGTCTATAAAAACAGCGGAAAATCGGGATCAAAAGAGATAGCTAGCTGGCTATCGCTGATTGTAACAAGGGTGGTTGAACAACTGGAAAATATCTCTGAAAAGGACGGTATTCATTACGCGGACTTTAAAAATAATAATTGTAGGCTTCCCTTCAATCGTTAAAGCACCATGTGCACTCGTGAATGTGTTTGTACAGCCACCTAGCTACCTTTTCACATAACGATACCTTTAACACAGATGATGGCAGCGATAAATTAAAACACAGCCATGCAAGACAAATTCAGAAAAATGTGATTATGTGCTTTATTGTGACATCGGAGGGCATACATGCTATAAGGCTTGAAGTGGTTCATGTTGAATAGCGCTGGTTTACACGTCTGCGCGCTCAGCCAAGTGTGTGGATGACTAGCCCCGCGAGCTGTCAACAACCATTTTAACTTAACATACTCTATTCGCGCAAGGCGTTCTTTTACATTAAGAAATAGGGCTTAAATTATGTGGATATACACCGTAACGTGTAAAAACTCTACACATGACCTAAATCCAATCATCGGATGCTTTTAATGTTTTGAAAACCTTACTGTAGCCATCACTTTTCTCAACAACGCTGAAGCATGAATTCCAGCCGCGGCCAAAGCAAACAGTACGCTGCTCTGATCCAATCTGTGGCTTTCAGATAGACACCACCGCAGTGCTTTGCGCCAGTCTCTTTGACAGTACTTCTTAGAGTATAGAAAATGGTTCACATTCACATCGACTTAAGTTGTTAGTTATGGATATAACTAGAATAAGTTTAGTCGCGAGTAACTGCAAAATCAAGCACTAACGTTAGTGTTTATAATGCTGACTACTGTGTGCAGGCTGAATTCTAGTCGTTTGTTTAGCGCGAGTCATCATGCTATGGATGTCCTATGTTATAGTCGTTCTTGTCTCAAATAATGTGTTCAAGTGGCTTAAAGCAAACACATTCCATGGGTTTGCATGCCATCCTTTCTTTTTTCTGGTGACAGTATTGTCTAAGACATTACTGAATAAGAAAAGAATACAGATGTGTTATATGGTTACTCTGATACTTCCCCACTTCTGACTTTTAAGCAGTTTTCTAGACTTGTAAAAAGTTTAAACACTACTTGTCGTCAGGCAACGCAGCCTACATGCTCATCCTGTTTGTGTATATTTTCAGGTAACTTAGGCTAAAACATGAATTCCGAAGAGCTAGTCCTCATCTCAAACAGTTTGAGGGGGATGTTGACATTATAGTTAAAGTAACAGCCAGCTAGCCAGCAACAAAACAATCTCATACTTCATACTCAAAGAGTAACGTGGATGGCAATGTGACATTGTCATTGGGAGAGTGAGATAATTTACCTTAGTTTTGAAGCTATGTTACTCCACAAAGAGGCAAAAATGGTGTTAAGTGGGTCGGTTAACTACCAGTCAACGTAAATTTAGCCAAGTTAGGTAAACGCAAAATACTTTTAGAGGCTTGCTAGCTAGCTCGCTAGCAAGCGAAAATCTTTCTCCCGACAGCGATGTGAAATGCAGGCTACATTTGTTTTAAAACACCGTGTAGGTTCCGACTATGACAACTTGGTAGCAAGCGATAATTTGTATCCAAAAATCCCAGTTATTGCGATTTTACGCTTCTTTTTATACTCCATGTAGTTAGCTATACAGCTATCTTGCCACTTTCCATTGCTCTAACGTTAGTCCTGAAGCTGTTCTGTTCTGTTGCATGTCAGACAGGCGCATGCAAGCAGCGAGTCTCTTCCACATCCGGGACATGCATCACCCTCCAACTTCGGGTCATATTTAATGACGTCGTAGAGAGAAGAGAACACATTTTTCTGCATGCCCACTTTTTTCATCACAACATTTGTATCCTAATTGTGACATTGGTACGGTTACTTTTTAAAACCAGCGTTACATCAGAAAGCATACCAGATACAAACTGCATTTTCAAGAGTATGTAGTGTATATTGGCAATAGCAATGTTTCATTCCATTTATTCCAATTGACACATGATTGACAGTAAATTAGTTTCATAATTCTAATGTAGTTGCACAATACTTAGCCTACTTACCATGGAGAAAAGTATGACCTTAGACAAGGAAAAACAACTAGAGTGATAGAGTGATACTTTATTGCAGACTTGTGAAGCTGCAGCTATCCAAAGTCTGGTGTAATTTGTAGCCTGTAGATGACATATTCATCATACCACCCTAAATAAAAGTCTAAAATGGATGGCTGCAAAGATGGCTTTAGTCAGTCAGCTTTTGCAAGCATCATACAGCATAAGATGGAAGACAAGATATATGGGTTCATGGAGAGGGATAAATCTTTTTATAATCTTACAATGTTAAAAACCAATACCTTTTAGCTTCCTATTAAGAAGATCTTGAGGACTCACACTAAGCTTTTAAGCCTGTGGCTTGGCTTGCTGCATAGACCCTTGAGCAGCAAAACAAATTTAAACTCATTTTTTTCTCTATAACAGTTCAATTGATTGCAAACAATTAAAAGGCATTGTGCCATTTGAATGTATTTCAGAATAGTTTTCAACTTTTCCTCCATGACTGACACATTTCCGAGGGAGAGCATTTAAATGCATTTAAATCTCCCTGACTAATAACATTGCCATCGACCACAAAGCCAGTGACTTGCGTGGATGAGAGATTTAATCAAAGGCTGGACTGAATCCTCAATTATTAGAGGCTCTGTTCGGTCTTAGTAGGTCAGTGTTATTTCAAGAGAAACCTTGGGGTATCATACTACAATTAATGATTAAAACAAGCCAACAGTAAAGAAGAGAAGTAACACACACTCAATATTAATGCACTGATGTAGCCTGCAAATTATGTGGGAAAGGGTTAGACCTCACCACAAGGTCAGCAATGACAATTCTTCAGAAATTTGCTATAATGTTGTGCTTTACTGACTGTGGTAAAAGTAATGTTTGTGCTGAAAAAATACTGGTTTCCTCTGACAATTAGAGATACAACTATAACAATGTTTAGATAGACAGGTAGGCCTAGATACTTTATTTAGGGGACCCCACCATAATGTTAGGCATCAACAAAATTATATGAACTCACCATGATCCTCTCCACATAAATCTTTAGTAAAATGCAAAAGATTTAAACAATATGAAGATAACCATGAGTGTTTAGATTCAACATTGTCATTTTAATTCTAAATTTCTAATGTGTAGATAGGCCTAAATATTTCCTCACCCTCTAAAAGTGGGCAAATGTCCCACTTCGTGTGTGTCCAAGTGCCTGTCCAAGTCCAGGAGACCAAAAAATACAGACTATGTGATGATATGACTATGTGAGCTGAAGTTCATGAAGATGGTGACTATTAATCTACTTGGGACTTTTTATGGGGGAAACATTACAAATATTTTGCGTCCCCTCACTCAAAATAAATCTTGCATCGCAGGCTAATTAGATTTACCTTTTCCAGTAGGCCTATGAACCACAGCTAGCAGAAGGTGTTTGACAAAGTGGACCGTTGATGGGTATTTCAAAGCTTTCAAAGCTGTTCAGCCACTCTGGCATACATTGACTGAAATAAAAGTTTACAGAAATAACACATTTTTACTTTTTTTTCGAATAAGGCTGAGGCTCACAACCAGGGGTGAGTCACTGGGAAGAAATAATATCATAAACACAGAGCTAGAGCCCGTGGTCTGAAAACATGGGCTTTTGCCAAGCACCTGTGGAAGCATACAGCTGCAAAGCAGAGGGAACAGCAGAGGAAGTGTAAACCTCGGCTAATACCCTTTGATTCCGGGCTGCGCTCTGGGCCTGGGGATTGGATTTCAGCACATTCCTCTCTATGGCCCTCCCACCAGGGGACTGACCACAGGCATCTTCAGTTTCAGCAATTAAAGAGATGTTCCTAACAGCCTGTTGTCATTCTCACTATTGGCTGGTTGGTCCACTTGCTTCCACAGTATGTACTGACCTCTGTGTATGTGTGTTTGTGTATGTGTGTGTGTGCGTTTGTATGACCTGTGTGTGTGTGTGTGTGTGTGTAGGTGTGTGTGTGTTTCATTTATCCCAGTAATGTGTTGTGGGGAGGTGGATGCCAAGCAGATGGTGTAGTGGTTTGTACAGGTGCCACCAGGGTTTTAAAAAAAAGTTTGGGTTCAAGATCAGGGCAAAAATCTTTTGGAAAAATTTGTTTAAGGGGGGAAAAACTTTTTTTCAAGAACATTTTGAGGTTTATGGTGAGAATGGATACAGTTCACAAAAATATGCATCAAGTCACATTGAAATGTGGTCTGAATTGTATAAAAATACATTAAAACATCAGGGGAAAAGTTATGTTGCAGCCACATCCACTGACAGGTATTATAACCTAAAGCTAAAGCTTTGGTCATCTGATAGAAAAATTCCTGCTATATTATTCATTTGGAGGGACAGGTCATGCCATTCTGACCTCTGTGGTAGGGTGGCAGTCATCCCAAGGATGAAAATGAAAAATGAATACATATGTATATTTCTGTGATAAGATTTTCACATCATTGGAAATCCTCCCACACATATGTTAATCTCCACCGGTGGCTGGCAAAGCCATCATCTCCCTGGCAATTTGTGCACTCAACCCTGAAGTCAAACCCAAACCACCTGAAAGTGAATTTTGAAAGAGCGCATTTAGCAGTAGTGCAGAGAGGAGGAGGAGGAGGCGGAGAGGGGGAGGAGGAGAAGAGGAAAGGAAAGACGAGGAGAGGGTGCAGACTCAGCAGAGAGGGCTCTTTTAAAATAAGCTTTCTGTGGAGCGGCGTGGAGGCCTGCCACTCACCACAGACCTCAGTATGATCTGGGAAATGAATGGGTGCAGATCGCGGTGATGGCACCAAAGAGGCAACTTCACTCTCCTCCGGCTAACCCACCCTTAGCAGCAGCAGCAGCCCTGCGGTGCCTTCAGAAGAAAAAAAAAAAAACTCACCACTGCAAAGATAAAAATTGAACCCCTGCATGGGTTCGAACACTACCACAAGCTATTGCCTCAGTTCAGATTACAGTTTACTTTGGCTCTGAAACAAAGAGTGAATGGGCACTGGCTCATTCCAATCTGGAGGACTACTGTTTTTAGCATGCATTCTATACACACAGTAGATGCTGACCTCTGTGAGGAAAGCCATTGCTCAAAAAAGCTTGCTCTGTTTATATTTCGCCTCCCCCACATTTAAACAATTTATCGGAGCACTTCCTCCAGATGAAGTCAATGATGTTGACATTCTTGGCGCAATCAAATGATGCTTACTTTACAGTCTGATCAGAGAGCGTAGAGTGTATAACTGTATATCTGAGACAGCCAGTGAGGCAGGGGCCGAGTTACCCTGCGTCTTTTTTGGGATGAGTGCAACCTGCTCACCTCCCGGATTGACTGCAAGGCCTACATGTGAGCATGCTAATGTCCATCGACCCCTGAAGGGCGCACGTTTCCCGGACACCTTCCAGGTTGCTCTTAACCAACGCTGCTGCGAATTATCCAGCTTAACGAAGCATTCAAATGCCCTGACTGATAAATATTTATTTGGAGATGGGAAATGAATTTGAATTGATTCGAAAAAATGACCCACAGCTCATTTAGCTTCTCCGGCATGTCCAGCACCATAATAATCATAATAATAACAACAATCCGAGCCCGCTGTGGACACACTGGCATGGCACACTGCCATGACCGTTTACCCTCCCACTCAGGATCGGCCTTCTGCCCTCCAAACTCCAGCAGCCCCCACACAGTCCCACGTGGCGCCCCAGACCAAAGGAAACGCTGACAGATAACCTGAATAGACTCCCACTCCAAAGCTAACGTGTGACAGGGTAAACAATGGCAGGATATTATTCAATTAGCAAACAAAGTAAACAGTACTATATGACAAAAGGCAGGAGCTGATATGATCAAATGTTTTCATGGAGATCATTGTTATAAGGTGTACACTTTGTACTAATATTGTGTATTGAAATATTTCTCAGGCAGATTATATACAAAGGATATTATTTACAAAGTAAAAGTAGACTATGAATCCTTCAAATGATTAAATGATTTCATAGCCTCAACATAAGTAAGGTAACTAAAAGATTAGATTTGCACAGTGGGAAATGAAATTAGTGGGCATAGGGTGGTGCTGTATGTATTGTATGCTATTTTAGTGTAATGCTATTTGATACTACAAAAATGTTTGAATGTTTTGCATGGACTATATACAAAGGTGAAGTTGAAATCACACATATTTACACATGGAAGAACAGCTTCAATTTAATACCTATGTCAGTCATTCAAAGATCCTTTTGAATTTACATCATATCATGCGCAAATGCGTTTAATATAGCTGTTATCTGTGTTGCATGTACGTATGTATATCCCCCCTCATGTGAGGTAATGTAGTGTAAATGTCACAGTTAGCCAGGGGTTTACTCCACACTATAATCTGCACCTCTCTGATGCATCCACCCAACAGATGGTGATAATATCTCATTGATCCAGAGCAGAAGCCAGGCAAACTTCAGCAGAAGACAAAGAGGGTTTCTCTTTACAGAGGAGCCAATAAAGCATCAGCGTTCAGACTTAAAGCTCCACAAAAGAAAACTCAGAAGTGACTGACCGTCTGAACTGTAGGTGTCTTTGTCATATATGGTTTATTTCATGTCGTTTGTCCTGAAAGCCACAAGATCAAAGCAGAAATTTAAATTCACAACATATCAAGACAGGAGATGTAGGCTACTGGTCAGAAATACAATTATCCTTTTGAGATAATAACAGGGATTTAAATGTAAGGGCTATATGTGAAATGCTGTGAGCAATATGTGACAGGAAGCCAGAGCTGGCTTGATAGTGTGCTCAGCTGGGAAGAGCACACCAGTCTCCCTGTCCCCTGCATCTCAACCCCCTGCCCCGAGCACTCCACCTCTTCTTGCTTTCCAGTTTCACTGCTGCTCTTGCCCAACGAGGCCACTGCTGGGATCAGCGAGGGCAATCGACCCAAGCCAATTACCAAGGCTCCAAAAGGAGAGGCGCTCCTGCCAGGCCTCAATGCGCAATTAGGCACATTCTTGAGTTGACACCCATCACATCTGTGGAAGTGCCACTGCACAAACGGGCTCAGTTTTATTGTGTCACTAGCACTGCAGGTGTGCTACACTGACTGGACAGGTCCCAGGCCTGTAACCTCTAGAGAGAGAGACAGGACGAGTCACAGCTAATAGTTTCCTTTTGGATTCCATTCCAAGGTGTTTTTTGACCGAGTTCTGTTAAGATGAGAAAGAGGTCTTAAAATATTGGAGTGCATGTGATGATCTTTAGCTACTCTGCACAGAGCTGCACATTGTTCCATGACTCCATGAAATAGCCACAACATAACTGAGAGGGATTTAGACTTAAGAGGGTCTTGACAACATTTTGCTCACTAACATCAAAGACAGTCACTGAGAATTCACATATCTGTATAAGTTGGACTGTTTTATAAAATCATATGTGCTTCTTCTGCTTTATCTGCCACACATCTATCAGCTATTTGCAGACTGCAGATCTTGACAAATGAGCATCCAAAGACAAGAGGCTGAAGAGTTAATGTATGGCCAAAGGTAGCAAGTACAAGATAAAAGGGGCGATTTTTTTCAGAGCTTAAAAGCTTGATTACTGCCAGTCGGAGATCTTTTTTATGGTTCTTATGATATCACCAAAATGTATGCTTCAAAAGTGTAGTGAGCAGCAGATTGTCTCATACCTGCACCCAGAGCGACCATGTGATGAGACTTAATCAGTGGGGTGCTAATTGAGTCTTCTTGGCTCTTTTTTTTATCACAGTCGGCCATTTTTCGCAGCCCACGCTCTCTGACTGTTTTTGATTGTTTGGCTTTAACAAAGGAAAATAGTGTGTGTGTGGGGGGGGGGGGGGGTGATCGCTGGAAGGTCATTTGAAAAACAAGACACAAAGTGGCATGAAACGCATATGAGATTAAGCTGTGAAAACAAGATTGATAAATCAAATAGCATGTCCAAACAGCGACAGTGTGTTTCTGGAGTCAGTTAGCGTTGCTACACTTCCCATGCACTTCTCCCAAACCACCACTGAAGGGTCTGTCTGTCTTTCAACACAATACAGAATAGGCCTATGATGAAAGATTGCAGGATTTTACCCTTCTTTTGGTGAATCACTGGGTGTAACTCAACCCAGATATTGAAGAGATATTGTATATCCTACTGATAATTTCAATAATATTTTAAATGATTGCGTTCAAGCTCACCACTGTGAACTGTTGTCCGCAGCTGAATTCAAAAGACCTAATATTTAGATAGATGTACGCTGTCTGGCTGGCAATTAAAGCAAATGCGGAACCATACAGAACCACGCACATGACTGCAAGGGTAAATCACAATGGTACTCATGATGAATGCCTTACACCCTGTCCATTAGCACAAATGAAGCTTAAAGTCTTTTTGTGTAGTCTGAATAGGTTTTCACACTCAGAGGACGAGCATTAGCTGACTAACTCCAAAAACAAGGTCAGCAAATATATGTAGCATGGGCTATTCAGTCTCAGGAGCTCATTGTGATTTTCTCGGGTTGCAGAAACATAACATTTAAATTCCTTTCTCATTGCTTGTGATTCAGAGTGAAGCCCCATTCACCCAGGATTAAAATAACTGAAGTCCTCAATCATTTGTATTGCTGTCAGTGTATGTAGACTGATATTCTGACATTTTAGCCCGGTGTGAAATTGCAGTCTCACTTATCGCCACTAAAAAATAATAACATTTATGTATTCTTATTTGTTATTTTTTACTCCAAGATAATTCTGAAAATACAAACCAAGACACAGTATTGTCAGAGTTGTTTGCGACAGTGCCTCAGTGTCTGCTATATTATCAGATTTTTTAAAAAGTGAAAAAAGTAAAAAGTAAAGCAGGGCAAATTAAATTTGCTGCTTGATTTTGATTTGTATGTCAGTTATTAAACATTATTTGTTCATTTCTATGGCAAGATCCCTGATCCATGGATTTTGCACACATGCACACACAGACACGGCCATAAAATTCCTGCCCACAACAAAGTGAAATTGCTGACAACATCAACACTCTTGGGGTGATGTCCTTGTGGACTCTCTGTCAGGCCAACCATAGCCAAGCCCAGGGAAAAATAAAAACAAACAATATTTGTATTGTTACTTGTATTATCCTTTATGGATTTCACAGAAGGACCTGTTTAAGCATCAGAGAAAATTGCAGCTCAATTATGTCAGATGTGGAGGTGATGACAGACAACACACAAACACACACACACACACACACACACACACACACAAAACATGCATATAGCTCTGCATGTATCTGTCAGTGTCACCCTGTCACCTGTCAGTCACTGCCTCTGCGACACAGGTGTGCACGTGCAGCGAGGCACACCCCGCTTCCTCGGGGACTGTTCCGGAAAGAGCCCCAGGCTCCGATCATCACTGCTCCTCATGGAGACTTTAACCGGACGAGATTCCAGTCATAGCTGTCATCTAGCTAGATCCCCTGAGTAACTGTGTGTGTGAGTGTGTGTGTGTGTGTGTGTGTGTGTGTGCGTGTTTATTTGTGTATGTGGCGAGGGCTATAGTGGGGGTTAAGCAGGATTTTAAACCTGTGTTAGATTTGGTACCACAGCATGGGAGCACTGGTTGATTTACGGCCGCTCTGACAAGGTGGTTCATGCATTCATTTATGCATACACATACACACACACACACACACACACACACACACACACACACACAAACTAACTAACACACTCCACCACTCTCAACCTGCTGCTGAGCCACATCTGTTAGTTTAAAAGAGCTAACTTTTTACTTTTTTCTATTTTTTTTTCAGCAAAGAGTCCAAAGAGCACTTTCCCAAGACTGAAAACAGCTGCTGGCAAAAAATACCTTCACAGCCATAAACATTATTAAAACCATTAGAAAATGTGGATGAAATTCCTCCACCACCTGCAGAGATCGGCTCCAACATACAAGTGATGTTCATCCTGAGTCAATAATCCCAGAGGGGTAAATGAGAGATGTAAAGTTGTTGTTGTTGTTGTTGCTGTTGTTAAAATCTGGACGTACTGTTGGACAGCCAAACATGTGTGCTCACTTTTCTCTTGTGTGAACGGCTGGATTAGGCAACTGGCCCAGGGAGACTGGCTGTAGAGGCAACACTCCCAGCGCAAGCCAGGACACAAGGAAGACTTCCACATGGAGGACAGTAGCAAAGGACGTCTCAGAGAGGAGGGGGGACTAGAGAGCAAGACAGGCTGAAGGCAATTTCTCTCCATCCTACCTAGAGGAAAGATTAGAAGGAAAACTTATTTGAAACTCCATTTGGTGCTGAGTGCCCTCTGAAAGACAACGGATTTAGGTAGGCATTAAGGAAGGGATTTAAAAAAACACACCGCTCGGAATGACTGCCGCTATATGCATCTTTCTTTATGTGTATCCCTGAGCTACTATTGGTACACAAATGTTGCCATTGGTGCATTGGATGTATTGCAAAGCAGGCCAAAGTTCAAGGAGGTTGCTAAGCAACAGTCTTGTCATTGCTCCATGCCAATTGTCCCAGCCTCCAGTCATGCCAAATCAAGTTTTGTGCCAACCAATGGCAACTTGTGTCGTCATGACACCGTTCAGTTGTTTTGTCTTTTTACGTATACACATATCCTTAAAGTTTACGCATATATTTCAAACACCACAGAGCATTCGGTTGAGTGTGATAATCACGACAGGACACAATTTATATTTCATGGACAACTGCATTTTTTATTTCCCACCCTGCAAGGATTAGAACAATTAAGCTAAAATACCCATATGCTGCCATTCAGTGTATTTGACATATATTTTCCTCTGTCCAAAGTTTAGGACCGTAACACATTTTCATGCTAAATATGACATTCAATATCCAGAACTGAAATGTATTTTTCATTCATGGAAAGGTGTTTTGCATCATCTCTACGTTAATATTACTTCTGTTTAAGTTTGTTTCCAGATATTGTTATTATTATTATAAGTTGATAATGAAAAGACATAATATAAATGTTAGAAATGGTTATGAAGATGTGATGGAAAGATGTATTAAATTCTGCTAAAAGTATGTGTGTGTGTGTGTGTGTGTGTGTGCGTGACCTACATGTGATAGGTACTTGTGTCTAAGGACGGGGGTGCACAAGAAAAACATTTGAAGAACTCATGCAAAGCAATTAGGTAAAGATATATTAGACAGTCTGTCCACTCTGTGTGTGTGTGTGTGTGTGTGTGTGTGTGTGTGTGTGTGTGTGTGTGTGTGTGTGTGTGTGTTTGCATGCATTTTTTTCAGAGTCAGGTTGTGAGAACTCAGGAGAGATGTTTGTGGTTAATGGCATCTCCTGCACTGTTTGGGGACAGTGCAGAGGGGAGGGAGGAAGACAGAGGGCAAAGGAAGGAGGGAAGAGAAAAAGAGTAAAGCTTGTTGACAAACAGCAAAGGATGAGAAGGGGGTTTGGAAGCACCTGACACACACACATGCACATAGGAGGATGCAGACGACGTCTCGCAAAGCTCTTTAGGCAACAGGAGGCTTCATGCCTTAACTCATTTGAAGTACGCTGGCTGTCAAGATGTCAAGTCATGCATCTGTTCAATATTAGGAGGGGCAACATTATGCAAAGCATGCAAACTTATCAATTATGTGTTATTAGCACTGTTTAATGGAGTACAATCAACATCACAGTCTGAGCTGCTATTGGGAGGATGAAGGGTTTAGCACACAATAGGTGGTTGTTAGACAATCTTTTCAGTGTGTTTTCCGATCATAAAGGGTGTTAATAACAATGTTCTATTGTTATGATTTGCGGGTTTTACTGCATAAACATGTGAATTTAGCAGCAGATCCAATTTTAAAGAGCCTGCTTTATTATTTCAAATGTGAAAATGAGCTTGTTCCCTCTAAACGTCTGTTGTTTTCAAGTTAAATCAATACTTTAAGTGGTACTGTAGAGCATGCAGAACTGCCATTCAACACCTTATGCTTAGGATTTGGAGGGGTTTTATTATCAGCTTTAGCTTCCTTTCTAGAAGGCCTGAGAATCACTGAGCGCTGGTGACACTCTCCTGAACTGGCATTAGTGGTTGCTGACTGCATATCTGTGTTTACATGACACTTTAGCCATGAGCCACACATAGCACCTGTTAGGGAACAGAGGTGACATCACTGATAGTACCTGAGCAGTAACTGCCTGTGCAAGATAAATGTGTGAAATTGATGTTGGGCAAACTGTTATGTTTTCTTCCTCAATCAGGTGTGTATTTATGTTTACCAGTGGTTTCATCTACATTTTTTATCCTTCTCGTAATCTCTCCCTCTCTCTCTCTCTCTCTCTATCCCTCTGTGTCTCTAAATATAAACGTCTCTATTGTAATAAAGTTTTCAACTCACACTGAACCTTTTCCAGCGCTAAGCTTCGTTCACAGTGCCAGCATTACAGGCATCCAAGTTTTGTTGTTTTATCAAGGTCATCTCTAACTTCTGACAAAATTCAAATTAATTGCACAAAAGGATTGGCATGTGATCACTCCAAGATCTCCTTTTATTATTTAGCTCCTCCATCAAAAAATCTTTTTTTTTAAATGGCATTTAGTTCAGAGGAGAAAATGAAAATACAATGCATTCAGGTCAAATTCACTTCACAGCCATTAGCACCCCAATGCTGTTTAGTGGCATAACTCTTAAAAGGCAGAACTGTAAGATGCTGATGGAGACTGTGCGCTGAAATTTGTCAGTCTTCTGACATGCTCCAAATAAATCAAAATGAAGGGCACATGCCTGAGAGGGTCTGGATTACCTTTTAGGGTTAAAATTGTGCTTCATTCACATCCATTATCCTGGTTAGTGTGCCATTTTATCTTCTCAATTCTAAATACATAAAGTATTAATTCAGCAATGCTTAATTAATCCCATTTCCATATTCTATATGAATTCCATAATTCCATATTACATTCTTCTACTTATTGTAATTGAAAATCATTGTCTACAAGTGTGATATGGAAATATTAGATAATAAATAAAATAACTGGATGACCATCACCTTCTGCCATAAGCTATATTAGGCTTGTATGTATCTAGAGTAAATATATCTATGACAATACATGAACCAAGGTATACAGTATGAATTGAAAAATATTTTGGTGCCCTCATTGGGCTGTTTGAGAGCATGGCCCCCATACACTCAGCAAAGCACCCAGCTCCACTGCCACAGCCAGTCCAAAAAAAACGGATCCAGCCAACTTTGACTTATTTCCCCTAATGTTGCCATCAGTATGCAGGGCCGGTGTCTGGGTGCTTTACGCAGTGAGTCAGGCTTGTAATGAGGGGCTTTGGCAGATGCCAGGCTCAGAAACCATTACCCGGGATTCGTTTCACATGTTCTGTTGTTGTTCAACAACAATCGCCACCAACAAAAAGGGAAGAAAGACCCATAAACTCTATGTTTAATGGCAAGGGGTGGGGGATGTGTCAGATGTGAATCACTGTCTGTTTCAACCACCAACCCCGGGAAAAAAAAAAAAAAAAAGAAAAAAAGTACATCTAAAACAAAAAACAAAAACAACTATCACGGGGGGAAAAGCGAAATGGAGAAATTAAAGCATAGTGAAAATTGCAGGGGCGAGGAGAACCTCGGTGGACATCTGTGGCAGAGAGCAGTGAGCTCGCTCTGCGATTACATGTCCATATGAAACCACTAATGGGGATTGGCTTGGATCAAAGGGAAGGAGAGGTGCTCTAAAACCCCTCTCTTCTGCTCTCCAAATGTCAGCAGACTCTCTGATTAAATGGAAGGCCTCTCTCTCTCTCTCTCTTGACTCTCTTACTCTCTCTCTCTCTCATTCTCTTGATTCATGTGCTCTCTCACTCTCTCTCTCTCTCTCTCTCTACTCTCTTACTCTCTCCTTCTCTTGACTCATGTGCTCTCTTTCTCCCTGTCTTGACTCTCTTACTCTCTCTCTCCCTCTCTTGACTCTTTACTTATTCTCTCTCTCTCTCTCTCTCTCTTTCGACTCATGTGCTCTCCCTCTCTCTCTCGATCGACTCATGTGCTCTCTCTCTCTCTCCACCCTTTTCTGTTTGTCTTTGCCTCTCTTCCTCCCTCTTCCTGTGTTCTCTCTTTGGCATGGCTTGAAAACGGTATGGTTATTTTCAGCCATCAGGATCAAAACCCAAGGCCTCAGCATGGCCTGGCGCAGCTGAATCTGGGGAGCGGACGACGAGTGGGTGACAAGCATCTGGAGTTTGGAGTTGGAGCCGCGGCAACGGCACATCTGGTTTGAACCACACAAAGATCTGGTGTATGGCTATTTTAAACAGACCAAGGCACGCTTCATTACCTAGTCCTATTATTCCCGCTCCTCTCCCCTCATCCCACATGATAGTAGCCTAAACTGAAAACCAAATCTACTGTGTTATTGGCTCTGGGGGTGAGGGGTGTGGTGGGGTGGGGTGGAGTGGAGGGGTGCTGATTGCATGGGCTAATTGGACACATTGTGATGAATCCGGTATGTCGATTTCTGTAGGCGATTTGGTTGTGATCAGAGTGAGTAGAGGAGAAATGCAGGAGCTCCATTCAGCTCAAAAACAAAAAAAACTAGAAATACCACAAGGTTTTGATTGTGGTTCTGATTTAGATGTTTATATTTTCTACTTCAATAAAATGCCACAGAAGTGCATTACTGAGCAGCATTTCAGTGGGGGGGGCATTGGAGAAATTCACATGAGCAGTCTATTTGGAGCTGATACAGTGGGTCGTGGCTGCGGCTGGGCCTGGGCCTGTGGCTGTGGCTGGGCCCTTTAGCAAAGTGGGCGTGCGTGTCGTGGTGTGATGGGGTCCAGGATCAGGAAACAGAGCACTGAGGCTGCACTCGGGGCGTTTGGGAAAGGGCACTCAGGAAAGCCATAATTGCAACCACAGATGTGGCACCACCAAAGGGCGCAAGGGGTTAAAAAGAAAAGAAAAAAGTGAAGAAAAAAGAGAGAAAAAAAAAAAACGAGGACCCTGCTAACACCTGACACACGAAAGGGGTGTGCCTGGATTTAATGGAGTGTTCTGTGACCAGGCTGAAAAAAAATGTCTGGAAGACGGAGAACAATAGCCATCTTTGCTCTCCCCGCCTGTCTAAGCTCTCTTTGTGTATGGAGAGAGAACTATCACACTTTATTTTCATATCCTTACCTTACCTCAACCCTCTACCCACCACACACACACACACACACACACACACACACACACACACACACACAGAATGCACACACATGGAGCCTGCTGAGCCCCGGGTTTACACAGTGATTTTTCACCGAGCGTGGGGGCCAGCTCTGGCACTCACAGGTGTCCTCCTGGAGCGCGCCGCAGCAGAGGCTTATTTTAGATTCCCATCCAGCCATCCCCCTTCATCCTCCACCACAGGCCGGGCAGCCAGGCACAGGCAGCACCTGCATCGACCACCGTGGGCCTCGGCCGGGCCCTGCCGACCTCCTGCCCCTGGGAAGGGAGAGGGAGGGAGGTGGGGTGGGGTAGGTTGTAGATGTGAGGGCGGCCGGGTCTGGGGGTTGTGAGAGCGTCCGCTCCAGCACACAGCTACAGAGGGTGGGTCGCGGCTGGTGTGTGGCGTGCAGATGGGGACGGTTAGGCATCGGCGTCGCACGGTGCTTTCCCTGGCACACATCAAAACCCCACACAAGACTCACACACGCGCGCACGCCGAGCCTTTGAAGCCATTGCCCTGACTAGGATTCAGCTGGGTGCTCTCTGGGTACGGGGTGGGTGTTTGAAGACTGGTATTCGTATGTGTGTGTGTCTGTATACGTGTGTGTGTGTGTGTGTTTGTGTGTGTGTGTGTGGTGAGCAGGTGTGTGTTCTTTGTGAGCATATGCGCATGTGTGCCATGTCTACCTCTCTCGGACTATCGAGTGTGTATGTGTGTCAGACTCGGCTGTGAGAACTGTATACACTGGTAGCAACTGATGCAGAGAAACAGGTGTGTGACATTTTTCAAGTCAGACCAAACAGTTTACTTAGATTTATAAACAAATATTTCCTAATCTTAAGACTTTGCTAACAGGTGATTAAACAAGCATTTGAAGCAGTCTAACCACCGTCTTGGTTGGTATAAAAACTCATTTGAGTGATTTATGCCATTTTAGAGCCAAATTGAATGCATTCATAAATTATAAGCTCAAAGCAAACAGTACACTCACTGCACGGAATGCTGTTCATTTCCTGGAGAAAAAAAGTATTCTGTGTTCAGATGTTCAAACAAACATGATGTGTATATATTCATCTGGAAGGTTCTCTGAGCCGGTCTCTCTCCATCTGTGTCCTCTACTCTCCATGTGGCTCTGAGGTCATGCCCTACACCACTTCTCCTGGACAAGACAGAAAAACACAAACAGGGGTCACCACTGGGACTGCAATAGTTCACCAGTGGACAACACCTACACTGTCATCCAGAGAGGTAATGTGTTCTATTAACCTAGGAAGAAAGTTTTGTGGGGGGATGTAATATTTTGTTAACAAACAATAAACAAAACTTTGTGAAGCTAAGCACATTATTTCATTTTAAAATATGAGTGTGTCTCTGTTTAATTATTGTCATGCCAAAGTTGCTAGTTGTTCTGTTTAATACAATTCCCCCTATTTTATGGCTAATGCAAATGTGCAAGCAGCCAAGTACACTTTCACACACATTGTAAATATGTGGTTGTGTGCAGACGTGCGTAGTGTGTAGTGTAGTGTGTGTGTGTGTGTGTGTGTGTGTGTGATGTCTTTGGATCTGGCTTGTTTACTGCTGAGTGCAGGCAGTGGAGATGCGCCTAGCTGAAGTGGAGGACTAACAGTGCCCCCTGGGGATGGCTGAGCTGCTGAGCTCTCACACTCCTCTTCCCTTCTTCCCCTCTTTCCTTGCAGTCACTCATTTTCTCTCTGTGTCTCTCCCAGTTACGGGTTAGTCAGGGCTCATAACCATCTCTCTCCCTGAAAGACACCAACAGCAGATTTACAGCCACACAAACAACGAAAGAGAGAGCAAAGGGAAACGAGAGTGAGAGAGGAAGGGAACATTATTTTCTCATTCTCTCATTCATATGTATGGCCAGGTAATGTGGAGTGTGTGTGTATGTGTGTGTGTGTGTGTGTGTGTGTGTGTGTGTATGTGTGTATAAGGGGGTGCCAAGGGGTGGTTCACTGTAAATTGACACTGGCACCCCCATAATAAGATCCACCTGTTTTTTGCACTTCTCCTCTCCTCTCCTCTCCACACCAGGCGAATGCCTCCATGACCCCTGTGATTAAATGTCAGCTGAGCTCCAGCGGGCGATCCCCAGCACAGCCCAGCGCAGCACAGCCCAGCGCAACCCAGCGCAGCACAGCACAGCACAGCACAGCACAGCACAGCACAGCGCAACCCAGCGCAGCACAGCACAGCACAGCACAGGCACAGCCATCCCAGGCATGGGCTGCCACAAGCAGGTGGAGGCAAATTCACACCAAAAACACAATGGCAAAAATGGGAGCAAATCTTAGACAAAGAGATAAATAATGAAGGAATGAATGACAGAAAAATAACAGAAAACAGCTAAACATTAAAAGAGAGAAAAATGCAAAATATAACATAAGAAAGAGAAAAACAGAGGAATAAAAAATTAGACTGCAAGCTGAGAGAAAAAAAAATATAACGCTAGAACAAAAGAATGAAACAGCGAGTGAAATACAGAGAGAGCAAGAAAAAAAAGAAAGAGAGAGAGAAAGAAAGAAAGAAAGAAAGAAAGAAAGAAAGAAAGAAAGAAAGCCTTTCCTCTCTTAAATAAATTCCACTGGCATCTTGTAAATTTTTATTTTGTGCGTTTGGCTCTGGGCCCCATCTGCGGCCCAGCTGTTGGTGCGGAGAAGCGTTGGCCCTTCTGCACCGCACAACAACAGTCAGTGGTAATTGCTAGTGGAAGAGATTAAATGTAGTCGATGAAAATGTTTACTGGCAATGAATATGCATAACGATGAGTAGGAAATGGCAACACAAGATTAAAAAGAGAGAAGGCTGGTTTACAGGGCTAGAGAAAGACCGAAAGAAAAAATAGGCGAGAAAGAGAGTGTCAGTGAGTGAGAGAGTGAGGGAGTGAGAGGGTGAGGGAGTGAGGGAATAAGAGGGTGAGAGAGAAAGAAACAGGGATGGGGGAGAAGTGGGGGAAGAAAGAGAGCGAGAGAGGGAGAGAAAGAGAGAGAGGAATGTCAGTTGGCCCCATGCCTGAAATAGGAAGGAGAAACCTTTGGGCAAGGCATTAGGGAGAGAAACAGATGGTTTGTGAACCTTTTATTAGGCAGAAAAAAAGCATTAATCAAACCGGGGCTGGAAATGGCAGCGTTTTTGTTGCAGCACAATTTTTTCGCTGCATTTGTTGTTTTTGTTTTTAAAGGTGTAACGGCCCATATCTTCTGACATGGATTTACTAACAATGCACAGATAGTGCAAAGCGCACCAAATGCCTTCACTATGTTACGATTCTCTCGCCAGTTTTGTACTGAATCTGGCAGAGCCGCCATGTCTACTTCCTCTCCCTAATGGGCACATATCCACACAGCTACCTCCATTTGCTATTATGGGATAAAAACAAATGTGTGTGTGTGTGAGAGAGAGAGAGAGACAGAAAGAGAGGAAGACAGAGAAAAAGAGAAAGAGGGGCAGAGAGACAAAGAGAGAGAGAGAGTGTGTGTGTGTGTGTGTGTGTGTAGGGGAGGGGAAGAAGGCGAGGGGTGTGTGTGGAGCAGATGCAGGTGAGAGGAGGAGGAGGATATCTCTTTGTCAGGTGTGTCCAGACGCCTCCAGAAGCAGGAGGGGTCAGCCCAGGCAGCTGGGCCATCTCTCCTGTCTGTTGGCACACACTTTTGGCCTGGCTGGGCCACGCTATTAGGATGACCTACTTTTAAGAATGGAGATATTTGGAGTCTGCAGTCATCATTCCCCGCTGAACATGCTGATCTATGAAAGAAAATGGTGGTGAATTATTTGGTGCAACACTGTCACCACAAATGCCACATAATATATGAGTAAAAATTTTACTATATAATTTATAGACTAATAAATTGTGTCTAGACATTATTATTAATATTTTTGGAACATTTTCCCATGATAGGCATCTTTGAATTATGTTAAATAATTAATTTGGGCAACTGATGAATTGACATGTAAGACATGTTTATTTCGGAATGAAATGTGGTCTGCAAGTGAAAACTGCATTTTACCCTGATATTAATCTTATTGACATAAAGAGTAGGTACTTTTTTAAAACATGCTTTATGTTTAAAGAAAAAACGGAACAATAGAATATTGATGTGTTAACAAAACACATAGAAAACAAAAAAAAACAAAAACATTTTACAAAAAATAGATTAAAGAATGAAAATTAAAAAAAAATAGTCAGAAGTTTTTACATTTGCTGAAAAGAAAGAAGACTGAAAGAAGGGTCTGATTCAAATGAAAGGACCTCTATGAAAGCAATATAACATTAAGACAAAGAAGATTGTTGATTTAGTCCTCCACATCGAGTTATCTGCTAACCTGAGAGAGCTGGGAACTAGGACATGTGTGAAGAGAGAGAGAGAGTGGAGACGCATGTGTGTGGGGACATCTCTGTGGTGCGTACCTGTGGCTTTACATGTGCATTTTGATCTGCCATCTCTGTTCATGTGAGAATCCAAAATGCAGGAGCGAGACGAAACAGGGGACCTGGATCTGGAGATACATAAGAAACAATTATTCATAATTAAACATCACAAAACACACTGCCGTACTTCTGTTTCAGCTACGCAATTTAAGCTGCTCCCAACCTTGGCATTGCTTTAAAGTCTATTACAAATTAGGAGCTCGATTTAAATTTGGCTGGCTTGGTGCAGTCCAAACCTGCCAGCACTTCAGGAGGAGACACTTCCCTCTCTCTTTCTCTCTCTCTCTCTCTCTTTTTTTTTAAACAGAAGATATTCGTGGAGTGTGTGCTTGCTCGATGGCACGGGAGGTGCTCTCCTCTCCTCTCCTCCTCCATCTCTGTTTGATGCGCTTCCCAAAACCATTCCCTGTCAATTAACCGTTCCATATGAGGCCTTTCTCTCTCTCTCTCTCTCTCTCTCTCTCTCTCTCGTTTTCCTTATCGTTCCCTCTCTCTTTTTCTCCGTCTCGCAGCAACCATTTCCATGTGATTTGCTTGATTTTCCCACTCTTGTCTGCCAGTGAACTTGAGGAGGGGTCTCTCCATTCCAAACATGGCTCCTTGTGTGCCGCCACGTCCTAGCTGCTGAGATATGTTTCTTTGTCAGTGCCGGAGGCACAGGCCCAGACCTTATGCATTGAACATCAGCAGCTACATCACAAAGCCAGCTAAACCCTCACCTTCCTGTGCCATCTGTACCTGTGGAAATATGAGTGTGGAAGTAGAATACAGTAGGAGATACAGTCATAATTCACTCAGGCCAACAGGGCATGGCAGCAGCTGCTGCAAGAGAAAAGCCTTATTTACACCACACACATCGTACCTATTTACAACAACAGGGCTTTATTACAATAAATGAGACTTAGAATAACAGAGATATGAAAGCAGGATTTTTTTGCACATAGGAAGGTTTTATCATACACAAAATCATTTTGTTCAATTTAATTGCTAATGTGTTTCTTGGTTACACATTAATGTCAAAATCAACATGGCATTTTTCTTTCTGTTTACAAAATGTATTTACGTCCATAATAAAACAATTTAATCAATCATTTCCAATTAAATTGGTTAATGGGTACCAGTGATTTTCTTATTGGTATAATTGAATTAAATTATACCTTAGTTCAGATGTGGCACACATAGTGAGTATAATCTTACACAGGCTGGTTTGAAAACAATTAGATTTGTATTTCACTAAAATCAGCAATTTCATTACTTCTGACACCACACAACAATGGAGCCGCTCAGATCTTGAGCATTATCCATATGAAATTGGGGGGGTTTGCGAAGCAACACTTAGATCTAAGTTTGATTGCTTAAATATTTCAATATCGCTCATGGAAACCCATGTAATAATGAAGCGTGGTAGCAAAGTCCTCCAGAGATCCAATGTGATGTTTTCCCTGTTGTGAGCTAACTGGAATGAGTTGGTCCAGCACCATAATATTGTGTTTGAAAGAGAAACAAAACTACTTTGTGTCTTTTTAATTTATGTGGTGTAGTAAATTTGACAACCCATCACTTTTACAGTACTTTGGGCAACCTTGTTGTCCAGTGGACCATTGGAGTACCAGTGAAAAGCCTGGGCTTATAAGTATAAATACGACAATCATCTTTCCATCCCCTTTCCTCTCAGTTCATATTCCTGCTTCATTCAGTCATGTTGTCACCTCAAATGTGTAATGTGGGGAGGAGAGTCTCTCTGTGGCCAGGAGTATTTCCCAGTTTTTGCACGTTGCCTCCCAGCATGGAAGCTAGCAGCAGAGTACAGGTTGGTTTTATAGGGGTTTTATGGTCCCCTGCCTGCTGTTGCGCCCATAAAGGAGAAGTCCCTGTGTTGTAATTAAACAGTAATAACACAAAGAGTGCACTAGAGCCTTGTTGAGATTCAGCAGGAGAGAGACACCTTTTCCCTAATGCACCCTTCCCTGCCTGCCTGCCTGTCTCTATTCAAAACATGACAGAAAAAATATGCACACACACAAACACACAAACACACACACACACACATACACACAGACACACACACACACACAATAAAAAGCAATCTCTCTTTGCTTTTTTGCAGTGACCTCAAAATAATAAAATAAATAGTAAAATATCATCAAATATAAAATATAGGACACCACTTGCATTTATCTTTTTAAAATGTGTTCTGTCAAAGCCTGCTCAGTAAATCTCAGTCTAAAAACCTGCTACAGTGAAATATTACTATTGAACTTAGGGTGCCTCAAGGCTAGCGCCCTTATGTTACATCATCATTTTGGTTATCTGGTTATTGTATGTCTCTGTACAGCGATTATGTTCTTCTGCGATATTATTTAATGATATATCTCTCTTTGAAAGGGTTGTCCTTCTACACCTGTACAGTTCTGTCTAGACAAGTCTAGCCATGTATAACAAATAACTTGCATAACTGCATATGAAACAATAATCAAATATAAAAAACACACATTTTCTGCGGAGAACCATAGACACAGGCACACGCACGCACGCATGCACACACACACATGCACACAGTCTCTGGAGAAAGATGGCACGTCAGCTGTAAAAGTGGGAGAACCGTGATATTGATGTAAAGCCAAAGAGAACCCAGCTGCCTCCACCACGGCAGTCTAACTGTGGCCAGAGTTGTAATGGATGGCCCTGTGTGTGTGTGTGTGTGTGTGTGTGTCTGTTTGTAAGTGAGAAAGAGCATAGGCTATGTACTGTATGTATGGACATTGGTGTTCATGTAAGGTGTTTTTCACTCGGCCTCTTTGTGTGCTGCTTAGTGTACATCAGTGTGTGTGTGTGTGTGTGTGTGTGTGTGTGTGTGTAAGAGAGAAAGAACATATGTAAGATTCATATATCTGTGTGGACATCGGTATGTGGTATTTGTCAGCATGTCTGTATGTGTGCTGCTGAGTGTATATTTTTGTGTGTATGTGTATGTGTGTGTGTGTGTGTGTGTGTGTGTGCTTACGACAATATTGTGCAGTTGCTTCCAGCTCCTTGCCAGCCTTATGGGGCCCTCTGTATTCCCCCTGCACCATGGCAACAGTTAGCCTACTTTAGCGCTTGTGTGGTTGTTTTCTTGTCGCTTCCATAAACAGACACAGAGAATAGTCAGGGTAAATACATTTTTTATTAGTGATTCAGACTGCATTTAATTTATATATATACATATATATATATATATAAAATACTTTTTTTTATTATTATTTTAACCAACAAGAAGAATTTGGTGAAAAATGCTTCAACACTAAGAAAAAAATATTATTGCCTAAAAATAACACAGTTGAATCACCAGAAAATCCCAGACTGATATCCATACAGTCCACACTTGTAGCAGCGTGTGATGGCCTGTGACGGAGTGGCAGCAACTCTGCTCCTGTGTGTTTGTGCTCCTTGTGCTCATGTGGTCCACATGGGCGTATGGTGAAATGAGGTGTTATGGATCTGTGGGCTCTCCCCCGCGGCGCCTCCAGCACTGTTGGAGGGCACACCTGCAGGCCCTCCAGCCCTGGTTGGTGCCGCTGGTCCTCTCTCCCGAGCGTTGCACAAGGGTAATGACCCATTTGTAATAGCCATCGCTCGCTGTTGCTTCTGCACAGAGGGATACCTTTGCCACCCACCCACCAGTGTCTCACCCACCTCAGCGCCGCCTCCTACACCCCCCACTACCCTTCCCCTCCGTCAGCTCCTCAATCCCCCGCAACAGTCAGCCATGTGTCATGACAAGTTGCAAATGACAAGTTGAGTGAGCCCTTGTGACACAGTTAGAGATCACTGATGTGTCTATCAGGGAGGATTATCTTCAAATGCACCATGATTTTTTTTTATGATGTCGGAAACTTTTTATTTTTAAATGTGTGTGTTATTGTAAATTGTTATAGGGTCACCATTATGTAGGAAGCAGTCGTGTTTTCCATAAGATGGCCATAATGAAATATGACTATATGTCTGCAATTACACTAGTTTCTATAAATACTGAGGATTTTCAAGCTAACAGTTGGCCTCTGGTCAGCACAGCTGATGAAAGTCTTGTGTGTGCTGGTCGGTACACTGGGTTCTGCGTTCCTGTTGAAAGTCTTGTGTGTGGTGGTCGGTACACTGGGTTCTGCGTGGCTGATGGAAGTCTTGTGTGTGGTGGTTGGTACACAGGGTTCTGTGTGGCTGATGGAATGCACACACTCACTCACACACAACCTCATCGCAGGTGCAGCTGCTGCTTCCAGAGACAGACAGAGTGGCCATTTCCTGCTTTTCGCGTCTGCCAATGTGACACTCATAGAGCATGGCATGGACTAGAGGGGCAAACAGCGCTAACACTTGCCAAAAAATGTAATTATCAGCTCACATTTTTGCATCCGCTATAGGCGCTGCTGGATCTCCCCTCATCTCTTCCCCCCCGTTCAAAAGGTAAACGTTAAAAGGTTAATTGCATGTGCAAGAGTGAGCATTTTGGGATAATAACTGTCTATTACGGCGCAATTTATTGCAGTCTAATTAAAGGCTCATCGGTAAAGGCAATGCATCGTTCATATTATTGTAGGCATTGTACACCACTGTGTAAGTTATTTAGTCATCCCATGTGAAACCATACAAAACTGTATTAAAAAAACATTCTGGTCCCGATGTTCAGTGTAATTTACAAGACCAGAGCACATAATTAAACTAATGATGCGGCAATGCACTTGGTCCCAGTTAAATGCCTCACTCAGCCATGCTAAAGACAAAAATCTCTCACTTTAATGGTTAAAGAGAGCACGAGTTGTCCACACAAATCAAGTCAAAATAGACATTTCAGGTTGGATTGAGGGACTTTTACAACTAATTTTATTTACTCCTAGATTTCTAACTTGGTTATACTGAGGTCTGCTATGCTTTAGTTATTAGTTAGTTAGTTAGTTAGTTATTGTGCCATGTGTCCTTTCAAAGGATCCTCCTCTCAACCTCAATCGTCTCACTGACTCTCACATCCCCACTGAAATACACTGAAACACAATAACAGCGACGTTCTGTGAGCACACCCACCCCCCTGTGAAGAAACTAATGTCTGTGTTAATCATACACGACAGCTCTGGCCTGTAAGATGCCTGTTAACTTTTGCATTTCTGCAAGTGGTTCACTGAAGGGTGGGGTAAGATGGGGCCTTAGCATGGTGAGGAGGGGATGAGACAAAATATAATACTGAAGGTAAGTGAAGATAATGAGAGAGAATAGATGAGAATAGAGGAGAGAAGAGATGGGTGATATCACACTTTATGGGAGTGTCATTGAGTTCTTTCTCTTGGTAATGGGTGAGGTGTCTGTTTTGACAAGTCAGACGTGTTACATTATACCCCCAGTAATGCCTTCAGCACGTAGTGTGACAGCTACACCAATTACAATAGCTCTGTGCCAGACACCTCGCTATTTCTAATGAGATTACTTGACTTCGGAGGATACATGCACTCATTATCTGTCATCGACTACAACTCTTTTCCTCAGAGGTGATGCAAGGCAGGGGGATTTGGTACATTTAACCTCCAATACCCAGCGTGCACTTCTCCTGACATTCTTCACTTAAGAGACATTATTGAAACTATTTATTTGGGAAGAAAAATGGACTGGACAATTAGCCTGAGATTTAAAAAAAAAAAAAAAAAAAACAGACACCAAATTGGGCCAAACACTCTTTGTTAATGTCTTTTGCAGAAAGGGAAAAGTGTTTTTGGCCTACAAGTACCTATTTTGTGAGATTGTGATGAGTTCAATCTTGCAGTTTTGAACAGTGAATTAAATCCAGATTTGCTCCTGAATTTTAACGTCTCCTTAACATCTCCAGTTCCCTATTGCTGTGAACTTGATTCATATCTTTAGCGTCCACACCGTGCAGTGCTCAGCCTTTCCTATGGGTTTAGCATGTCACAGGGCTGTAGAACTCAGCTAAAGTTCAGGCACCCCTGACTCCTGTGGCAGTTCCAGTATGCACAGCAACCAGTATGTCTACACCAGAGCAGAAAATCACAGACTTCCCTGGACGTGAGAGGTGAAGCTGACCCAGGCACGGAAACACATATTTGTGATCTGACTGGTGGAATTAATTACCAACTTGCCTCTTCTTACTTCCCTCCTCTCTCTCTTGCTATCTTTCTCTCTCTCTCTCTCTCTCACTCTCTCTGTTCCCTCGCAGTGTTGGAGTCACAGGCGACTCCTCAGGCTGTAGAGGTGAGTCTCCTCATCAAAGCAATCTCTTCGGTTGCCGCGACGACGCCTCCTGGCCTGCGTCCAGGAAACAGCGGCGGCATCATCCAGCCCCCTGCTCCTGCAGGCCTTGATGTCGGGACGCAGGCCGTACCAGAGCCGAGCCGCCCCTCTCGGAATTAGCATCGCCTTCAAGTACCCCCCACCCCAACACCCACCCCACCCTCCTTCCCTTCTGCTTCCCTCCACAACCACCTCTGCCTGTCACCCCCTTCACCCCCACCACCCCTCAAACCACCCCCAGCCCATACACACACACACACACACACACACACACACACACACCGCCACGGCGTTAGAATTATTATTCATAAAGTCTGGGCTTGCTGAAGAAGCGCTGACACGTCTCTCTCTCCCACACGACGGAGGGTCACAGTTCACCGTCCCAATGGAAACCAGGTGCAGACAAGCAGGCCATCTGTGTATCAAAGGCTTGGAGATTATTTGCCTCATATTAAAATAACTCCACACAGCGACACTGCATGAGAGAGAGAGAGAGAGAGAGAGAGAGAGAGAGAGAGAGAGAGTGAGCAAGTGAGAGAATGAGAATGTGTGTGTGTGTGTGTGTGTGTGTGTGTGTGTGTGTGTGGCGCATCTCCAGTTCTTGGTGAGAAGCATGTGTCCTAGATAGATGAGGTTGAATGCGCTGGTATGTGCGAATCAGTACCAGATAAGAATGGGAATAAATAATGTTGTGTCATACACTGTATGTTAGGAGAATTCAGCCATGCTCTCTGAGAGAGGGCAAAGCATTCCTTCCACAGCACTTGTAATCCTTCCCATCTGGTGGACATATTTGCAGCGGAGTAATTTGACAAAAATAATCCTGGGTAAATTCTGCCAATCTCCCTCATGGTTAGTTTCATTTTGTTGATCAGGGTAATTTAATTTAAGTTCAGGGGACTTTTTAATTGATCAAAAGATGCACCACAACCAAAGAACAACTAATTTGATATAGCCAGAACAAATGAACTCAGCTATCTTTCTGTTCATTTTTACTGCTGCAAAATGTAACAATGCACTGCTTATTTTGGGCTTGAAATACAGATGAACAGAATTTAGCAATAAATATCTCCACAGTTAAGAAGAATGCATGATACTGTGTTTTTTGTATTCACGCTGAAATATATATCTTGAAATATATAAAACATCTTATTCCAGAGTTGTCAAAATTGTTTGCAAAGGCAAACATTATTGTCTATTGCAAAGATAATGTAAATTCCAGTAAAATGAAAAAAGACACGGCACTGCACTGCTAGACTGCTCAGCTAAACCTAAAAAACTAATTGGATGTTTGTGTGTAGAGATTTTTATTCCAAGCTGTATGTGTGCAAGTGCATATGTACCTTGTTCATATGGTTATGACAGTGAGTAGTGTGTGTGTGACAGAGAGTATGGATGCAGAGAGGACTGTGTATGCGTGTGTGTGTGTATGTATGTGTGTGTGTGTGTGTTTATGTGCCTATGGTGCACATCTCCACTCCTCCACCCGGCCATCAGGTCACTAATCACTCTGATCTCTCCTCATTAATTGATTGACAATTAATTGCTACAAACAGGCGGTAATGACGCTAATGGATTGACAGTGGCTCTGAAGTGAAAGTCTCACTGTGCCGCGATAAAGAAATTAACGGCATGCAATCTAATCTGGGAAAGCACGGTGCAAATAGGTCATTAAAGCCACGTCTCAGGAGATGGAGCAACGAAGAGCGAGAGTGAGAATATCTTTAAAACACAAGAGTGACAGACCTGAAGGTGTGAGCGCTACCTGCTATCTCTCAAGCATGCCCAATTTAAGCACTGCTATTAATGAGCACACACTGTCATCACACGTACACACACACACCTTGATATGTGCTGGCGCAGACACACGCATACCTGCACACCTACCTTTACTTCCATAACAATCCTGTCTGTGTAGGGTCATGAATCTTGTAGTGCTTTAGTATTGGGGAGTCTTTCGGTGCAGGTCACAGAAGCTGTACTTTAGGTGGTAGCATGTATTCATCTCTTAAAGAAACAAAAATGAAAAAAAAAAAAAACGCTGATTGAAATGTTGATTACAGTATTTTAATGGAACTAAAAAACATCCACTGTCACCGAGGCTGCCAACTGGTATTGCATTGGAGACGCCATAAAAGTGTGTATTTGACCAGGTCAGCCTGGGCCACCACTACCTATGAGTCCATTGGTGCATATACAGTATGTCAGCATGTGTGTGTGTGTGTGTGTGTGTGTGTGTGTGTGTGTGTGTGTGTGTGTGTGTAGTGTAGTGTAGCAGGTCCCTGGGGGCCCACTTTGAGAGATGTGGGGGGGGGGGGGGGGGGCGTCAGCTCTCTAATCACTGGCTGGGACTCTGATTGAAATACATGTTCTTTATATCTAATACTTTAATGAAATATTAATCAAGTAAATTGTGATTAAATTAAAAGGATAAGTGACACACAAAAAAAGATTATCGGACATGTTTCTACGCATTGAACAAGCTGTGAAATAGCTGCCTGCGCATTAGCGGGAACAGAGAGTAAAGTACATTAGGAAGTCACTTTGTATTTAATGCACAAATGAGAAAGCGAGGGGGGTGGGGATTTGTCTCGGGCCCTGCGGAGGGCAGCGGGAGAATTCGGCACTAATCAAAACCGGTATTAGCGGATAATCATGACAAGTCGCACTGAACGGGATGGAAAAGGGAAGTAATATGGCAATATTGGATAAGTCTGCACTAATGCTCTATTAATGGCTCAATTAAGCAGCACTATTTGATCTGCAATTATCATAGTGACCTTTTACTCATCTTGCCGTCTTGAACTGTGTGTGAGAGAGAGTATGTGTGCCTGTGTGTGTCTAGTATCAGGCCAATTCAAGACGTATAATATTTAAAATATATTTAAAATCAATTTCCTGTATGAAAATTAAAAATTTCATTTAAAAAAAGTGTAATGAAAGTCAATAAAAATAACTGTGGTGTACCGACACTGAGATTGCATACATGAAAGCAATGCATTGATGAGCAGTCTGCTGAAGTCTGTGAAGACATCTATCTTCCAGTGAAGACTTGTCTATGTCTTGTGTATGTGCAGGCCTTATTGGCATGGTTTAAGGCATGCTTAAAGCACTGTTGGAGATCATCTGCAGTTTGACATGAGGAATAATCCTGTCAATATGGGCCAGACCAATCTCCACACTATCCCTGACCCCCGGAAAGCTGTGGGCCGTGCCTCCTCCACAGAGCCCAATTTTTAAGCCCCCTTGGGATCAAAATCCGGATTTGGCACCTGTGTTATCAAACAGCAAATCACAATTATGGAGATCTTTCTAATACTCAGGGCCGGGGGTCAGCGGGACAGAGGGTAATCCATTCAGCTTGCCCTTCTGCAGGAAATATGGAGACGGGGGGAGAGGTAGAGACTTGGCAGAGACAAAGGAAGAGGTGACAGGGAGAGAAAAAGAAAGAGGTGAAAAAGACAGAAAGAGATGAAAAAGACAGAAACAAGGGGGGCAAGGTTAAAACACTGAGCGAATGAGAGAAGGAAAGGAAGAGAGGGAGAGAGAGAGAGAGAGAGAGAGGGAGAGAGAGAGAGAAATCCCCTGGATTGGCCAAAGCTCTCCATCACCTAAGCGCCTGCGGGCGGGTGCTCCCCGGCTCTCAGAGGAGCTGCCCCAAACTTCCAGCGTTTACTCAGAGAAGCTCCATCCAAAGGCCTAATTAATGTCAGTTTGCTGGAAAGGAAGCGGCACGTCCTCCACGGCGGCTGCCAAATGGAATTAAGGCCCAATTATTGATAAATGAAGAGTGGTTTGTGCTGGAGCCTCGCCTTGAGCCGCGAGCTGCAGCTGTCACTCTGCCTGCAGGACGCAATCATGTGTGACACAGCATCCTGTGCATTCATCATGCATCTGTAGTCCAAGTGTGTGAATGTGTGTGCGTGGGATGTGTGTGGGTGTGCGTGTGGGCGTGTGTGCGAGGGAGCGAGCGGGGGGTGGGGGAGAGAAAGAGTGTGAGTGTGTTTGTCTGTGTTTGTGTGTGTGTGTATGTGTGTGTGTATGTGTGTGTGTAAGTGAGTGTGTGTTCTCATACCACTTTGTCACCTGAATGCATCCAAAGCCTGTGGGCCAAAATACAACAGATGAATGTACTTGATTGCAATTCATCAGCCTTAGCACTTATGCAAACTCTTTCAAACGACTGTCAGACGATTCTCTTTCGCTGCTCGACTTTGGACTTTGGAGCCTTAGGCACATTGTGTGCTTTTAGGACAACATTTCCCAAAATGCCTTTCACTCATAGAGGAAACAGGACTGTTTACGACGGGACTGGGAGAGGAGCAGTTGCGCACTGCTGAGGACGCTGTGTAGTCACACCTTGCTAACAGTGCTAATTGACTGTTGGAGGAGACACCTTAGCTGTGTGAGGGTGTTGATTTTAGGTGTATGACTGCACATGTGAGGAGTGGGAAAATTGCTCCATTGTTTTGCTCCAGTGTTGAGTAAAAATAGATTTAGCACCAACACTGGTCCCTGCGTTTTGAAGAAAGTTGAATGGGTGACACCATTAGGTCAACACTGGTCCCTGCATTTCAAAGAAAGTTGGATGGGTGGCACCATTAGGTCAACACTGGTCCCTGCGTTTCAAAGAAAGTTGAATGGGTGGCACCATTAGTTCAACACTGGTCCCTGCGTTTCAAAGAAAGTTGAATGGGTGGCACCATTAGGTCAACACTGGTCCCTGCGTTTCAAAGAAAGTTGAATGGGTGGCACCATTAGGTCAACACTGGTCCCTGCGTTTCAAAGAAAGTTGAATGGGTGGCACCATTAGGTCAACACTGGTCCCTGCGTTTCAAAGACAGTTGAATGGGTGGCACCATTAGGTCAACACTGGTCCCTGCGTTTCAAAGAAAGTTGAATGGGTGGCACCATTAGGTCAACACTGGTCCCTGCGTTTCAAAGACAGTTGAATGGGTGGCACCATTAGGTCAACACTGGTCCCTGCGTTTCAAAGAAAGTTGAATGGGTGGCACCATTAGGTCAACACTGGTCCCTGCGTTTCAAAGACAGTTGAATGGGTGGCACCATTAGGTCAACACTGGTCCCTGCGTTTCAAAGACAGTTGAATGGGTGGCACCATTAGGTCAACACTGGTCCCTGCGTTTCAAAGAAAGTTGAATGGGTGGCACCATTAGGTCAACACTGGTCCCTGCGTTTCAAAGACAGTTGAATGGGTGGCACCATTAGGTCAACACCACCTTGTGCCACAGGCTAATGACACACCAAGTTCAAGAAATGATCAGTGGTGGAGATTGCACTTAGAAGAAATGCTGCTAAAGGAACATGACAAATTCTTCAAATCTCCCAAAACTCTGCACTCTGCACTTTGTTTTTACCATTTCAGAACAACTGCTAAACTTTTGGAATCTCATTTGAAGACACATGCATTAATATACCGTAATAATTAATATGAATATAATCCAAATAAATATAGGGCATAAAGAAACATTGTCGGGCACTTCATTCTTTATAATTTAGCCTTTAGTTTCAAAATTTAATGTAATTGTTATTAAGCAGCTTGAATGGAATTGTTAATTTCTGTCTGTAAGCCTTAAAAAATAAGATGTATTGGAAGCTAAAAATGAGTTTAACCTTGTGTCCATATTTGGTAGAAAATAAGCAATGCAAATATTTCAAAGTTCCCAGTGTTCTCCTCTACAGGTGTACCACAGCTGATGTCACTGTCTTCAACTGTTGACAAGGAGAAATGTTAGTGATCCCCATTCCGTGTTATTACTAGATGTAGAGAGGCAATGATGTCTGAGACAGGTTGACATATCTCTCTGTGGAGCAGCGGACATTCCTGATATTTTATCACTGTAGAATATAACGCTAGGGAAAGCCAGATTGTGGGTGCGTGACGCTGCCTCTCGTGCTGACAATCTGTCCGACCTCCGCCACCACAAACACAGTCTAGGAGAGAGCGACCACACGCCATATAAATGACAGCACCGAGCGTAGGTGAGAGGAGAGAATGAGACAGGCCTGCCACGGCTCCATAAATAGCAGTTTACAGATACTCATCACATGATGAATTAATAGGGTATAGTATTATTGCCAGCATTAATAATCATTTGGACTGTGTAAACTGGAGGACAGAAGCTGGTTCTCTTGCAAATAGTTTTGTAATTACATCTGCAAGGGAAAAGCCGTTATCTGCCAAGAGACCCAGTGGCAAATGCTTTGAAATATTGGCTTCTCTTAAGCTGGCAGTGCCAAAATACTGGTAATAACGCTGATAAACAACCTACTGTAATTGCATCTATTTGCATTTTTTAAATAGTTTTAAAAATTGAATTGGAACACAACTTACATTGCTTGTGAGTTGTCTGGTAGCTTCAAATTGGACCTCTGCCACTGGGTGGTGGAGAAGTGTTTGAGAAGGAAGACTTAGGGATTTGAGGCAGTTCACCTCTTCTGAGGGCCAATCACTCCCAGGGAACATCTTCCCTCTCTGTCTGACAGCGAGGGAACAGTCAGAGGGGCTGGGAGAGTGAAGCGAGCTTCTGCACCACTGCACCCCCTCTCCGTGGCCCTTAGAGCCCGTGACAGTGATGGGGTGGTGGGGAAGATCATGGGGACAGTGTGAGAACAGGTAGGGGAGCGGCGCAGAGAGGAAGAGAGTCCACGCAGGAGAAGCGGAGAGAATGAGCAGGAGAGATGAAGAGCAGGAAAGGAGAGAGGGAGAGAAGGAGCGACATCCCCACAGCCCACGCACTCTCCTCCACTGCTCAGGAGAGCCACAGCTCCTGTAATCAGGCCTGACAATCACACTGGGAGACTCTTATTTTTACAGCTGTTTTATTCATAGAGTGTACACACACAAACACACACACACACACACACACACACACACAAACACACTGAAATCCATGCACACAGAAACTCCCATCACTCTGCAGTCTGCTGTGAATATGAATGAGAAGACTGACTGCTTCTAACACTTGGACTTCAAGCTGATTCCAAAAGCCTGATTCTTTTGCATGTAAGAGAGGAGATAGCTTCCATGCTACCTATGTTTCTGTGACATTTTCTTTCTTTCTCTCCCCCTCCATCCCTCCCTCCCTCTCTCTCCCTCCCTCTCTTTCCTCCTCAGAAGGAGAGATAAATAAATAACCAGGCTGCCCTGATGGATGTCACATGACGGCTGGAGTGGTGATTACTTCTCCATGCGTGCGCGCGTGTTTTGCCGGGCGCTTGCCGACGCTCCCCCGGTGATAAATCAGGAGGGGTTTGGGGGGCACGGTGCTGCCGGGAGCGGAGCGGAGCGTTGCGGTGGGTACCAACGCACAGGTGTGCCGGCGCAGGGCCGGGCCAACAGTGATGCATAGCAAGACAAGCAGGACGGTGATCCGGCTGTACTCTGCCCATCCATCAACATCAGGCGTGGGGTGGCGAAGGAGAGCGGCAAACAAACGCTCACGTCTCCTTCAGCAAAGACAAATATTTTCATACAAGAACAACCACATAAAACACACACACACACACACACACACACACACACACAGACACACACAGACACACGTGACAAAACAGCTGTGTGAAGGAGAAAAAAAACTTTCTAAAAGAATTATGCAACATTTCCCTCGCCTACAGACAGCATGAAAAAAAAATGTCATCTTCTTTTCAAGCGCTAATAAAAATAACGTGTCAGCAAAACTCCAAGTCCTTTCTAGTATTACTGTGAAGCTCAGAAAACTGAGAGCTCTTCACTATGTATGTGTATGAGAGACCCGCCGATCTAAACAGCCCTTCCAGAGTGGTGATCGGCCCTGTGCTTCACGAGCGTCTGAAGAGGTGCTTGTCTTGAAAGGGCTGAGGTATGCACTGATCAGAGTCTTATCTGTCTGGTAGCATCTGTGGAGCGTGCAGCCGTCCCGGGGAGTGTGTCTTCAGACGCTTCATTACTGCGCCTCTTTGTCCCCGCTGCTTCTCCGGCGCCCCGCTGCATTATGGGAGCCCTTTGATGTCCCCTGGGGCCCCCGGTGTGGAGAGCGGTCCTCCCGAGAGCTGTTTGCCTGAGCGGAGAGGAGTGAAGCCGAGCCGGCCGGCGCTCGAGTGTCACCTCATTTCACTCGAGTCGTTCCATGATAACACTACCCACCACTGTGTTGTCTTAACCAGACTGAAGCGTTCCCACATTATGCTGATTATCTCTGCTTTGTAGCTGCTTGATAGGTTGTGACAACAGAAAAATGAAAATCAGGGTTTGGTGGAGGAGATGACCTGGTGCTGAGGCGGTAGGGTCTGGGCTGATGTTGGGCTGGGCTGGGCTGGGCTGGGCTGGGCTGGGCTGGGCTGGGCTCACAATAGCGTGTAGCTGCTATTAGTATGCACAAAATGATGAGCTGTGTGGTCTGGCTCTGGCTGAAGGGTTAACCGCTCCCGCATTGCAGGGCTGGAGGAGATGGCTGAGGCTCCCCAGCACATCATGCTGTGGGGTTGTGAAGGCAGCTCCAGGCTATGACTGCTCTCTGCAACATCTGCTGCCCAGTGAGTGGCAGGTGTGTTACAGCACCTGGGGTCAACCTGTAACACACCTGTCAGGTGAGGGGTTGTGACCTGCCCGAGCCCAATCGACTCACCTGACGTTTATAAGCAAGTTCCGCTCTACCAACACATCACCACAACAAGTACGTCCACAGATAGGAGAAACGCAAGCAACCATAGCAAGGCCCACACGTTAAATAATAATAAATAATATTTGCTTGACTGTAGAATGAGATCATGGTCAAAGTGTGTGGGTCATTCACATGACATTATGACAATATCTATGACAATGTGTGATGGTCATTTCTTGGCTGTAAAAAAATAATCACTTTCTCATGGTCATGATTGGGAATGATAATAACGATAATGGGTCGTGTTATCACATTAAGTGGTAAATAGGGTCAGGGCAACATTTGGAGAGTCAGTTGAGCTGAGTAATATGGGAGCCAACGTGGCCAAATGCTGTCCAGTCAGAAGCAGGCCGCTCTTCAGCGGGCCCGGGCCATCTGCCGCCACGCGTGTTCAACCTGCGTCTGATTAGCGCCAGCACAGCAAACAGGCGATGCTCTCTAACCTCTCGCCTGCCGCCACTCGCCCCGGCCGTGCACACACAACGCCAAGCTGCTCCTAATGAGACGAGGAACCGGGAAACACACACACACAGACCAGCTCAGCCCTTGCCTCATGGCCACCGTCATTGCAATACATGTGTGTGTGTGTATATGCATGTCCGCGTAAGTTTGGATGGACAAATTGCTCTTTTAGAGAACATACTAGACAGGATGTTGGAGTCATAAACTGCTGCGTGGGAAGCTGGTAGGGTGAGCAGCTTTGGGGATGGAAACACCTTGTTTGCCTCTCCTCTCCTCTCCTCTCCTCTCCTCTCCTCTCCTCTCCTCTCCTCTCCTCTCCTCTCCTGGTTCTTCAGTGTTTGGATGGAGGGAGAGAGACAAAGATGAAGAGGGATGGGGGGAGGGGACAGGGAGGATGGGATGAGGGCTCAGTGACAGGGGGTGGGGGGTGGATGGCAGTTGTTGTCAAAGCCTACTCTCCTTTATCGTCCATCATTCATGAATAAAACATGGCTTTCTGCAAGAAAAGGAAAGAAAGATTGTTGTCATCCGAGGAGAGGAAATTCTTCTGACAAGCTTCAAAGCGTGGACCACTGGCAGGGAATAACCTGAGGCGATCCGGCCTCTCCGGAACAAGCACCGTAGCCGAGTGCGTGTTCCACCGCGAGCCCCGGGAGCGAGATCGCCACCGCTTCCCCTGGCCTTATGTGTGGTGGCGTGGTTAAATATGAAACGGCATGAGGCCTGTAGCCTGAGCCAAATCTCTCGGGGGTATCTGTCTCCATATCTCTCTGACAGATAGAGCCGCTCCCAGGGTGTGCCAGCCAACGTGACCCAAACTCCCCCCAAGTCATCCACAACTCCCCCAGCTCTCCTCAAGACAAGTCCACCCTGCACAGATAGACCCTCACTATAAGAATGATTTCTGGCAAGTGAAAGGGCAAAAAAATACAATTACAATTACAAATGGAGGTTTAGATCAATTGGATTTGAAATCATTCAGATTTTCACTTCAATTTGTCACAATAGCGCGCAGAAGAGCGAGCAAGGACACAGATTCCTCTCCATGAACCCATCTGGCTGAAGCGGACCTGACGAACGTTTTTATATTAACCCTCGATGACAACAGCGGCACCACCACCATCACCATCGCTCTCCCTCTCACTTTCGCTCGCACTCTTTCAAATCCGTCCCCACTCTTGCACACGTTCCAAACCTGTCAATAGTGATAGTGGATTAGCTGTCGATAGCGTATGTGCTGCAAAAGGGGTTAAAACCACGACAAGCCCGATGGGAGCACAACACCTCTCACACCATCTGCCTTGTGTTTTGATCGTAATCATCTCTGAAAGCAAATGTTGTGCTGAGCCTGAGAGAGAGAGAGAGAGAGAGAGAGAGAGAGATGGCTTTCTGACAGTGATCTCACACAGACGGTCAGTCTAGTGTCTCTGAATCAGGAACATGTTGTTCAGAGATTTAGGCAGTCAGCAGGATGAGTGAAATGATGTCCTGCACATCACATTGTTTTTCCAGCCATGCTTAGCTGGAAAGGCTTGAGATAGCTCTCAGCTCTATCAATACCATACGTGCAAGAGCAGAATTCAAAACAAAGTGTTGTTCCAGGGCATGTGCCACTGGCATTGGTTGACTCGCCTTTATCTGGTGGGTATTTATCACACCAGCTTATGCAAGCCATAGTTTCAAAGGCCGTGAAGTATGACAGGAACATGGATGAAAATGGCTGCATTCACAGCGAGTGGCCCCTGACATGTTCTTTGATGGCTTTGTTGCCACAAAAAATAAACACTTTTGTTGGTAGAGAATAATGTTCCGTTCCACAGCGATGTGTGTGTTCCCTTGTGCTTTCCAAAAGGTTACATAAACAACAAAAAACATCACAGAAATGAAAAGAGGAAAATGGAGGCCTGGGCATTAATATTCACCAAGGTGTGTCATCTAGAGCCACACACACACACACACACACACACACACACACACAAACACACACGCAAACACTCACACACACATGCACACACACACAAACACACACACACACATGCATACACACACACACACACACACACACACACACACACACACACACACACACACACACACAAATGTTGTCCTGTTGGTATTCTGAGCCAGAGCTTGTGTATTTGCATGTTCTGCGCATGTGTGTGTGCGTGTGTGCATGTCAGTGTATTTGTTCCAGCTTAGATCTTCCCCCGGTGCCAGACGAGGTGCCCAGTGGCGTGCCTGTCTTTAGCGCTGCTTTGCTGCTGGTAAAAATACCCACTTAGCAGCCTGTCAGAGGAGCCTTAGGTGCCACGCCGGCTCCAGCTCCTCCAACAGCAGCGCCGCCTCCCCCAGCCCACGTGTTGGCAGCCGAGGAAGCCTTGCCAACGCCACGGCGCCCAGGTGTTGGAGAGGGAGAGAAGCTGACGTGACCTGTCATCTCTCCTTCCTCTCTCACTTTCTCTTCCCCTCCAGGTCATTCCTCCATTTGGAGAATGGTGCTACTATGAAAGAGTGTGTAATACTGCAGGCTGAGGAGAATGAAGTGGTGGTTTTGTTCGACCTGGTGGTGAGGCGGAGGGGATGCTGGCCGTAGGCTCCAACCGTGGCGTCTAACGCGGGAAACCTGGCGACGGCCGAAGAAGGCCACTCCTGCTCCCGCTCCCGCCGTGGTCCCATCTTCTGGAGGCCAACAGCCCGGCTTACACAGCTGCCCACAGACTGAGGTGAGAATGAGCTAGAGCTGGTGCTCGTGGTCTCCCTCCAAACGGCAGTGCTCTGATGAAATGTCTCAGAGCAAATGACATGTAATTGCAAGGGAAACATTCTCCTCCAGGGTCACGCTGCAATTACTTCCTGGGAACGTGGCCACATACTGTACATGCAAAACATGGCAGGTGGATCATTAAAGTGGAATTCAATTCGGCTCATAGCCTATGAACTTTTGGCTGCATGGGTGTCTGCAATTTCCATTAGAACACACAAATGTTGCAGATGGGGGTTTATATGTTATGGCGCACATCGGACATTCATTTTGAAACAGTAAAACAGCATTACATTAACACATGACATAACTGCTGTAGAGCACTGAAGCTAGCTTTAAATATTTTAAAGGTATGTGACAACATGGAAATCAAAGGACACTGGTTTTAACAAGTCTTACCTGACGTCTTCATAGCTGGTGGGTGTGCGGCGGTGCCCTAGCTGGTGGTGAATGCTGGCCCCTGTCACGGCACTCTCTGGAGGGCTATTTCTGTCAGGGGCTTACTCTTGTTCCCCCTCACCCCATCAGCCTAGGAGCGCGGGCCACGTGGGGGCTTCCTCCCCAGCCCTCGCCCAGATGTTCCTGCTCTCCATCAAACGACCAGGCTGCACAAACACCAAACACTCACACTCACACACACACACACACACACACACACACACACACACGTTTCTTCACAGTACCCACCCCCCTCCAACCCACACCCAAGCCAGCCCACAGGTGCAGCCCATCAGCCACAAACCTACACAAACACACACATACACACACACACACAGAAACTGAGAGCACATTCTCACACATAGGATTTACAACCTTTCCATGCAATTAGGGGCTATGTTACAGTCCAGACAGGCTGCAGGTAGTCCTACAGGTCAGGCCCATCCCGCCTGAATAATTTAAAAGACACACACTCCCTATACGATACGATAAGGCACAGCTCACCATGTTCTGTTTTGAAAAGGTTTTGATGGAGTTCTGTTCACCAGGATTTTCGTGGGTTTATTTTGGCCCAGAGGTGGGTTTTGAGAACTGTAGGAAAACAGTGTATGTCTGTGTGTATGTGTGTGTGTGTGTGTGTGTAGCGAGCTGGGTGCAGACTGAGAACTCCAGTGGTGTGCATGTTCCTGGAGCTGTCTGGCCATGTAGAGCTCTGACAGGAGACATCTGTGCAGACCGCGGTCCAAAAGTGCTCCTTTAACCACAGGCTGACCCAGATGAGATGAGTCAAACAGAGAGAGGGAGGGAGGAGAGAGAGAGAGAAAAAGAGGGAAATGGAGAGAGGGAGCTTGTATTTCCCACCCATTTGAAGTTATGAGCTCCACACAAACACTGTGAAGTAGCTCTTTCACAAGGGCACACAGAGTTGGGCGTTTAGTCCACAGTGCCCCATACACGTTAATTAGCTCAGAGACAGCAAGAGAGAGAGGGGAGGGGCAGGGGTCAGGTGAAGTGCATGCACTCCTTCCCTCTGAGGTCACTCTGTGTGTGTGTGTGTGTGTGTGTGTGTGTGTGTGTGTGCACCCTCATCCCTCCCCATTCTCTCCCAATGAACTTACCAGATTTAAATATTTGCATGTTTCCACGACAACTAACAATTCTACCACGGATGAGAGCCATCCAGAAAGATTTCTTTTTTTCTTTTGCTTTTTGGTCTTGATGAATGGGTATCAGCTCAGTTATCTAATCCACCCCCTCACCGTGACCTCTCATGAACTCTCTCTCTCCAAAGTTACTGGGGAGAATCTATCAAAGGTCAATCAAAGGCCCTCCCCTTGTGGCCGTGTGCACAAAGAACACAGTCTATTCAAATATATACAACACACACACTGTATACATATATACATGGCTGCATATGAAGACGCTTTTTGAAATACACTCTCAAACACACACACACACACACACACACACACACAGACAGACAGACAAACAGAGGCAGCAGCTGTATGTTGTTTGAGAAAATGCCTGAGCGCTCCGCCTCTTGAATGTGATTTAGAGGATGCAGCTTTTAAGTAAGAGCCACCCGAGTCCCAGCAGAGGCTCCTTCTCTCCGGCACTCCTCAGCCTCCCTCCTCTCCTCTCCTCTCCTCTCCTCTCCTGGCACTCCCCACAGACCAGTCGTGTTGATCTATACCTCGACAGCTCCATCCTCCTGCGCCATTTCTGCTAATGGAGGCATGACAACACCTGCAACATGCTCGCGCCCATTTCTCACAGATCACTTATTTATGATGATGCAGCAGCAAAACTAACAGTTCACTTTTCCCGTCAGGGGGGAGGAAACGTGTGTGCACGTGCGCACGTGTGCATGTGCGCGTGCGTGTGTGTGTGTGTGTGTGTGTGTGTGCGTGTGCTCTGGGGGCCGTGGCGAGGGGTGCAAATAGGTAAGTGTCAGAGTGGCAAGCCGCCATGAACTGCGCAGAGCTGAGAGGAGACTTTGATGATGAAAGTAGGTGGCCGTGTCTCGTCTTTGAAGAGGCAGCGTCTCTGTTCCCCAACAGCCGCTTGGTAATTAGGAGGCATCTGATCAACCTGCTGCCTGATCTCGGCCACCATGCCGCCGATGGCCACCTAGAGGAGAGAGATGTTCAATTGGTTTCATTACAAAATATATAATAGACTAATAACATTTATAAGGTATAAAATGCAGCCGCTAATTAGTGGGACATGATTGATATATCAGGACCGTGGGTGTTTTTTTTTGATCCCCTAACAAATGCGTCTCCTCGTTAAGAGGCTTTTTAATTGAAGCAGAGAGGTATTAGACGGTGTTGAAAATAATTATTCCGAAATTATTCATGCGTTCAGCTGAACATAACAAATGAAGTTTGGGCCTGATATCTGGCAGAGTGGACGCACGCAAATTAATAAAGGAGAGGAGAGAGGGATCGGGGGTGGGGGAGACGCGGAGGAGAGGAGAGGGAGAGCAGGGCATAAAAACAAATAAACAGGCAGCAGATTTAACCCCATGTTACCAAGACGACAGGGGAATAATAACAGCCCATAATAACACTGTCAGGGTCCTTTCATTGCAAATGTCGCCTTGTGTTTGTACAGTGCTGACTGAACGAGTGTGTAAGACTGTGTGTGTTTACGTGTGTGTGCTAATGTGTGTTTACACAGAGGAGTGTATGTTTATGGTAGTGTGTGTTAATGGCAGCATATACGTGGTGTGTACTGTATGTGTAAGTGTCCTGTTTGACTTTGACACTGGGAGGATGGTTTTGGTAGAGAAATGGAGCTATAATTATGGCTTTTTAAAGCAGGAATGAGTCATTGGGCTCGAAGCTCCTGTGTTGTTTTGATAGAATAACCATTACACTAAAACAAGTCCTGGCGTAATTACACCCTCAATCAAGGCAACATTAGCCAGGCCCCCTGACCAGCCAAACTAGCCCACCTGGAAGGCCTTCAGGCAGCCGCACTTCCTAAAACCTGCTGTCAATTAACCATACTGTTACTTTCCATAGTCTTGCCCATATATTTGATAGATTAAACATCCGCTTCATTAACATGCTGGAAACCAAACAAAAACCAAAAGAGTCCCTGCACATAAATCATACAGAGCAGCACATACACAACACAGTCAAAAGGGGAAATGAAACCACCGGAGGGTCCAGCAAATTTGAACGTGTAAGCACATATGTTCATTATGTGTGTGTTCAGCGTATGGGTATGAATTGTATGTCATGAATGCCATTGTGAAAACATTTAACAATCTTTCAAATGTCTTATTATATTTTTGACATGGTTGAAATTTCATTTAAATGTTGCATCACCTGATGACATAGTTGTATGAGTAGCCTGCCCTTGCAGTAGCAAATAGTTTTGCTCAGCGGCTACCTCTAGCCACACACCATTGGAGCCTTAGTAGGTCTACCATTGGTCTTTCACAGGCTTGGTAAGACCAATCACAACGTTCCGTTGTTGGGCAGGTTAAACATGATAATGACAGGGCTGTGACAATGCAAATCAACTAAGTGGGCAAGGACTAGCGGTCGTTTGAATCGGCATCGACCTTGGAAGAGATCGACATGGATTTTTCTTTGAAAGTTGAGGAGAAAAAAGTATTCAAGTCATATGTTTCAAACAAGGAAGTATTTGCTGTTTTGCACATTGATCTTATTGGTTGTAGCACTATGCAGTTTGAAAGACAACCACTGATTCTGCCCCTAGGACTGAGCTTGGTCTATCAGTCGTGGTCATACTATACATTTTGATGTCATAATCTGATTTGTCAGGCTACTGTATGACATCCAAGTCAGTAATATTTGTTGATGAGTTTTTGAAATGATTATCATGAAACATATCAGCCTGCAATTGCTCCTCACCTTTTGTGCGCATGTGAAAACGCTCAGTACATTTTACGTACTGCACATGTTCAGAGGCCCAGAGGTGACATGGAGTTAAAAATATACATGGTTGAAAAGATGCAACATATTATTTACAAGGTCAAAACATTATTGACCTAAATGAAACCCAATGCACTGTGACAGGGCAGTGTCAGTGTACCTTATAGAAATACTTAAATCCAACTAAAACATAGCACCATATAGACTGTGCAGGCCTATACACTTTCAGCTTCACCATGGGCCAGTGAAGGTGTTCAGGTGTAAGAGCTCTCGCGCATCAAATGCATGTAAAAGTGTTCATGTATGTACAGAATGTGCATATGTGAGTGTGTGTGTGTGTGTGTGTGTGTGTGTGTGAGTATGTATGTGTGTGTAACTGTGTGAAGTTATGTGCCCCCACTGTATCTTGCAGGCAGCTGCTCCAGGAGTTTTTTTCATGTTAATTGATTCTGTGGTGAACCCTGTTCCTGGATCGCACAATTATGCTTTAATCGCATGTATTATAGAACAGTAATTGTCATGCATTGAAACAATACGTATCAAAAAGATAATTAAATGAAAGAGAAACAAAGCACAGGTCAGTAAATATGAAAATTAATTACCTGTTCACCAGCCATTTGCAGCTGTGGGAGCTGAGCCTGGGCTTCTAGCAGCTGCACAGGCACTAAAACACCAGCCAAGGAGGAAGGCAGAGGACAGATGCCACATCACCCTGCGTCTGGAGCAAGCGTGGCCCTGTCTCTCTCTGTGTGTGTGTGTGTGTGTGTGTGTGAGAGAGAGAGAGAGAATGAGAAAGAGAATGAAAGAGAGAGAGGAGAGAGAGAGAGTGTGTGTGTGTCACTGTAGGTCGGTGATGGATGCAGAACAGGCAGACTATTAGTGATCAGTGTTTCAGCCGCCACAGTCAAGTCCATGAGTGTGTGTGTGTGTGTGTGTGTGTGTGTGTGTTTATGTAAGTGCATACTTATTTGTCATCCAACAATACCCAGTTACAGCTGACATTCATAGCAAGGGTATGAGAGCATTCTGGTAAAGATCAAATGGCATTGAGACATTAGTCTTTCAGTCTCAGTGTGAAGTGAGCCGAAGCCCTTTCAACTGTCAAACTGTCATTAACACACTCCAAGCTCAACTATGGGGACACAAAACAATTGGCATGGTTCTGTCACTCAGTTTAACACACACACACACACACACACACACACACACATCAGTGCGAGGTGCTCCAGGGGATTGTAAAGATAAGAGGAGTTGTGGCACGGAGCGAAAGCGACATCATCCCTTTGGATTGTGAACCTGAATAAATCAAGATCACCTTTCCCTTTTATCAGGAGAGAAAGGAGACGAACGGCAAGCCTTTTGTAGTAAATCAGTGTAATCCCCCTATCACAGACAGATGAGCAGTGCCTGAGGGCAGGAACTATCTCCGAGAGCTCAGATTGGCTCTCGCTCACTCACTGAGTCTCTCACTTATGTACCAAAGGAAGGTAGAGCATATTTACTAATCAGTCATAATGCCACCCTGATCTTTCCTGCCTGAGCCCCTCAGCAGGCCTACAGACCTCAACTCTCATCACTGGAGTCAAACATGGAGAAATATCACCAGTGCTTTTGAAGACTGGGGCAACGCAACCATGTGGAATTGAATGAGAAACTATATTTAGCTATTTTTTTTTAAATAAAAAATTAGAAAGTATGAGGCCTAATTCAAAGAAAAGTGAAAAGTAAAATAGTTCCTGTGTGGTTGAAAGTGTAGAGCAGGCCTATGTTGTCAGTGGCCTGTGTGAAGGGGCTCTTCCGTTCTGAGCTCCCAGGCAGGAAGTGCTCTCTTGTGAGGCTCAGCCATGGGTGAAGAGGCCTGGACATCACTGGCACAAACACAGCTGGGGCTCTGGCTGCGGATCCCGCTGAAGTTCTAGGAGGGGGGGATGCGGAGTGGAGAGGAAAGGAGAGGTGGAGCAGTGGAAAGGGAGAGAGAGGGATGGAGGGAGGGAGGGAGGGAGTGGGCCTCTGACAGATGAGTGGAGGGAGACTGAGACAGAGAGAAAGAGACAGATGAGCGGTGTGTAATGATATTCACGGCAGCACCGCCCCTCTCTCTCCTCAACTGAGCGCGTGCCAACTCCTTATCATCTGGACTGGGGCATTCAAGAAGGAGGCTGCGAAATGCAAATGAAGTCAACACTGTTTTTTATTTAATAATTCATCATTTTCTTTTTTCAATTCATCAATGACCCCTCCTATCTCAAAGGAAAAAAAATATCATCAGTTCAGTGGTCAATCACGTACAAGTACTCTGTTTACTCGATTCATGATTCGTAAGACAAACTAATTGAGAAAGCTTGATGAGGTATCCTAGGAATCTCTGGAAGACCAAACACTGACGGACATTCAGGACACCGCTGTCCATCCTTGTCTGTCTCTCTGATTATGGCTGTCTCTTTGGAGTCTTACACTAGCTGTGAGTGTTAACAGTAGCTCTTGATCACTGCCATATTGTAGGGGTCAGACACCAAACAGCTTTGGGCAGTGGCCTGAGGTACCACAGCAACACAAAGAAGTGTGTGCATGTATGTGTGTGTGGAGGTAGACACCGTCTTATTTCAGCACAAATCACACACTCCACCACTAAAGACTCTTCAATTGATGTTTTCTAGCAGGAATAAATTCAGGTTGTCAATGTGTAGCATCCTTTAAATCATCTTTTAGATGCTGTGAGTGCCACTATCAGTGAGAAGACATGATGTTCAATAACCGTGAAATGGTCACATTTTCATGAAAATAATTTGAGTGTTTTAATTTCTGTTATATAACAGTGACCTCTCTGCAGATTAACAAAAGAGTGTCAGCAAAACAGACTCTGTGGTGACGTAATTAATGAGGAGGAGAAAGTAAGTTAAATATAAAAAGTGCACACATAGACACACACACACACAATCTAACCCCCCCATATCTTGTCACACACACACACACACACACACACACACACACACACACACACACACACACACACACTCAGTGCATCCACGCAGGTTTTTCCGAGGGCGAAATTAGCGGAGCGGTGAAGAGTGCATAAATCCACCGCTCTTCCTCCCAACCCCCCACCCCACCCCCCCACCCCCACTTCACATGTCAGAAGCGTTTTGCTATCTGATTAATGGCGTGCGTGGCGTTGGGCCCAGCGGCAGGGCTGTGGGCCCTGCCCCGGCCTCTGCACCTGCCACACTGTGCCCTGGCACCCAGAGAGAGGAGGCTGCAACCCCACGCCCAGCTGTTCCGCCGCGCGCTCCGAGGGAACCCAGCCCGCCGCGCGCCCTCTCCGCAGGAGGCCCTCATCCGTGAACACTTCTCCACTAACCTTAATTAACGGCAGGGGAGAGAAAGAGAGAGGCGGAGGAGAGAGAGAGAGGGAGGGCGGGATGGAGGGAGAGAGAGGGAGAGAAACTCACGACCACTACTCACCTCACCCATCACACGGCTGTTCACACAACCTCTCCTCTTTAACCATCATCATCCTCTTTAACGGACTGACCATCATGCTTCCAGACCATGCGCACAAACACACACACACACACACACACACACACACACACAAACTGAAATAAAAATTACACAGACATATGCAGAAAATATACATCAAGCCAAACAAATGGGCCTACTTAAGTGTCTCCCGAAACAGAAACTTGTGTGTGTGTGTGTGTGTGTGTGTGTGTGAGCGTGCACCTGTCTCACACTTTCTCCATCCTCACTAGAAGCTGCATCCCTTATGCTCCCTCACATAAGAGCAGGCACACTCCCACACACACACACACACACACACACACACACACAGTGGGCTTACCCTTACAACTGTTCACCCTCCTGCTCCATACAGCTCTGTGCTAGACCTTCAGCTGGGGCCCCCAACGTGTCTGTGTGTGTGTCTCTCTCTGACTGTGTGTGTGTGTGACAGGATGTGCCACCTGAGAGAGAGAGAGGCAGAGAGAAAGAGAGAGAGAGAGAGAGAAGCATGTGTCTTAGGCCCACTCTGCAGCTGTCGAGCACTCTGGCAGGCCAGCACCAGCTCAGCAGATGCCATTCTCTGTGCGCTACGTGCAGCTGGATACTCACACCCTCTGGGACCTGTCTGCTACACACAAGCAAGGCTACAAACAAATGGTGCCTGGTGGTGAGTTGGTCTCTACCTGTGCACCACACACACACTTACACACACACATATGTGCACATGGTGGGACAGTCAAGGGGAGACCACAGGTTGCATGGGGAAATGTGACCTAATAGGAACAGAACGAGTAAAAGATCCCAAATAAATTCAAAGGTATTATTATTATTATTATTATTGTGTTAATGTTCATTACAAAAATATCATATCCCATAATCCTGCATTATTGTGCTAGATTCCTGCTTGAGAAAGTGCAAGTGAAAGAAGAAAGATGACAGTACTGATTATACTTGCATATAATGTTGTTGTCTCTCCTGCACATATGCGCCAATTGTAAATCACTTCAGAGCTAAAACTTGTGAGGCGTGAAGTCTTTAAAATGAAGGACAGAGCTGTGAGAGCCCTCAGTTCCGGGGCAAAGGTGACACCAAAATGAGCACAGCACGCCTAGCTTCATCTCGCTCAATCCGGGTGAGCATGAGAGCGGCTCCCCGAGAGACTAGGGCTAGCCTGCAGGCCATTCAGGCCCAGTCACCTCGCTAGCCAGGAGAGAGAGAGACGCCTCCATATGGTCCACTATCCCCCCGATTATCCAATCCTCTTCAATTAGGAATGTTTTCCCAGAGGCAAATGCAGTTGCTGTGCAGCTCAGCCAAACAGAAGAAAAAATTACAGAGAGTGTGAGAAAGAGGGAGAAAAGAGAGAAAGAGTTAGAGAGCGAGTGAGAGAGGGATAGATAAACAAAGAAAAAAGCTAGAGAGAAAGAAAGGGAGGGGAAGGAGTGAAAAACAGAGTACATGTGTCAGTAGATGACAGTGTCTGTGTATGGGAGAGAAAGAGAGAGGGACAGAGAGAGGGAAAGGGAGAGAGACAGAGAGAAAGAGAGAGAGAAATAGGAGGTTGATAATTAAAAATACATAAAAACTCAACCAAACAATGCAAAGTCAATTAAGCACTGTAGAAAGGCTGTGTGCACTGGCACCCATGAGTGAGTCGGCAGAGGAATCAGTGTAACTTAATTAAACTCAATGAGTTGCTCCGCAGCCAGGCGGAACACAACCCCCTGGAATGACCCTGAAAAAAAAGAAAAGAAAAAAAAAAACGTGTGAAAGAAGCTCACCTCACGGCATTTCCGGGGAGAAGAGAAAACTTCCAGAGGAACTTCCGCCTGAGGGCTAACCTCATGAGAGGCAACAGGGCTACATTTCCCCTAGCAAACTAGCCTAGTTTTGTACAAGCATGGGCTTCCACTTGAGGGGCTGAAAGATGTATTAGTGCAATATGGAAGATCTGTGCCTCAGTGACATGTATGTTTTGCTGAAACATGTCATCCTATTGTAAAAAAAAAAAAAAATGTGGTTGTGTGGGCTCCATTTTTATATTATTTCTGTAATCTTATTTCATTGAGGGTATTTCATCAAAGGTGCCTGTGACCCATCACTGTCATTTTTTCTGTTGTTATTGTACGGGCAGTTGTGGCAGATGAGGAAGTCATTTAGGAACATTTCAGCCTCCCAGAAATTAGCCGGGCTCCAGTTCCATATGGCTCTATCCCAATCCCAACATCCATCCCTGGGAGAAGAAAACCAGCTCAATAACACAGCAGTCTTTTCCATATGGGCATTCCAACCTCCGTCTCCAGATACACTGGCAATGGCTCTGGGAGAGAGGTAATATAAGCCATATTTTTTCCCATGTCAATAATTTTTAAAACAGGTAAAATACTTAATTCATATTAAGTGCTCTTAATTCTGCAAATTTCTCGGTTGGTTGTTGTTGAATGAGTGGCGTGCGGAGGGCCTGGAGGCAGGCTGTTTTCACGGCTGCCTGAAACATTTTGGTCTCCTGCAGAGTGAGTGGCGTTGTCAGCGGCGATTGGTATTTCCATGGCAATGAGATATCCTTCAGCCAATGGGATTCGCTTGTCAGACCCCAGGCTCTGGGTCTTGTGTCTATGTGTGTAGCCTCTGTGTGTGTGTGTGTGTGTGTGTGTGTGCGTGTGACTGGATGTATGTGTGTGATGCACTAGTGCCAGTAGCCAGACTTTGGAAGCTTTAGGAGGGATTCAGACCATTAATTGAATATTAATACGGTGAGTCGCTGTCAACAGGATGATTAGACTAATTGATCACTCTGCAGCGGCAGTATGTCAACCAGTCTCAGTTAGAATGCTTAATTCCCATCACCTTTCATATTTGCATGATCTTTTCTGGTCCCACCAGCTGCTTGTTTAAATATTTGTGCACCTGATGTTGTAGAAAATATAATGAGAAACTTTGTCAGAGCTTCTGGTTCTCCTTTCCACAAGCAGGAATTCTCTGTCTGCAGAAGCTTGGGATTTCAACATGCCATGAAAAAATAGTTTGTATGTTTCGCCTGGGGAAAGATATTAAAAAAGGACACTTCTCTGAAATACTGGAAATGAAATTATTTTCCTGCTCACTCCTTTCACAGGGTCAGTGCTTAATTCAGCAATCAACGAAATTAAGGTATGGCAAAATGCATTCACGGAAGTGAGCATTTGCATCGAGTTCATTGACTTCACAACAGGAGCAACACAAACAGCCAAATGTAATGAAATTCAGACTGCCTCAGATTTACATCTTTGGTTAAAAAGAATTAGAGGAGACCTACAGGAAAGAAGCACCATTTGGCGTTTATGTAAATTCGAAAACAAAATGGCTGCCTGCCAAATCCTGTCAGTTTGAACAAAGCTTGTTTGGCTGTAGGGAGAGAATATTAAGGTAGTCCTATTGGCAAAATTAGCATCCGAAGAAATAAAATGGCGCAGTCCTCCTTAAACAAGGGATCTTCGACCAATTGGAAGATCCATTAACTTCTGATCCATTGTGCATTCGTTGGTCTGAATTCCTAATTCACTTCATTGTTCCATGTCTTCCTTCATTGGACCACTGGGTCGTCATAGCAGCCACAGTCTCTGTGCCAATGGATCCTTTCATGTAAAACCAAGACAAACTTAATTTAACCCTCATGGATTTGAATGCAATTGCTGGCTGAAAGCAACCCACTGAAAGTAAGGTATTAATTCATAACTTGGGGGAGAGAGTGAACATAATTTGATATGGTGTTCAATAAAATTGGTTTGAGGTCAACCCTCTAAGTTCAAAGGGATGAATAATGTGGTGGTCCAGAGTAATTCAAATCAGACGATGGAGGATTTGTTACCCCTAACATGCACGAAAATCTGTCAAACTCTTCTTCCTTCTCATGAAAAAAGGAACACATGTATCCCAACAACCCCACTGCAATTAAAACAAGCACGTGTCATGGGTCTGTGTCACCAGCAGAGGCCCGCTGTTGTATGATGCAACACTGGGATTTTAGGGAGACCGAGCGCCCCGGACTGGAGATTCTGGCAGTGGAAGAGAGATATTTCCTCCAGTAGTGACCTTAGTGTGGAGATGGATCATACGTTTTAGACTGAGCAAAGCCATAATTACTGCAGCGAGGAGAAGGTTAGAGCAGCGCCACACATAGCCCACATACATTTCCCTTATAAAAGAGGGAGAACGCCACGCTCTAAGTACTCATTAGAGGGACGCTGATGAACGACCATTGCCTGATTCGAGGGAGATAGCGAGAGCCAGTCTATTAATTACAGTGATAGCATAGTTTACCATGAGAAAGAGTGATTCTAGGTGAAAAAAAAGAAAAAAAGAAGAAAAGGAGAGGGAGAGAGAGAAAAAAACATAAAACAGAAACCAGCTTAAGCAATGCATCACAATGGAAAGGGCATTTCATCTTGGCGAGCAAGATAAGTGTCTAGTACTTTCCACAAATAAAGAAAATATTCATTATCCACACCAAGATTAATTGGTGTAATTGTGCTCCATATATTTAGCACTGCTAGTATGGAGCTGTGTACTGCTAGCATAGGGGCCCGTGACTCAAGCCTTTATCTGCCTTTCCCATCAGCCACAGGTGTGCTGGGGGCCCAGCAGACTCATAAGGCTCTTAGAAACTCAATACACTTATAGTAACCACTGAAATCCTCTCATATCATATCTATAACACAGGCATGTCATAGTAATTGATAGACTATAACAAACTTATCAATATGTAAGATATTTGACTTTGTATTACAGATGTTTATGCATGTCTGATTGTGATAATACAGTTCACCCACACTGATGGTAGAACTCCAAAAAATCTTGTGCAATTAGTGGAGAGAAAACAATGATTAATTGTAGAGTATTCCGCAATGTGGTTTAAATAAAGTGCCACAATGGTGAGTACATCTGAAAACAGGATTGTTAAATTAAGTAGAGCTTTGGGTGCCACTGTTTCACTGTTGATAATTTGCTCCCCACAAACAGATTATATTACATGCATCATTAACCAAAGTCAAATGACTGAACTTGGAGGGGAGTATTTTTTTGAAAGTATCACTCGAGGAAGAGTAATTGGGAGCTTCCAAACATTTCGCAGCTTAACTAATCTCTCTTGCCTTTCCTCCGAATATTCTCCTCTATCTGTGGCGCTCTCGGAGACAGCACTGGAGCCATAAGAAGGTGATAGTCATTTCTGGTTGGGTTTGGAGCATCGAATCCAGATAATTAGGAAACGGGGGAGTCCATTAATTTACCCAAACTTACTCAGGCAAGGCCCATGGTGCCAGGGCACTATTTGCTTACCTTGTCGTTATGCAAAAATATATTAGCTAATTATTTTGAATAATGCAATTAAGATGTGCGTATTTAGCATAAATCTCACAATGGAAGTGGAAGAGTCAGCAAATCACGGGCGTGTGTGCACCACACGGTGGGTTATGGCACACTGTCTGGTGGGAGCGTGGCACCAGCAGAGGGGAGGCAGGCGCCCAGGCCAGACGTCTGGCAGCATTCATCTCAGGCTGCGCCAGGGGTCAGGACAACAGGGGTACAGGGGACCCCATGCTGGAGAGAGACAGAGAAAGAGAGAGAGAGAGAGAGAGAGGGGGAAGATGAGGAGGAGAGAGTCTAGGACCCCAATGGTGCTCATTTGGATGTGAAGGAGCTCAGTGTGACAGCACCAGTGCATGAGAAGCAATATGTCACCAGTGCGATTTTGTAATCTTCTGAAATCAGCATGTCATTCATCAGACTTGCAAAAGTGCAGTTTAACCTTCTCATATAAGCTGAAGAGTCACATTGCGCACAGCCAAACACATTATTGAGAGAATGAAATACACCCACACTCTTACAACATAATCATTCCATGCCATTCCAAAAGCCACAGGCTTCAAAAAGTTTTGTGTGTGATGCATGAGAATCGGCATACATTTGGCCCAAAGGGAGCTACATTTTGAAAATGCCATAGCAACAGCCTTTTCTTGTTGATCTCATTTCAATGTAGAGGAAAGCCAAGTGACATAACTGGGACATTTAACACAGAACTTTTTTTTTTTACCTACTGAATTCTATTGCTCTAATTATTAATCACCATTTTGTTCTTCACCTGTTTTGAACTCTATCAATTTGTTTTGAAATGGCATCAAGCTAACAATGTGTGTAATGTGAATCTCACCCTCAACTCCCCAAAGAAGGAGACTCCATGACTGTTTAGTCATCTTATAATTCTTCCATTTTAGGTGTGATGTCTGTTAAAACCCCACATCAAATCACACAGGGAGGACAGGCAGAAAAAATCACACAAAAAAGCAACACTATATTAAAGCTATTAGTCTGATTAGAGCGGCATTTAAAAAACAAAAAACAAATACTAAGCTACACACTCTCTTATCAGATGAATGTAGAGTAAAATGCATGCAAACTATTTACAAATAATAAATGAATGTATCTGAACAAGGAAATAATTCAGGGTAATAGGGTTCATGTTGAATAAGAAGAAAATACATCAGCCATTGAGATGGTCCAAAGTTAGTCTCAAACTAAGACAAATGACTTCAATCGTGCCTTATCCTCTGACAGTATTTATCCTTGTCCTCAACTTCATCTAGAACTAGCTCAGCGTCGACGGGTGGCTTATTACCAGAATCACAGGTGTTGTGGGTATGATGTCCTGTCAGGAGGAGGGAGAGAGAGAGAGAGAGAGAGAGAGAGAAACAGAGAGAGGGAGTGAGTGAGTGAGAGAAAGAGAGAAAGAGAGAGAGAGGCGAAAACAAACAACAGAAACAGCTATTGCTGGTAGATAATGTGCATTTTATCTAATTTACAATTTTACAATCAATATCTACACATTTTAATAGCACATCCCTTTCAAGCTGTATCAACATCCATAACACTGCTTAACAACACACATGATGCCTTCTGTTATCCATTCACCACAGGTGCATATCCAAGTCTATTATACATCCAAGACGCCTGTTATCAGAATGGTGAAGTTTTGACAGAGTGGATATGCAAGTCAGTGAATGAGCTGGATAGAGAAATGTTAAAAACCAATCTAATTTCATTTCACTAGCATTCTAAGAAGAGGGCTTTCTTATTAATGGACTGCTTACATTTTGTTTTAGTGCATGAATTCATTTGAATTTTTATGTGTGACAAATGCTCATATACACACGCTCAGATACAAATGAACACACGCGCACACACACACGCACACACACACAAACCAAATATGGATAGTTGGAATGTGAGCCAAGCCCAGTCCAGGTGTGTGAGCCCCTCTCTCCCAGGGGTGGGTCTCTCTCTCTCTCCTCCAGTGCCCCTGTGCCTGGTGAGTGGCCATGCCATCCATAACTGCCACCCTAATGAGCTGCAGCTGTCTGTAGCACTGTCAGCGGGGCACTGCAGAGGAGAGAGAGAGAGAGAGAGAGAGAGAGAGAGAGAGAAAGAGGGAAACAGAGAGAGAAAGTTAGACTGCCTGGAGAAAGGGGTGATCAGTAGGCAGCGTTGGTAATGGTGTTTTCTCCCTTCAGAATTATAGGGTGATGTGCTTGTATGGCTGTCACATCGTTTTTTCATCCTCCGGCTTTTAATGTGCCGGCATGCTCAGACTCAGGCTGGGAGTAATGACAGAGTATGACCGGCATTTATGATGGCTCAGAACAGGGCTAGAGATGACGCCTATAATTATTAACACAGATAACAACAACCGACTTGTTGTTTACAAGGTTACTGAGGATACATTTTAGGGTCAGCTGAGCATTAATAGGCATATGAGCTGCTGCACAATAGTCTATAGGGCTTTCCACAAGCTAATGCAAAGTAATGGATTCCTGATGGCGCCACTGTTGGTGTGTTTTGTATCAATTTCACATTAGATGAACACAGTTACTTCCCAGAAAGTAAGTTCTAAGATTAAAAAAGTCAAGGACCTCACATCAGTCGACTCACGAGAAAAGTGCCAGCCAAGGTGTGCCTTTTGTATGAGTAGTTATTCCACTGTGCAAATACCTGCCATAGATCATCATATTAAATGTCATCAGAAAGTCTTACCCAAAATGGCATAACTATCTTTCTGAAGAGTGCCAAACACAATAAACAGTCCTTGGCTGCCATAGTGTAAACAAACATTGCTATCCTTAACAAACTGTAGCATCAAATAGTACATACAGCAACTTCAATCATCTGTGTTAGTGTCTTCTCTCTTACACAGTTCAACCCAACCTCACACACTAGAGCAATATAGGATGCAATAAAAAAACTAGGACAAAACATGGCATGAAAACTCATGAAGTGATGGTGTGAACAATGAACAAATAAAGGGATGGGGGGGTGTGGGGGCCTGAGGGCAGCCGTGAGGACGTGGGGAGGTGGAGGGGGGTTGGAGTGGGGCTCAGCTGGCGGAGCAGTGCAATGACTTTCTGCATAATGTCTCCAGCACGTTCCCGGTCGCAATGCTAAATGCTCTGCTCATGCGCATATGGCCGAAAAGTTTTCAAGATCAACTTTACGAGTCCTCACAGCAGAAAATATCTCCATAATTATGTCTAGATGTTCAGTTATGTGGGCAGAAATAAAAAAAAAAATAAAAAAGTGGGATTTCACTGTTTCTTTGTTTTCTCACTGGTCCAAAAGTAAAAAATACAATCATATGTAAGTGAATCATACGAGTGTAAATCATACGAATGCACTGTACACCCTGTACAAGAACTATTCAAAAACCTTCATTTGTCACAATGTATTCTTGTAAGTTAACAGTGAAATGGAGGGTACTGACTGCACATGAACAAGTACATTAATATTAATCATCTAAGATAGGGGCTATGTTAATACAGTGGCAGTATACTCTATTGTCAAATGAATGAAGCTACTGAGATCAAAGTCATGAATGAAAAAGCTTAGCGTTTGCATGAACTGTAACATCATTCAGTGATAGTAGAGGAAATCTGAGGATTTCCCCATAGAGTGTGAGTCACCATTTAGATAGAGTGAAGCCCCAGGGCCCAGGGAAGCCATTCACTCCCGTCATGACAAACAAGCATGTAATAAGCAGGACTAAGCACTGGAACAGGATCTCTTTGGGAATCTGCATTTCTGTTTCCCAGCTTTCAAGAGGAATGGACACTGACCCAATCCAATCCCCACCACCGCAACTATGATCAATGTATAAAGTTGGTAAACAACAACTGTGAAAAGTTACAGTTGCTTGCGGCTCCAGAGTAGATTGCTGCAAACGACTGCAATATTACAACAGTACTGGCAAAACATGACAGCACATAAAGTACAAATCTGTGTAATTATGTAAATGAAACTGTTTTATTTTAATCACAACACTCTTAATGATCTTAGACCTTCAAATATCAGCAGCTGTCAAACAACAAAAGCTGAGTAAACACTCTTAATCAAAACACTCTTGGATATTTCATACATCTTCTGAGGCATTCAGCAGGAGAGGCAAATGACATATTACACTTCACAGATGACATGGGCACCATTAATGACAACTGTCAGGAGCCCCACATCTCTTCCTGTTTGTGTTATCTGGATTGTTTGGATGACTGTTAAAGAATAGAACAGGCTGCTTAAAATAGTACTCTACTCAAAAATAACACCATACTAACACACTCATATGTAGACATTTCAAAAACAAATTCAAACACCCAAACATCCACATCCACACACACATACACACACACACACACAGTGTTTCTCTTCTGATACTTCCCCTCCCCCCCAGAGGCCCCCGTGTGAAGAGGGGATTCCGTAGGTGTCAGAGACGGGAATCGGCCCCAGGGGTGTCCTCCACTGCCGTCCCGCGTGGATTGGACGCGTGATGAGTGAGGCGTGATCCAATTTCCGGAAAGGTTCTCGGGAGAGAGACGTGGGCCCTGGCTGGCTTATCCTGGGTGCGCAGAAGCCAGTGAGCATCGGCTGGCTGTGCGGCGTGACCGGCCTCAAAAAATAACTGCAGATGACGAGATGAGGCGTGTTTAATGTAATTACACATCCACTCCTTGTGATGTACAAGCATGTGAAGCATTACTAATCCCTAAACCCATACCTGCGGGGAGGACTATCAAGAACAGCTGTTTGGACAACAAGAAATGAACCATATGAACTCGCTACACTGCAGCCATTTAACGAACATCTCCAAAAGCAGAGGGAACCCACGGTCTAGCTCTTCTCTGACAGGCCCTCTGACAGCAGGCTCAGGAACAGGAAGACATATTTAAACACATGTTGTCATCGCATCTCCGTTATGGGTTATTTTTTTCCTATCCACAAAAAGCTTGCAAAATCATTTAGTGTCATCGTCACAAATAACCTCGTCTCAAATATTATGACTGTTGAGAATTAATTCGGACTGGGAGGAAAAAAAATCCCTAATCCAAATATCTACTTAATGCTGACAGAAAATAGAATTAAATGGCCCTGATAAAATCCCACAACATACAATAATACCAGCTTAAATTTTGAGCAGCATTAATTATGTTAATGATGCCTGTACTTTCAAACCAGTAGCTGGCATTCCTCAATCTCCCTCTTGGCTTGTCACAAGACAGACTTTGGCGTGTGTGTGTCTATGTGTGTGTGTGTGTGACGTCAAAGGAGACCACAACAGAACTCATTCCCATGCAGGTGAGCTGAGCTGCTCCCTCCGTGTGTCTGACCGGCGACAGATGGAACTCATGGCTGCCCTGAGCTGCCGTCGCACCCTCCAAGGCAGCCAATCAAACGCACCGCCATTTTGAAACAAAGTATCATCCAGGGAGGGATTTATCAAATACAGGAGAGGTGTGAAGACGTTTCAGCACCTGTATAGGTGACACACAGCGGAACTTAATAAAAACACAAGACACTCACAGAGGGCTGTAAAACTCTAGTTAACTGAATGTGTGTGTTTGGAGCTTCATTAGTGATAAAGGACAAAACAGTGCAAACAGGAAGGGCTGAGTGTGGCCAGAAGAGAGACGACCACCTTTAATTAGCTATGCTTTAGAGAATATATATACAATTCATCGATTCCATCATTTGCAGAAAATGCGCTTAAATTCCACCCTCAGCTTAACAGGAAAACAACCTTAAACTGCTAAATAAATAAACAAATTGGACTAAATTTACAAATTTTGGGGGTATTAACATGGCTTGAAAGAAAAACGCAGAACATCATCATTTGTGCTTTTTGAGACACCGATTCCTGAGTCTTAACTGCAATCACAGTTTCTTATTGCCAGTCTGCTGTTGGCAAAGACTGAATGAATCTTTGAGTGTTAGGAAATGAATAGTTCTCAATCACATGATTGCCTTTAACGCCAGAACTGATGATGCATTTTGTTCAGATAAAGTATCCCAGAAACCTAATCATACATGTGCTTTAGATTACTTCAGTAGCCTTCGACCCACATAATCACCAACACACTTTCCTCTATTGCTCTCTGAGCTTAGAGTTTGGAGCTTTAAAGGCCTTTTCTCAAGGTCTTTGTCCACTCAAAGAACATCTTGAACATATGATTAAGTTGTAGACGTTACATGACTTTGTAGCCTACTGGCGCTGGTAAAGGTTTACTGACATCTAAGAAGACTTCCTATGAAACTTAAGAGGTGTTTCCTATGAAGTCATCTCAACTCCAGCCAGAGGCTTTTAGTATAAACAAAACAGACAGCATTGTATGTGTTGGTTTACTGTGAGAAGTAGACAAATGATGTGAGTTCACCAACAGAGTTTTCAGAAGTTTCTACAGTGCTCTCTGGACTGGGCTTTGAGAACACTTGAAGGCATGTCTTTCCCCAGACTTCTCCAGAGAAGGTGAGGAGATGTGAATTGAGAAGACGAGAGAAGCAGGTCAGTTTATGGACAAACAAAGTGACTTGTTTGAGGTGAGGAAGTTTAGAGAGTTCGGCCTCGATCACATCCTTCATCACTTTGACCCCCCTAATGCAAGCATGTCACACAAACATGCACAATATCCAACCTTCCCCCTGTCTTTGCCTGTTTTCTACCTGCTCTCCACAATACTGACTTCACCTCTACACCTCTCTGTCAGTATCTGTCTGTAATCCATTAGTTTCATGTGTCCTCTTTGACATCTACATACTACTCATTAGTACCCTTGAGCTCCACTTGAAGTTCATGCCTTCTCTCTCTCTCTCTCTCATTCGCTCTCTCTACTCGTCCTTCATCTCCCCTGTCTCCTCCACAGGCTGGGTGTACTTGAACACATGGTGCTCCTTGAGACCAGAACCCCACTTAATATCCCATCACTTCCATTATTGGGCCAGCCTTGTTCTGCATATTGAGGCAGTATGAACAAATGTCCAGGGACGTGGCGATGCCATTCGTGTGAGTGAAGAGAGTGAGGAATGCACGGGATTGCTAACAAATGCTCCGTTTTGTCGAGAGGCACGTAATCTCCTTCAGGAAACAAGATAAGCTCCTAACCTGATGAGCCATCTCGGCTGGACCGCCGCAGCCATGGCAACGTGCACTGCTCAGCTCCGTCGGCGTGCACCCTACTCTCTGCCCACAGCTGAAACACGCCACAATGCATGGGGTCGCCTGCACCCACTGCTACGCTGTCAACATAGAATATGCACACAGAGCTTAGATGGATCTTCAAAGACACACAGGGTGGAAATAAATAAATAAATACAAATTAAAATCTTTTTTCCATAAGTGATATTGTGGTTGCCTTAGTCTGACGCTTGTTTCATGTGATGCTAGTTTGCCAATGGATGCATTTTATTTACACTTGCCTGCTCAAATGAAAATATGATTTTTCTCTATGCTTACTTGCAAATGGATGTATTTTGCCCAGATTTGCTCACTGGAATGTAAATATGATTTACCATCATGCTCCTTTCTAATCTTCTGAAGGTTAGCCAAACAAACTTAAATTCAGTCGATCCCAAATTACCATTGTGTGTTTCTTTAAACAGGTGTGGAGGGCGAGGATACCATTCCGTCTGTTTCCTTGGCTTCTGTGCCTCTTTGTACTGTGCCCCCCGTGGAATACTCTCTGTTGGCCCCCCTTTTAACACTGTGAGTGTATGATAGCACTGCTCGCTGTGGCGTCTGTGTGTTCTGTTGAATGTCGTGCCAATTTCCGGTGTTGTGAGAAAAAAAAACACTTTGTCCTTTTTTCTCATGCCCTCTTTCTCACTCTCTCTCAAACACACAAACACACACTCCCTCTCTCTCTCCTTGAACGCTTTTGAACGCTATTTGGAACCCTTTGGGGAAGATTCATTATTCATCCCAAATTATATTTCATTTGCAGGAAAAACAGAACCTTAAAAGCAGCGGGGGAATGTCTTAAAAATCAATTAGATTTGTGCCCTCCAACAAGATACAACACAGGGTTCTCAGGGAGGGAGCCCAGGCCAATTATTAGGACTCTCGCTTTCATTTGATTTTCCATTTGGCTCAGAAAAGGTACTAAATGAACGTGCAGAGATACACTTAAAAGGCCCGGATTTATGGTTTGAAGGGAGTCATAAATAATGTTTTTTTTCCTGCCCGACACTGCGCTGCAGAGGCTTTAGAAGTGATGGCACCAGCAGCCCCCCTGCTGCCAGGCTTAACACAATAGGCCTCCAAGGGTGACAGTACTTTAGACCAAAAATACATGAATACATATTAATAAATAAATGGCTAAATAACAACAGTAACCAATATTATTATTATAAGTTTGTATTCGAATCGGAGCCCCAATCACCAACAAATGGAGAGATGTTTTCACGGCGCCAGCGTGTTAAGGGAAAACAAATAAAAAGGCTCCATCAACATAAATGTAATTTTGTTTTAATTGTTTTATGGCGGGCTATATAATGTCAACTCCTCTGACCGCCTCCTCTACTTGTATCCACTCCAGCCCTCCTCCATCTGAATGCACAGAGTTCAGCCTCGGGAGTATAAACTTTATCAGCCCTCCCTTCACTGTTAACATGTCACATAAAATGCACGCTTAACACACAGCCACACCTTGGTAGTACATGTGGAGGGCTGTTTAGATTTCACTGTGAAAATCAAGCATTCAGGCATGGGTGTGAAGGAAGAAAAACAGGTTCCAAGCACAACATTAATGTTACTGTTTGTTCCATGAAAGATTCAGTGAAGATCCATAAATCATTCACTAAGGAAATGATTGCCGTAAACATGAAGCCGAGTCCCACATTGTGTATTGAAAAATTAATGGTTCTTAAGTCATAAATTATGACATGGCACTCTTTCTGCCAAGGGGGCTATCTACTCTCGACTGGCATCTCCTTCCTCAGCTGCAGAGATTTGTTGGAGGTGTAGCAGGACTTTGCTCCTCTCTTGCAGCTGTTTTGTGAGCTTGACTGCTCTGAGTACGCTACCTCTTAATCCGCCATGAATATTTTTGGGGGGGAAATGATTATTTGTAAGGTCAATCCTTTGGAAAAAAAAGTAAAAATAAAAAAATAAAAAACATGCCTGAGCATAATGTTGGTCCCAAAGCTGTGACAGAGGATTGGCCTCTGAATTTACATTAGAGATTGGCTTATCACAATCCATGAAAAATCCCATGAAACGCTACGCAGCCATACAGCAGTCTCAACGGCATTGTCCTTGGAATTTCTGTGCTGAAAATAAAGTTGTCTGTATCTCTCCCTTCTCCTAACGGCTGTACGCAAGAGAAGGGATCATGAAGCCATTTTTAAAACCCCCAATTTTCAGTTGATTACTGAAGGATGTCCAAGGCTTCTGTTGTCACTGCATTTGCCAGGTGAAAGTGTTTCTATTTCCTCTCTTTTGAAATGCTTTATACCAAATTGCCTTGACAACACATGTGTACCATGCCTATACGAGAGACAAGCAAAGAGTGTTTATCTCACATTTAAGCGTCAAATTAAATACCATATGTTGCAGGCAACTCACTGGGGCTTCTTTGGCGTCTGTTTGCTGCTGCGAATCCCTTTCTCCTCGCCCAACTGTACCGTGAATATAGACATTTCATCATCTTTGCACCACGCAGAAATACTCATGCCATCCTCATCAGGGAGGTAAGAGCAGAAGAATAACACCCAATATGATGACGCTAATTGTAATTTATACAAAAGGCACACTAATGCCGCCTGCATCCACCCTTTCACGTGTCCCTCTATCAGAGCAATCTAAAGTGCCAATCTGTGGTAAATATTGGGTGACATGGCCTCCTCACACACGCGTTGAGTTGTCGAAGCTGTGTTACAAAAGCGAGCGCTTAGAGCCAGCTGTCTCTGCGCAATATCAGTGAGTCCAACCCCTACTCCCCTACCCCCAAAAGCCCCTTTGTTTGAAAAGCATCCAGTCTTTTACAGCTGATTGCTAAATGCAAGTGCCCGCTGAAAATTATTTTTTAATTTTCCAAAACACTGGCCTAATAAAAGAAAGTGTTCTGATTGATATTGCTGCAGGGAGGGGAAGCAGCTGGTGCCAGGACTAAGCCTTGTTTGGCACATTGGAAGGGAGAACTGGATACTGGACTGTCTACGCTAATATGGTCAGGGCCTGAAACGCAGGGAGGGGAGGTGTGTGTGTGTGTGTATGTGTGTGTGTGTGTGTACTGGGGGAGGGGGTGGGGGTTGTCTCCTGCTTTACTCACCTCACTGCTGGACTATCCTCTTACTGTAATGCCACTGGTTAATCTGTGTCCATATCACTGTAGGCTCCGAGGGCTATTAAGTCTTTCTCATAACAGGTTCAGCAAAACAGGATCTGGACTCGGACTTAGCTGGAAATATGGGCATCATTATGCACATGTATGTGTCGGTGACAGACAGTAAACATTAGTTCAAAAGCTACCCAAAACACTCTCTGAATGATGTGAGGGAAGAGTTTTATTTTTTTTTTCTTCCTCTGTGCTCAGGAAGGGGGAGAAAATATTCCCTCCTGGAGTGTATTTTTCATCAGGCACCGGAGGCTGGCTAATCCTCTCAGAGGTGCTCCCCTGTCACACCCCGATAGCATCTCAAAGTTGGGATTCCTAAAAACAAGAGAGATATGGTTATTTACACAGACTAGTTCATATTCCTATCTCACCAGCACTGTCAGGCTCACTACTTTGCAAACACCCAACCCCCACTCCCACAAACACATACCAAACTTGCACACTCTTTCATTATATTTTCCTCTTCTCTCTCTCTCCTTCTCCTGACTCCCTATCCTTCACTCCCCCATGTCTCTAATTAATGATGTTTGGCTTGCGAGCAGCGGCACAAACTCTCCTCTGTAGGTATCCAGTGGAACATGTCCCACCTCCAACCTGCCAGCCGGAGTGAGCATCACACAGAGACTAATTATCAGAGAAGGTCTCTCTCTCCACACCAATGCTCTCTCCCTATCTCTCTCCTCTCTCTCTCTCTCCCTTTCAATCTCTCTTTCACTCTCCTGATAGGAACAGCAGCAATGCGACCTACATTCAGGTCCCGACCAATTCAAAGAGCACCGGGTCCAGCGGGCTAAGATAAAGGATGTGACCCAGCCCAGCATATCTGCTGCTGTTCTCTCCCCATCCATTCCCCTGCCAGCGTCTCCCTAACCACCCCCGACACACACACACACACACACACACACACCAGCAGAGCCGCCTCTGACAACACAAGCTCAGCTCACACAAGAAAATCGCCCAGGTGTTATTTCAGCCCTCGACAGGAGCCCCGGTGACTTATCACTCTTGTATTCTCATCTGTAATGTTTTGCTTCAGAGTGTGGGATACAGACAAAGCCTCTCACTTGGTGTGCAGCACTTCCATGTGTAGTCAGAGGATTTTATTACCTAGCCCTTAAAAATGAATTAAGTTGTATTCTCTGTGCATTGGTAATTCCCCCTATCCCATAACTTGATAGTTTTGTTCAGCTATGTAGATTTTAATAGCGTGCTGTAACTAAAGCACTGATCTGGTCCCCAGATTCGACACACAATGTGCCTCGCCTCCCATATCTAATTGTTGTTCCCTGTCTTCATGCTTAGAACAAAGCGTACATAAACGACACAATGCCTCTTTCTCCTGGGCCCATAGTCAGCTCACAAGCAACAGATAGCCCACCAGTCCAATTGTGACGCGCGACTGCTATCTGACAAAAAGGTTCTAAGCAAGTCACTTTTTAACAGAGAAGGTCACATTTTAAGATCACTTTGGCTTTTAAGCATCAGTGGCAGATTCAGCCATTGCATTGTGAATTTTAATCACTACACTAAAACATCTTTTGAGACAAACCATTCAAACGTGAAGATACCATCAGCTGAACTAAATTCACATCACAGAACAAGAAACTCTATGCTTTCTCTTTGATGATTATTCTGATATGTTTGATTTTAAGTGTTACTTTTTACACTGCAAATACAACAAAGACTTCAGTGCTATACGGCACCAGTACTGTGGAATCATTTTTTTCTACAATGAAACATGCAAATATTCACTGAAGCTCTCCATGAAATACAGTAATCTTAAAATAAAAGCACTAAATAAAACAACACACCACAAGACACACCACAACTAATTAAATGTTTGTTAGGGAAAAAAAGAGTAAAAAAACGAACATTTGTGGCCACAGTGAAATTTGGCTTTGCCAACAAATCCTCCAGCAGAGCGATGGCGTAACCACGGCATGAGTCGATCACTGACATGCCCATATGCCCGCAGTCCACCAACTGTCTGCACCCAACACTTAGCGCCATATGAGCAATCAGGGTCTGAACCCTGCCATAAACATCATCTGCTCCAATGTTGGAGAGGAATGCACAGGCGACAGGAAGCTCAAGGCAGGTAGCCTGGACATGCACACATACGCACACACGCACACATACACACACCACGTAGGGAACCTCTAACCCTCTCCCATTGCTTTGTGTACTGCCACAGTTAGTTCCTATTTAACAAACGCAAAGTTGCTCTGTATTATAATTCACTGTGGAGGAAAGGTTACAACTGGAGACTCCAGAGAATTTCCATGACCACACAAGCTGCAGGAGTCGGTCAATAAAAAAGAAAAAAAAAAAAACCACAATGGCGACAAGCATGAGTCAGATGCCACATCACACATCCATCTTTACTGATATAGCACATGTTGCCAAGAAGTTCTGCTCTGTGTAAACAGGCCCATTCAAGCCTCATGCAGGCCCCGAGTGCCAGAGTAACACAGTGTGTCACATGTTTAGTGGAGTTTAATGTGACAAAGGGTTTATAAAGCAGAAAGAGGTGGTGGTGGTGGTGGGGGGGGGGCATGGTTTGGTTTGGAGGAGGGGGGGTGTCTTTTAAAAGGCTGTCTGACTGAGCACACAGGCACATTCTCCACCAAGGAAGATGGTTGTTTGAGGTCTGATATCTCGTGGAAGCCATCCAGTTAGTTGCTAAGGCACCGGGAGACGCTGTGATGTGAAAGAGGAGGCCATCACTGCCAGATCACCCGTGTTCCCTGGGCAACAGCAGCCCTGCGACGGGAGAGCAGAATGGCAGGAGGACTGTGTTCGTGCGGAGTGAGCCAGGGAGCGGGGCGGCAGAGCCAAGGAGCTGCTGCTGCTGCTCGGCCGAGGCAGATGCAGCAAGACCGAGACACTGTGTAACAGGAGAAGCCAGGGACAAAAAGCACCAGAGGATACAGGGATTCTTAAACATGTGACTGGCTGCAGCCTTCATGACAGTCATGCATTTTTCATCCTGAATCCGGTAAAGGAAAGTACTGGTCCCTGATGTGAAAGTTACATGAAAAAAATACATTATTGGAGGGATGTTTTTCTTTCGTCTCTGGAAGTTTGGGAGAGAAACTGGGCATCATGTGAAACCAATCTGGTGCAATCACATTAGGTCATAGCTTTCACACGAGGCCAATTCTGACAAGAAGTGTTTTGTACACAAAATAGTTCTGTTAGGGGGAAAAAATTTGAAAAAAACTTTGGGTTTCTGTAAGAATATATTATAGCACATATATATTTTAACTATTATCTTTGCTGGCTGACAGATTACAAATAGGTTACTGAACACATGAACACATTCCACAATGGTTTTCTGTGGACAGTTCACCCATTCTTATTTACATGATTTTAAAACACTCCAACTATTGACAAAGAATATAGAAATTCACATACAGGTTGTGTGACTACTTATTTTGATAGCATATTATTAACATTTGCAGCTTATTTCATTTTCCCCCGGAATCACTACAACTCAATAAAAATTAGGCTATAGCACACACTACTTACTCTATAGGCCTAAATTAAATCCACCTGTAAAAATTAGGCCTGCATTGTCGCCCTGTATGCATTGTAGGCTATTTAGAACGTACATAGCTTAAATTACTCCATTTGAGAGAGGTGCTAAAATATTACCAAATGTAAAATAACAGCCTAACTGAGAGGTGGTGATTTTAACTAAATAGGTTAATCGCCTTATTCTCAAAATTGGTTTAAATAGTCCAAAAACTCCGACAAATTAATATTTGCTCAAATTTCTTAGAGCCAGAGTCTTTTTCCAGCATCACAATTCTTTGCCACTGAGGTGTTTTCAGCTAAACCATTCTAAAAATTCTGGACCCCCTCATGACCAAAGCAGCTTGCGCGATTGCGTTTGGCTGTGGCCTACGAATCTTTAAGTTACCAACATTACGGCCAAGGTAACTAGCTTTTTTATGGCGAGAGCGAATTTTAGTTTAATATTTGAAAAGATTTTGGTGACATATGTCCATTTGCTAAAAGGATGATAAAGACACCGCATGGAATCATCTTCAGCAATTATTAAACGGCAAAAATAGTCTTATCTGGCAGTATCTAATCAGCAGAACCCCAAAACAGAACACCACAGCCAACAAAGAACGACCGTATTGATGCTACGGTTTATGTGAAGTTGATGGTGCGCTACAGCCGCGTTTAAACTGTCAAGGGAAAAGGCTCGCCATAAGACTTTTAAACTATAAGAAAAAAATGAACAAAGTTAAAGATACTATTACATCTAAACTTAATTAAACTACCGTGCACGCCTACCACATGAACAGCGGCTACATTTTCTACTTACCTTCAGACTGATCATTGCCCATTTCATGATTGACCAGCCCCGTTAACCACAAGACTGTATTTGGAGAAGCACTATAAATTCAACCGGGTCATGCTGCAGTCTACAAAACAGACAGAAGCGGGGCCCATATAAAACACAAACTAGGTGTTCTACTAAGGGGAAAATATAGTGATAATAATAATTAATTCATAATCCCCTTATATTACCTTCAAAATCTAACCCACATCACGACCTGAAAAAAAAAATAATAATAATAAAAAAAAAAAGCCAAAAGTGTCTGTAATCCATAGGGCCACAAAACCAAGGTCAAGGGTATTGGGCTACTCTTCAAGGCGTGTGGCACTGGAGCGGTGTGGGACTCAAGATGCCGGTATGGTTCTTTTAGTGAGCTTTTGCTGACACCAAGTGGTCGCAAGCGACATTGTCGAAAAATGTAAAAACAAACAAAAAAAGCCTAACCCCGAAAGATGAAACATGAAACAAAATTAATAGACATAAAAAAATAGCACCCCTCCCTCCCAAACACACATATTCTCGTTTCACTTTTATAAATACAACCATTGCAAGACATCACTCCCTGGACCACTGCAGATAATTTGTAGCATTTTGCATATGCAAGAGGGAAACAAATCCAGAACAAAGTGGTATAAAAACACCGTCAGTACTTGCCCATCACATTTGTACACAAAGGTGACTCTGGAGAAAGAGCGAAAACAGCATAGCAACTGCCTTTGAAAAAGGATTCCTTTTATTTACATGTTCGTTTTGATTACAATAAAAATATCTGGAGGGAGCTGCCTCAGCCCCAGCAGTGATTCCACTCTTTCAGAGCTAGAGAGGGGGGGGGGGGGGAGAGAGAGAGAGAGAGAGAGGGAAGGAGGGAGAGGGAGACAGAGAGAAAGGAATAAAGAGAGGTGCCGGTCTATTTGTATTACAGCTGAGCTAACCAGCAGCTTTGGCAGATGGGATTGCAGCAGTATTTCCTAACCATCTCTTCAGTGGCTCTCTCCCTTCTTCCCCACAACCTGCACAGGACACAGTTTTAATGTGTGAGAAACATCAGGAAGGTTTACATCTTTATCATACTTAGTACACAACGCAATCCTTCACTGTCTTAAAGGCAGTTGTTGGGAGATTTGGGGTACTGTTATGTAATGTAATATTCTATTTCATATACAGTGATATGCTCAATAATTTCACATATTTGACTATACTGTAATTAATGTTACCATTAGTTCTGTCATTTGCTATTTTATGTTTGAACATCACACACAGAAGCATTCCATACCCGTTTGAAGTCGTTCATGTTTGTAGCTTGTACGGGGGTTCCAATAAAAGTCAGGTAGTTCACTTTTGTCGTCTCCTCGTCCCCTTGGTTTGACTTTATAAATAGCTGTAAATACACAAAGTACACAGGGATAGACAAACTGTTACCAGGAATGTCTTGTCGAACAGAAAATGTTCTTGCTTTGCACAATTTGGTTAAACGGTCTGTTTAGTACTGTAAAACTAAGAACTCTTGTTGCTACATACACCAAGCCTAGCTGTTCAAACAAGAGGATAAACCTGGAATTTTTCTAATCTGTTTCCCTATTTGATGAAAACTCGTTGAAGGGAAAAACACGTTCTGCAGCTGGAATGGCAGTGTGGCAGTAATGCAAAAGGTCTCTGTGCTCTCATTTGTCTAGTGTTCATGTTAAATAACACAGAAATGTCAGTAGGTTCTAAAAAGCAAGCAGGATATGCAACACTGTAATATTCATTGGACAATACACACATTTCATGTTTCATCTCGTTGTCAAACTGACACCAATGTGAGAACAAAATTAATGATGTAGAGTAATTCTGACAAAGTGGTGAAAAGAAAATAATCCTCAAACACCCCGCTGTGGTGTATACAACTCATTGGCATGGTTGAAGTCTAACAGCCATTTTGTCACGGCCATAAAGTAGCCCTGAAGTTGAGCAGAACTGCAAGGTAGTGGTAATCTGGAGCTGGACAGTTTTATCTCCTCAGTCTTGCCTTTCAAAAATGACAAAAGCTGTACTGACATACAATCAGGTTCATGAAATTAAAACTGTACTGAAAAAAAAATTTAAGTGTTACCATTCGCTCTGTTAGCTACTGTCATTATTAGTGCTGTCAATATTAACATGCTGACACAAGTGATTCATGTAAAAAAAAAAAGTTTTTTTATGCAAATTGAGCATGCAGACCCACACGTCACACTACCCAAGATCACCCTCCTCATTTACAAACATCGCAAGGGCTGTGACTGGTCGAGTTCTCCCACTCACTTTGTTTTGTTTGCCAGTGTTTCAGCAGCCCACTGTATGTACTTTTAGCAACATACTAGTCCACTATATAGAATTTGTAAATAATTTAAAACATTATTTTGAATTCAGTGCCAGGATTTACAGTTTGTACTGTGCCTATCTCAATAATGTTTTAAATTCAGCGCTTCATCAGCAGGCAGTCACGAGAAGTTTGCTTGTTAACAGAAGATAAACTGACTGTCCAGAAACCTTGTAAATAGTATTTACATAGTATTTTTTGTAATAACAAAGAAGTTGCTGAAATATGCAGTGTTTTGTGAATTTTGCTACACGACCATGAACACACAGAACTAACAGGAAAACGATGGCATCAAGGCAATGAGTGCCCTTTGCACTGAGTCAACGCAGAACCATAAATCAGTCAGATAGCTCTGTCCAGAGATAAAAGAGTTTCTCTTTGACATAAATACCAGCAGCAGAATACAAGCAGCATAATGATGGTTATAGATGCTTCATAATGGCATTTTTAAAACAGCAGCTAGACACGCTGAATGAGAGTACAAGGAAAAGGTGAAACCACAGTAGATTTGAAGCAAGGGGGGGCCTGCAGTTCCTCTCGTACTGAGCAGGATTACCATTGCAACACTTCATCAGTAGGGTAAAACTAACCTCTCACACGATGGTCTAATCCCAGCCCACATCCCCTATTGGAACTAAATGTGTGATTAATTGTGATTAATCATGATTAACTTAATTTCCATTGTGATTAATCAGATTCATTTTTTTTAATTGATTAACAGCATGAGTTATTATGATTCCATTTGTTATGTTTGTTTGAATCTAGACAGAGGGTATAAACAAACAATGGAATTCTCTTTTCTGATTGGCTGATGGTGGAAATTAACTTTGTATAACTGGTTACCTTTAAAATACATGCGAAAATTTTTAATCCTCATTCCCTATCAACGCGCTTAAGAATGGTAACCATCACAACCACAGTAAAGTATTTCACACTCTACTTTCCCCCTTAACTGTAGCTATAACAGGTTATTTTCTGTAGTTCATGCTCATGACTTGCCACCTCGTTGGCCATTCTCCTTACATGACATTTTTGTGAAAATCTAATGCAACAGGTTTGAGGGGCGGGACGTACAGTGACACTGTTGACGTTCTGGAACTTGACGTATCGTAGTGGGATGAGTCCGTCCTCCTTGTAGTCCTCCTCACTGAGATCCAGTGTCTGTGTGGCTTCACTTCGCTCCGCATCATCAAAGTCCATTGAGCGAGGCAGATTGATGAAGATCTTTACACACTTTGGGGCATTTGCTATACGGCAGTCAACATTGGTGGAGGGGGAAAAATGTAAATGTCTGAAGAAATACAATACAAATCCAATAACAACTGTGGTGGTGACCTCAATGTGGCCTTTTTGAGGTTAGTTTAGAATTCAAAATACAACTACAGTTCTATCACTGTTGTATACTGTTTTAACCAATTTCACTCATACTCAATTTGTTGACTTTTGAATATGATAATTTTTTTGGATACAAGAAAAGAGAAAAAAAGTTTACCAAAGTCAGAGGACTGGAGCTTCATGGAGAACAGTTTTCACAGGCTGACTGAAGGCCATTGTGATGAGGAGCTACAAATAACAGCACAAAAAGGATTTACTTTGGGGAAAGAACACCAGAACAAACTGATGACCATACCTTCTTTTATTCAGATGGCCTGTGGTCCATTTACTAGACATCACATAGAGTAGAGAAAAAATAGAATTTTTTCCGCTATTCTAGTTTCTTTGCTTGAAAATATATAATTTTGACAGGATCTGGATTTGCACAATCTGACCCTACCACTAAAAGCAAGAAAACATGAAATACAGTTAATGTGTGTTCAAAACTGGCTAAGCACTAATGATACAGACCTGCTCGTCACAGTCAGACTCCAAGTAAGACGTGTCTTTGATTAAGCAATTGTCAAAGCCGCAGTCATCACTCTCATTTAGGCACTCACATCCAGCTTTGTTTACAAATGGCATGAGATCCATCTGAAACAAAAAGAATCACTTAAACAACTGTGTTACATTCAAAGCAAAATCAGCATTTGAGACCTTATAAAAACATTTTGTGTTACTTCAGGGATAGGGATGCTTTGCTTTGATAGCGTTCTATTTTGTTACTAACAGGCATCCAGTTTCGCTGATGTAATTGCTGACAGCTTAGTGAAATTTCAGACAACTCTCTCCAACCTTTGATCTGCCAGAATGTCTGACATGTCTCAAGTCATGCTGACAAATAACACAAATGAGTGTAGAATTTCAGTCATGTTGAACTCAGCTCAACTTGAGCCACAAGTGTGCTCTACTGGATGCGGAACAGATATCCCTGCTGAACCTTAGCAAGCAATAGACAAATGTACACTTTCACCTCTGCTGCTGCTTGGCCCGAGTCGACTATTATGTTGTATGTTGTATAATTATATCAATAACCAAGACTCACCAAGCCCAAATCATTCACTGATATTAAATCTGCAATATCTGCAATGTAGAGCATCTGTTCTGTGAAGCACCAGGACTCTACCTTACGCTGCCAAGGCTGGTGAGTTGAATCAATACTTTTTCACAACAAGTGTGTCCAAAATGAAGCTGAACTGAGGAGGACCAAACCTAGCACCAGACTGGCCCCTACAAAAAGAGCATCTGCAATCCTAAATAACTCTCCACCTCCATCAAAATACTTACATATCCCTTTGGAATGTCTGAGTCTTCATTACTCCCTGGATCATTTTCCACATGCTGTTTTATTTTCTCCTCCAGTCCGTTTGCATCTGCTCCTTGATACTGATCAACACGTACTTTGTTTCGGAAGAACAAAAACGTGGGTGTTGCAGAGATATTGTTGGCAGCAGCAGTGGCCTGTAAAAATCGATTTCATTAATTAGCCAGGACATAAGAAAGCAGTTCACATTTTTCATTTCAGTAGCATAAAGTAGGGAGGGACAAATGTGGATTTTACTGCAAACTCACTTTGGCCAATTTCCAATGCTGACATTACAAGCACATTTTTGTTTTGCCAAGAACCAAGTCTCTCAAGTACTAGAATTAGCCTATTAAACTCTTATGTTAAATCCTACTTGTTGAAGATAGACAAAAAAGCATTTCCTTTACTACTACCAGAAATGCACCATTTAACAAATGTGGATTTTTAGTATTGATAAATAGACATGATTTTGACTTGGATATATGCCAATAAGGATGAGTAGGCATAACATGCTAATGAAAAAATTACGCAAATGTAAAATTAGTTTGCATCTCAAATTTAAAAGTTTATACAGAAGATTTGTATCTATGTGAGACCTGAAGGTTTTTTCTCTTTGTTATATACCTGACAAACATGGACATCTACTTCGAGAAAGACAACTTGAGGGTACTTGTTGCTCAACATGTTGAAAGCAGGCGCTATTCTGACACAAGGTCGACACCTAGAATGAGAAGGAATAAACATCAAGATTACTTTATAAATGCTTGCTAGGCATGTTGTCCAGATGACAAAACATTCCGTAGTGCATCCGTGTACCATCGTTACATCTGTGTCTTTGGCCATGATTACTTCTGACTAAATGCAACTTTTGGCAAATGAATAGCACATACATCTTTGGCGGTGTTCCTGCCAAAAGCACCTTTAGCAGAGATGTTTGACTTAATAGCATTACCTGTAGGCAATCTTGCTATGTAGAGTGCAGTGCTGTACAGTTTCCAGCATAGCACTGTACACTAGCAAATTACACATCTCAACAACAACTGGACATGAATTCAGGTGTCAAGTTAGTGATGCGGCTAACGTTAACAGACCTTGCTTATAACCAGTCAACGTTTCCATGCACTGAATGAGAGACTGATACTGATACAGTCGATATTATTGCATGCTAATGCATTCCAGACAATTCCCACAAAGGCAAGGCAGTGCAGAACTGTGATTTGGGTCGTGCTCTGCGGCTGAAACCAACACGAGCCGTAGGTTTAGTTCAGTTTAGTGTTCTAGTCAATCAACGTTGTCTATCTTCACAAGACACTCAACAACAAACGACGTTAAACTATCAGAAACAACCAAAAACTTTGTATGACACTACTCCGGGATTATAGGCTACACACGGAATTGAAATTGCTTTATATTTGCCCATTTACTTACCTAAACTGGATACAACGTGGTTTTGCAGTCATAACATATATGTAAACGCTAGCGTTAATATTTTCCTCCACCAAAGAACAAAAGAATAGTTTCAGCGTTTGTAAACTTTGGATTGTCCTGTTTGTTAAAGCTACACAGGGCTAATGAGGTGATGGTTAAGTTAGGCTAATCATTGTTATTAACACATTAAAATGACACGCTTAAATCAACGTTAACAGCCTAATAACAAAATATGGAGGTATTTATACAACAAGTAACCGCTATCTATTAAAAACATGATTTAAAAAGTTGTTAAATGGCTATTTCTTGTTTGCTGCCTGCTAGTTAGCGGACTAGCTTGCCATTTTGCTATGTCATAGCCAAAAATGGGTGAGATCTAACCGAGGTAGAAACTAAGCTAACCGGTTAGCTACGCGACAACCAAAACATCTCTTTGTCGGTAGCCAAAAACAGACAGCTAATAATCGTAAGGTTGCCAGTAGCTGGCATGAGTTTTTTTGCACCAGTTGTTAGAAACGTCATCATACACTTTTTATAATATGGTTAGCTATGCCTATACTTAACGTACATAGCAAACGTTACCAACACTCGAACCTCAAACGAAACATGCAAGCTAGGTAGCAATCGTTCAAGGCCTGGCAATAGATTTTCAACCTTACCCTGCCATAGTGAACTTGACCACAGCAAGTCTGGAGCCGGCGCCTGTCAATTCAGGCTGGAATTCTGAATCATTACCAATTACTTTCACCCCAACCATTTTAAAACTGAATGTGCTAAATGATGTGACTGTGGTATCTAAAATAATTAAATTAGTCCTTTCAATTTACTATCGCGTTCCCCAGTAGCTAATATAGCTAGCTACATTCAACACACGATAGTTCCCCGTTCTCGAATCACACGCTCTCGTGAGGATCTGACGACATTTCACTAACAGACCAATCAAAACAGAAATAAATAAGTAGGCGTGGCACCATTGTGTCGCGTCATTAGGGAATATCGCACATCCTTAAGTGTCGTAAAGTCAAATTGTCGTGATCCACCCACAGAAAACAGTAACACTGACTGATCCCAAAAAATAGGGATGGGCGATAACCAACCACAAATTTTCATTTCTTTTCGCTTTTGCACCTTACATATTGCACCTACACCTTACTGCAACTTTAGGTATTGCACATTTCATTGCACTTTTCATATTACACATTTCACTTCACCTTACCTCACCAGCGACCAACAAGAGCTACCTCAGTACTTCCTTCTTGTTGAAATCTTATATGTTTACTTGTATGTTTTACGTCTATTTATTATGTGTGTGTGCGTGGGTGTGTGCGAGTTTTAGTTAAATTGCACATTTGGTGTCTGGCGAAACGCAATTTCAATCCTCTTTGTAATGCTTGTTACATAGTGAACTGACAATAAAGTACACTTTGACTTTCACTTTTAACTATTTCGATCCGATACCAAGGCCTATAGGCCTAGTATCCCGATATCGATCTCGATACCAATATTTTTGGTCTAGAATAGAGCACTTCTCTCATTTCATTGGGGCGGGCAACTTTTACCACTCCAACCTCGAAACAGTGCTCCCCAAATTTAATCAACATGTCTCCTGCCACACCAGAGAGGACAAAATCTTGGACCATGTTTATACTAACATTGCTGGAGCCTATGGCAAGCCCCGTCCCCCACCTGGGACAGTCTGATCACCTGTCTTTGTTTCTCATCCCTAAGTACTTACCATTCATCAACCATGTAAAGCCATCTGTGAAGACCATTAAGGTATGGCCTGCGGCGGTAGATTCTGTACTCCAGGTTCAAAGCCACAGACTGGAGTATGTTTGCCTCTCAGGCTACCTGTGACACTCATACAGACTCTTATACTTACTCAGTATTGGAACATCAACACACCACATTTGACATTGTTACTACAGAGAAACAGATCACCACATACCCTAATCAGAAGCCATGAATGAACAAGGCAGTGCGGCTTCTGTGAAGGCACGCAACAAAGCTATCAGATCAGGTGACGCACAAGCCTATAGTACATCTAGGACAGACCTGCAGAGGGTCATCAGGAAGGCCAAGCATGACCACGAACTGAAGGTCGAGGCAGACTTATTCAACTCTGACCTCCGATGCATGTGGGAAGGCATCCAGGTCATCACAGACTACAAGACCAGCAACCACACATCAACTGCCATGGATGTGTCCTTCCTCAACAGGTTAAATTATTTTTGTGCTTGCTTTGACAAGGACAATACGGACAAGGCTGTAAAGAACAAGCCCTCTGATGACCATTTTCTCCCCCACAGACGTCCAAAATGCACTGAGCGGAATCAATGCACATAAGGCTGCTGGCCCCCGACGGCATCCTTGTACGTGTGCTCGTGGCTTGTGCTGAGCAGCTTACTGGAGTCTTTACAGACATCTTCAACCTGTCTCTGGCCCAAGCAGCTGTACCAGTGTGCTTCAAAACAACCTCTATAGTGCCAGTGCTGAAACAGTCCTCTCCAAAGTGCCTGAATGACTACCGCCCTGTGGCACTGACACCCATTGTGATGAAGTGCTTTGAGCGAATAGTCCTAGCACACCTCAAGAAATGTCTGCTCCCAACACTTGATTCACACCAATTTGCTTACTGAAGCAACAGGAGTACAGAGGATGCTATTACCACAGCGCTGCACTGCGTACTCTCACACCTGGACAACAAAAACACATGTGCAAGAATGCTGTTTGTTGACTTTAGTTTAGCATTCAACACAGTCATCCCCTCCAAATTAATCACAAAACTTGAGGATTTTGAAATCAATGCCTCCTACTGCAACTGGATCGTGGACTTTCTGACCCACATACCCCAGCATGTTAGGTCAGGCCACAACAGCTCCACCTCCATCACATTCAACACTGATGAACCCCAGGGCTGTTTGCTGAGCCCGTTCCTCTACTCCCTGTTCATCCATAACTGCAGGCCTATGTATGTATGCTGTCACCCTGCTGAACTCTGTCCTCTGCTGAACCTTGCTATTCACGCTACATCATGGCATAATCTGTTCACAGCGCTTCTCTTCACTACTGTATATACATCCATTGCATTTTGCCTATCTTCTACTACACATCTGTACGTTTATATATACATATATTAATATATCTACACACCTGTGTATTTGTCCATATTACATCTATATATCTGTATACCTGTAGCCTACATATGTAGATTTGTCTATAAAACATTTATATCAACACTAATTTATACCCATCTCTTACACTGCTCTATCTGTAAATAACTCCTCCCATAATTTATTTGTACATAATCTGAACATAACTATTCCCACCATAATTTATTTCTACATAATCTGTACGTGTCTATTCCCACTTTTACACTGCCCTTATCTGTACATAACTGCTCTTCACTGTACATACTGCACATAGTGTACATATTGCACTTTCTGCTATTTGCACTTCTGATTAGATGCTAAACTGTATTTCGTTACTCTGTATTCATACATGTGTAATGACAATAAAGTTGAATCTAATCTAATCTAATTTCTTAAACTTTCCATAGGTTATCTTAGTAACACCAAGTTTCTCTCTTTTTTTTAGTGCAGCACTATTTCTATAAATTATTTTTGCAGTGAAATGCAGTAGTTTTTGATGTCCAAAATATTGCATTTCTGTAGTAAAGTGCAGTTGACCATGCATTAGGTTACTGCAGTAATAGCTGCTGTGGAAGAAAAAAAAACAGACGTGGGAAGACAGAACGCAGGCAAAACATGACCACAACAGTGAGTTTGCCTATTGTACAGCCAATGTTTGGTGCAGGCAAAGAGTATAGAAGGCTTAATTATAGCAACTGGAGAAATAATTCGAGAATGAATTCACTAACAGGTTATTGTCTCCTACTGTGTCAGAGCACAATGCATCCATGATACACACAAGCAAACTCTCTCTCTCTCTGACTGTGTATTCCCTAAGTTCTGAACCTTCAAAAACTGGCATGAATCAACTTCATCAGATAATTTATAGGCCACCTGTCAAGTTTTTGAGGGTTAGCCAATAGGTTCAGTCTCTCTTTCTGTCTGTCTTGCCCTCTCTCTCTCACACACTCACACACACACACACACACACACACACACACACACACACACACACACACACTTCACTTCTCTTCACTTTGTATTTTGCCATATAGAATCACTACAGATTTGGGAGGTGGTGATTTATTTTCTTTGCATGGGTAACACCATGCACTAATTTAAAAATCTGTATTCATATACAGCCAAATAGGCCAGTGTTTTGGACGTGACGTCCTCTCTATATAATTTATTTTATTATTTTTTTCCGGATCTGCAAATTCGCGCGCTGGACTCTTTTGTAGGCGGAGTCAACACTCCGCTGCTGTAGGGGGCGTATGTTGCTTACGACCTGCTTGTGTCTATCCAGTTTTACTTTCGAGTAAGTGTGGACGGTGGCGTGTCGCGACTAGACAGCTGGTGGAAAACAAATTTTGGTTTAGCATACAATTCAAGACCAGACATATTTCTGAAATACCAGTAATGTCGGACGAAATAGCAAAAAACGCCGAAAAACTTTCAGTAGGTAAGTTAACAGTTAATATTAACCCAACGCTTACGAGGAAGAGGCAAGCAATGCATCGTGTTGCATCAGATCATTGATTGTCCCTGGATGACGGAGTTTCCTTAGCAGTAAAACATTTGCTAAAATTGTTTCTTTAACGTTAAGAGAGCTGTATATAATATATATAATATCACAACCGCGTGTCCTGTGCGTCGCCTTCCTTTGAATTTCAGTTCTATTAACTTGCTGTGGTAAATCGTGAAGTCATTCAGAAATTAACGTTAGACCTAGTTAGCTGTGGCTAGCTTCCCTCGGTGGGTTTTAAATTAGTTGCTATTCATTCGCAATGCGCCGCACTGACGTATCCTTATCTAACAGTTTTTATCGTTCGTACTCGTACTGAATCTATCTTGATGCCCTTTCTGGTCCCCTGACCTCTAAAAAGATTGAATCTGACAGCTGGATTGTTACTAGCAGATGTAGTTGACTTCTAATGTTTCTCTATGAAAACCATTTTGTTTGAAATATGTCAGTGGCCCTAAATCATTGGTGATCGCTTTTAAATAATTGTGTATTGTGGCTTTGTGTAATGCTGATGTAATGCTTGGTTTGAGTAGTTGCCAGCAAGTAAAATGGAAAGTGAAAGTCCTGACGCAGGATATGACAAGTGCCTTAGTGGGAAGTTAAGAGGGCAGTGTCTTTACATGGAGCCTTTACTGCATCATTTTAAGTCTTCAAGCATCAGCCCTCATTGCATCATCTTATGGTACATCAGGGTGAACTAAAATCTCATTGTACCACAAAACAAGTTACTGCTGTCTTGAGTGAACAACTTTCATGATGGCCAGCCCTGAATGCCGTAAATTTTGAAGGCAAGCTTTTTGTTGTCAAATTAACTGGATTGACAGGTAACGGGTATCCTCATTCTGTTTTTCTCTCAGGGGAGCTCTACGTGTCTGCTAAGCAAGGTAGTGATGACAGTGGGAATGGAACAGAGCAGAAGCCGTTTAAAACACCACTGAAGGTGGGCTCTGAATCTACAGTTTTGTCTTGATTGTGAAACACCATATCTGCGTAAATTTTAACTGCGTTATTTTAAATATAGATTTTTTACCCACCTCTACCCCTGAGATTTGATGCAAATAAGAGAAATCATGAGAAATAGCCAAATTAAATGTAAATGCGTTGAGAGCAAATGCAGCCTGACAATGATTGCTTTCTCCTGAGAAGAATGGTATAATTGTGTCGAAACTATTTTTTGCTCCAGGTTTTTTCATGTTATTGAGTATCATTACTGGCTGGTTTTGTCTTTTCTCAAAAAGTATGCCTTCCATGTAGTCCCTGATTTTATTTTCTGGATGTCTCTTTTTTGTAATTTCAAGAGCCACATTTAATATCTGTTCCAGGCTTTATTGTTTGCTGGAAAGGAGCCGTTTCCAACCATCTATGTGGATTCACAAAATGAGGGAGAGGTCAGTCGTGCTTAGATAGAGTGACATGTAATCTGTCCATGACACAATGTTTGATGTGTCTGAATACACAGGACATGGGTACATGGCATTTGATGAGTCTGTTTGTGCTTTACCAGAGATGGGCGGTGATTTCCAAAACCCAGATGAAGAACACCAAGAAGCTGTGGCAGAGAGAACAGGTGAAGAGTGACGCCAAAGACAAGAAGGAGGTAAGGTGCAATGTGCTCTCACTGGAATCCTAAACATAAGTGAAAGTGAAAGGACAGAAATGTAAAGAACTCCATGGTTTTTCTCCGCTATCTCTACAAGCAAGATAATTAGACCCATAAACAAGTCAGTTTGGTCAAGCTACCATGAGAGACCAGGCATTCATTTTGATTATTAACCACTGTCCTAGTTAAGGTTATGTCCTAGTTTTACATGATGCTCTGTTGTCTTCAAAAGTCAAAGCAGCTTGACTTAATTGTAGCCATGTGGTGATGTGAGCACTCAGTCTCAGTTTAGCCTCAGGTAACTTCCGTGATACACGTCTGTTTAACTTGACAAATAAAAAACAAAAAGTGGTTTGTTGCAGTGTGCCATTAAACTGCTGTCATTCCCAGGCAGAAGATTCAGAGAGACGTGAGAAGAATCTTGAGGAGGCAAAGAAGGTGACCATTGAGAATGACCCAAGCTTGCCAGAGCCTAAAACGGTAAGCCAGGAAACTTTCGGACCGATTCATTTTACTACTCCCAAGTTACTTTAATGAAGCACTACAGGAAAGCAGTGTCACAGTGACCCTTCATGCTGTATCCGTAGGTTAAAATCAGAAGTCTGCAACCTCTACGAGGCCAACGCGTGAAGGTGTTTGGCTGGGTTCACCGTCTACGTAGGCAAGGTGAGAACTGGATACATCTGTGCAGAATTTTTTTGTTATGGATGATGTTATTGTCTTACGTTTGTTGCACATGCTTGGCTTCAGGCCAAACCAACTTGCAAAAATTACAGAACACCAAATGATACTCGACCGGCTTTTTTTCCCTTTAAAAATATATCAGTAAGTAAAAACGCTTTTGATTAGACATTGACTTATGTTATATTAACAGCACACACAAAATACTGAAATGTATTGTGCCGTTTAACATGGGCTACAGATGTCCTGAATTTTAGTCTTGGACTAGACGTTGACCTATTGGGATATAAAGGCTTACCCACGCCATGTTCACCTGCCTGTTTTGTAGCTGTCATAGCGTACTTGTAGATGGTATCACAGCAAGCAGGCTACAGAAAACAAAACCTGCTCCTGTATCATCTTCATTTAGGTACTATTTCCTCAGGTGTTTCTCAAACTTTGCTTTTTTCCATCAATTCCCCTTTCAACTTTTCCCTGACAATCTCCGTCTTTCTCATGTCACACACACATTCACCATGTGTGGAAAGTGATATCGCTGCATCTTCGCACCAGACAGTCAACTAGTAATGTATTTGGGCTTATAGCCTGTTGCTTTTTATAGGCTAGAAGTGTTTGTATTGAAACATTTATTTTAAAAGTGGCATTAATTATTTATTGACTGAACCCTACATGAATATCATTTAATTAATTTTTGTATGACTCAAAACCGCTCAATTCAGATCAGCCTGTGCATCAGTAGTCAATTCACAGACAACTCAGACACAACAATAGCCTCATATTATGTCTAAGGGTGTTCATGTATGACCAGAATGATGCTACATTTGTATTATTTGATTAATACCAATATTCACAGACACTATGTTACTGCATATACATAGGCTACATATTGTGGTAGTAATGAATTAGCTCATGCGTTTACTGAATACATGTGCTCTTACTGATGCTTTTAAAACATTCTCTTTAATTCTGACTTCAGGAAAGAATTTGCTGTTCATCGTGCTAAGAGATGGAACTGGCTTCCTGCAGTGTGTACTCACAGACAAGCTGGTACGACTACAATGCTACACTTGACCATGAGCAACTAAACAGTTCTATCATTGACCAAACTGCTGCTAGCTTATAAATCAGTTTAGAATGTATACATTTCCTGAACTGACATTTAATGGCAATATAATAGGTATGCTGTTCTGTTTTTTTAGTGGAGAGTAAAATAGTCTGATGATCTCACACACAGATGCATTTAGTTTGAAAATAGCACATATTTTGGCAAGGGTTTACCCTGATGATGCATGCTAATAATTAATTAACTTCCTACAGTGTCAGTGTTACAACGGTCTGGTTTTATCCACTGAGAGTACGGTTGCTCTGTATGGCACTCTTCAGACTGTACCTGAGGGGAAGCAGGTGAGTTATTTGTCCATCCTGTGGATTTTCTTCTAACATCACAATAGTGACATTAAAATGTTAATAAATGCAAAATATGCAAACATATAAAGGGATTAATTAGGTTTGTGCATTGTAAGCAAAACCTACTTAAGTGAATTATCATTTCATCATGACATTGGCCATTGAATCAATCCCAGGCTCCTGGAGGCCATGAGCTCCACTGTGACTTCTGGGAGCTGATCGGTCTAGCACCAGCAGGGGGCGCTGATAACTTGCTGAATGAGGAGTCTGACGTGGATGTGCAGCTCAACAACCGCCACATGATGATCCGTGGGGAGAACGTGTCCAAGATCCTGCGGGTTCGCTCCACAGTCACACAATGCTTCCGGGACCACTTCTTCAACCGTGGATACTATGAGGCAAGTCCAGTGTTACCACATATTACAGTGTATGCTATTCTATATCTGTTATTGGAACATTTACACAATGCCTTGTATTTGGTTTAACCACCAGTTTTGACATTAGAGTAGTGTCCATGGTCAACCAAAATGGTCAAAGACAGAACAAAAAAACAAAAACTTTTTCAAATTAACTTTTTCTGCCACTAATGTTGTACAAAAAATGCTCTTGCACTATCACTTGAAGTCTGGTTGTTCTAAGCATGTCAGTAAATGTAAGACGTCCTTCTTGTCCCCTAGATCACTCCTCCAACTCTGGTGCAGACCCAGGTGGAGGGGGGCTCCACACTCTTTGGGCTCAACTACTTTGGAGAGGATGCCTACCTGACCCAGTCCTCTCAGCTCTACCTGGAGACCTGCATCCCTGCATTAGGGGATACCTTCTGCATCGCCCAGTCCTATCGTGCTGAGCAGTCCCGCACACGCAGACATCTGTCTGAGTGAGTAATAAACGGCCCCCAGTAGACCTTTTTTTAACAGCCTCTAGTCTCTTATTATAACCTCCGCCAGCAGTTGTCTGTCTGTCTGTTTGTCTGTGTGCAAAATACCTTGAAAACCGTGAAAAGTACTGCACGGATTTGAATGAAATTTTCAGACAATGTGGTATTAGGACAAAGAAGGGATTATTAAATTTTGGTGGGGATCCAGAACGTCGTGTAGAATTTGCATTGCGTCAGTGAGCCTATATTGCCATCGCATCCATAGGTTGACTATTAGTATGTCTATACTCAGGTATACCCACATTGAGGCAGAGTGTCCTTTCATATCCTTTGAGGACCTGCTGAGCCGCCTGGAGGACCTGGTGTGTGATGTGGTGGATCGGGTGCTCAAGTCTGAAGCTGCTCAGCTGCTCTACGACATCAACCCAGTATGTGTGTTTGGTCTGAACTGCTAAACTAGCTATGAAGCAACAGGGCCAGACTGACTTTAACAGAGACCAGTTTGCCAAAAATGCTAATTGCCTTTTTTTTTTTAAGTGGTTAAAATGATAGGGAAGTTTTGGGCCGGTGTGACCTAATGTTATCAGTTAAAAGTAGCTATAAGATAAGCCTTAGAGCCACTGTGAGCTGATGGTTGTACATGGACACTGTATGTTTGCATAGAAACATCACAAAGTCTATAGTATATGGGGTAAAGCTCATGATGTACACCTATATCCTAGATGTGTATAGTAGTATGACTCAAAGAAGAAAACTTTTTCAGGATTTCAAGCCACCCAAGAGGCCCTTCAGAAGGATGAACTACACTGAGGCCATTGAGTGGCTGAAAGAGCACAACATCAAGAAAGATGACGGAACCTTCTATGAATTTGGAGAGGTAGAGAAGTTACTGTTTTAATGCATAGATGTGTAAATATTTGGGAGGGTGGGGTGGAGGCCAAAGTTGTCATTGCTCTGATTTGATATGTACTGTATGTCCTTGAACAAATGATTAAATGTCTATAACAGTCACATGTGAATTCTAAACAGTGTTTACAAATGGTTCCTTGGGTTCCTTTTTCACCTGCAATAGATCTGGACATTGAATCAGCACACATACTTGAATTGTAGTAGTTTGCGTTATGCACTCTGCTTTCCCCCCTGTTTTAGGACATCCCTGAAGCCCCAGAGAGGCTGATGACAGACTCAATCAACGAAACCATTCTGCTGTGCCGCTTCCCTGCAGAGATCAAGTCTTTCTACATGCAGCGATGCCCAGAGGACCGCCGTCTCACTGAGTCGGTTAGTCCTCAGGGCAATTAGCATCCGAATGTTTTCCGTTTAAGACTTGCCCCTCATGATTTGGTACCATGCTGTGATATTGTAGTTCCTTCAGTAATGGCACTGCATTAATTCTATGGGAAATGGTTCTGGTTGAAGATTAGTGTGGTCTTCTGCATTGCAGGTTGATGTGCTGATGCCCAATGTTGGGGAGATTGTTGGAGGGTCAATGCGTATCTGGGACTCTGAGGAGCTGCTGGAAGGCTACAAGAGAGAGGGCATTGACCCAACACCCTACTACTGGTACACAGACCAGGTATGGATTGTTAGTGCTTACATCTATATGTTGGGTTATATCTTGTGTTCTTAGTTACTGGACTTTGCTTTGAAATCCAGCCAGTAAAGTTTTATGTACAAACAGTATTGGTCATCCTGGTATATTATCCAAATTTAGTGAATTCGTTGAATTACTTGCATACAAATAGTGCTTCTATTCTAATATCAGCTTGACATTGAGGTTTGGTTATTAGAGCAGAATGGACCCCCAAATCAGTTAAAAAAAAAAGTAAGTTAAGAGATTATGGTTTTATTTCAGTATGGAGACAAGTTGATATACCTGTATTTATCAGAATTGTTTTCTAAATAATAAGAACATGTAATTCATGTTGTATTCTTCTGCCAATTTAACAACAGTCTGCTACAGCAGGTCAAATCATTGGTTATATAATCCAGTCGTTAAACCTGAATCCCCTGGCATAAGACTGTTTGCCAGTTAATAATGCATGGTGGTTCAGGAAGATAATTGATATCTCCTGTTGTAATGGTGTGTCTGAAATGTGTGTGTGTGTGTGTGTGTGTGTGTGTGTGTGTGTGTGTGTGTGTGTGTGTGTGTGTGTGTGTGTGTGTGTGTGTGTGTGTGTGTTTTTTTTTTTTTTTTTTACAGAGGAAATTTGGAACATGCCCACACGGCGGCTATGGTTTGGGCTTGGAGCGTTTCTTAACCTGGCTACTGAACCGTCACCACATCCGGGATGTCTGTCTTTACCCCCGCTTCATCCAGAGATGTCGGCCTTAAAAAGCATCTACACATGTCTGTACATTTGTCTGGGTAACATGCATAAATGATACCATAGAGAACACAGTCTCTTGCGGCACTTCAGCATTTTTGCAAATTTAAAGGCAAAACGAATACCAACTTGCAGCTTAGCCTATTTCTGTCTGTTGTAATGTCACATATTCTTCACATATTCTCACACTTGCGATACGTGTTCTAGTAATTTTAGAGGATGATTGAGATGGACATTCTGTCATGATGTACCTATACACTCAAATAAACATGCATTTGTCTTCACACAACTCCAAATTTGCCTCTTTATTCTGTAAGACATAAATGACCATAGTTACTTTAAATAGTGTTTCAGTTTGACTGGAACAAAAAGAAAATGTTCTCCGTATTTCCTCAAAAGCCATTCCTTGTATTTTAACCTACTTTTTGTTTCCTTGTTACGAAATCACGGAAACAAAATGTAGGTTGGATAAGTGTATAAGTTCTGGTTTGTATGTTAGTATGCTGTAAGTTGGTTAGTATGCTTTACTTTCCGCACAGTAGGTTTTTTGGTTTCATGTAAAAGTGAGAATTTTTGCAAATATGAATCTTATATCTGTGTGTTTGAGTCACAGACACGTTTGAGTTTTAAACATAGACAGTATAAGATTTTAAATCATAAAATTTGGCGCATGCGTTCCTCATGTTCAAACCTTTTCATGGGCGGGGATTTCTTGTTGTCCACTGACGTCAGCTCCTACGTTGGAGCGGCGTGGTGGCAGATTCATCAGCATTGACATTACTCGGGTCCGACGGAATTTGCAGTGGTACACATGATCCAGTGAGATTGCTGTCATTACAACATTTTTAATTTGGAGGCGAGAAGACCTTGTCAGCGTTCGAGATGGCAGCTTGGGGAGCTGTGAATCGACTTTTGTTATGTAAGTAACGGTAGCATTAGAGTTAAAGCTCAAGCCCACAATACTTTATTCCTGTGGTAACATCAGCTAGTCAAGTCGATGGCTAGTTCAGACAACACGGAAAGTACTGTCTCTAATACTCTTTTTGATTCTTTCATTTTTTGGAAGGGACATGAAGTGTAGTAGTAACCTCACGCCGTTGGCGAATTCCTTAGGTCTAATGTTAGTAAGATAATTTAGCCAGGGGTTTAGAGGCTAACTAACTTGCTACATGATATCTTCACCCCTGTCTCGCTAACGTTGGTTGTAAAGTAACGTTAGTTTTCCCTCCCAGAAATGTCACGTTAAAGCAAGGTTTCCTCCAACATTTACGTTAATTTCAAAGAAGGCATTTCACTGCTTAAGAAGTCCCACTTTGAAAGTAGCTTAACCTGAAGGTTATATTGCTAACGCACCGGAGATTTTTGCGGACGTTAGATTATGCGCGATGAAATTATCAATGTTTCTGGAAACAGTGATGTACACTAGTTTTGTGTTGCTGGTTGTACATCACAGCTGTAAGGTGGCTAACTTTATATGAAACGGCAGATAAAGCACCCTGCCATAGAATGCGTGCAAGTACATCAATGGTGCGTTATCATTAAGCTAACGTTAGCATTCAGAATCAGCATTAGCTGGTTAGCTGACAACATAAGTTAAGAGTAGTGTTCCTATCGTTGCCTCAATCATTCGTTCTGGAGCAACAGCGTCAGCTGCTGATGTTGAAGTTGCAGGCAACAATCCTAGATCCTCACTTATTTAAAATATGTGAACGATTTCATTGGTAAATCATTGAGGTAAAAAGTCAAGTTACACAACTCGTGCTGTAAAACTTGTGTAATGAAAGATGCGCCGCTCAGTGTACATTCTCTGCTATTGCAGTGTTACACAAGGGCATGGTAAGTCATGGCAGTATGTCCAACCTTGAAGAATTAGAATTCATTGGGAAATCCTTCTACTTAGGTTCATTCAACCTTTGTGAGGAATGTAAATTTTCTGCCTTGTTTAAAAGGCTGTGCTAAATATATCCTATTCATCCACAAATGTGTTGTATTGTCAGGGAAATTATTTATTTCTGATGTGTTTCTTATATGTGTAATTTCCATCTTGTGTCTCATAGTTGCCAAGTCCAGCACCAACAATGTAAGCCTTTGTGTAAGTAGATGGCAGTCAACAGCAGCGGTGGCAGCCTTTGCACGGCAGACAACCCCAGACATACAGGAAAACAGGTAGGATGGCTATGCTTCACTACTTCTTAGCAAATACACACTTGCCCATTGGCATTCCTTATTGTTGTCATGTCTGACCAGTTAGAAACAAGGAAGTTCGCGTAGATTTTCTTTTATGTTGTAGTTTTGGATATGCTGAAACAATAGTTATTCTTTTGAGATCGGTGGTTGTAGTTAGAAAGGTTGGATGGTTTTAAAAAATAGAAGAATGTCACGCTATGGGTGTAAGTGGGTGTATTTGTTGGAACTTGTGGAACCCTCATATAATGGGTGTTGTGTGTCATAGTGAATGCTTTCCAAGTGCTTCTAAATTGTTCCTTCCTTTTGAGGCATTGTACAGTCCTGATTTAGAGCAGTGGTAGGGATGAACAGTGTTGATACAGGAAGCTCTGTCCTCATGTGAAACACCCCCCCCCCCACTCCAGTCTTCCTCATATAGTCTTCCTCATATATTTTTTAATAATTACATATTTTTACTGTACCCTTTGACATGAAGCAATAGCTGTGTGAAATTTCTTTTCACTATGTTTTTGTTGTGTAAAGATAATGATATTGTATAGCTGCTTACTGATATCCTTCAGTTCTCAAACTGTAACAGCTATGAGACATTTTTAAGTTAAAACATCTCAAATGATGCAGAAATAGTGACTTGTTGGGGTGATGTCAAATCAGTGCTCAATGTTGTCTCTATATCAAGTGAAGTCCTGAATACAGTCCTGTCCTCCTCTCAGCTGCAAATCCACTAGCACCTGGCAGTCTCATAATACCATGTTCAACCAGGTTTGGCAGCTGTATTCAATACAATGCAAGTGAATGCAAAAGGGCCATTTGTTCAAGACAACACAACTGGCAGAATTCCTTGTTTCTCCTTTAGGTTTTAAACATCTTGAAATGCCATTATGGAAATCCATTGTATTGTACTTGTGACAGGAAACCCAAGACTGGAATTCTCATGATGAACATGGGTGGCCCAGAGAAACTGGATGATGTCCATGATTTTCTCCTCCGACTCTTCTCAGACAGAGATCTCATGCAGCTGCCTGTGCAAGAGTAATATTCTGAAGCCATACCCTGACACATACATTTAAAATGGTGGTGAAAGAAAGAAACCTTTACTGAAACCTTTACTATGTTGTCAGCTAAGCCTCCTCTTACTTCCTCATACGCCATACTAAGACATTTCCACATTGCACTTCCACATACTTAACTCTTTACCAAATAGTCATAATTACTGCTGTTTTACCTTAGTGTTGGTGGCTACAGTCAATGGCATATTCTGGAATGTTGCAAACACTAAAGCATACTGTGAAAGTTTGTCATATTAAAAGTTGACACAGTTTGCAATGCATCCCAGTTCTACCATTTACTAATAATCTCTTTGTTAGTACAGAGCACGTAGACTTATGCTTAACATGTTTTTCTGTGTACAGCTGATATATTTGTAATAGGTATACATAAACATTGCAAAATATATGAATGGCCAGAAGTTTTGAAACCCATAAAATATGGTTAGCATGTAAGACAACAGCTCTGTGAAGCTTATCTCCCTTTCCCCACACAGCAAACTCGGGCCCTTTATCGCCAAGCGCCGCACCCCAAAGATCCAGGAGCAGTACAGTCGTATTGGGGGCGGCTCCCCTATTAAGCAGTGGACTACCTTGCAGGGCGAGGGCATGGTCAAGCTGCTGGATGAGATGTGCCCAGAGACAGGTGAGCTCACAGGATGCCTCAATGGCCCCATGATGTTGGGCGCAAATACAGACAGTGAATAGACTAGCAAGCAGCTGTTCCTACTTTTAACCAATACTCCAAATGGTACTGTTGTCTATGGAGCCCCTGTTAATGTTGCAGCACTTTGAAAGTCAGAATTATATGAGCCCTATGGAATTATTGGCAGTTACTCACACTATAGATCAGTGCAAGTTTCAGTGAGCAACAACAGGCCCATAAGATCCCTATCCCAGGCTAATGAAACTAAGTGGAAGTAGTTCTTGTAGCCATGCTGAGCTGTAGAGTGAAGGCAAATTTTGCTGACAGAGCAGTATATGTGTGAGCCAGGCTAGGCTGAATTGAAAGTGACTGACTGATGCGGTGACCCCAAACTGGTCCAGTTCAACAGTCCTCCAGAGGCAGAGGAGTCTAGGGAGAGGTGCTGCTGGTGCATTCGTTAATGCGTCCTTCCACCCTCTCTCCCTGCCCTTGTGCTGGTGAGGGCTGCTGATATGCGGGCGGTTCTGTTGGGCGTGTGGTGTGTGAGCAGGTGATAAGACACTGCTGAGCCACCTCACAGCCTCTCCTTCATGGTCCCCAGAGATAAACCCCCCAAAGGCCCGCCACTAACAGGACCACAGCACGGCTGCTGTGTTGGTACTATGGAGATCTCAGTGCATCTCATACAGCAAGTTGATTAACCCCAGGCAGGTGTCAGTCCCCAGATGAGTAGAGGTGACCCTTCAGATCTAGGGCTTGGAGACTTCATTACGCACTGCAAAAATAAGAGCATGCTGTAAGTTTCCATGGTGATGCATGTGCAGAGTTTATGCAATGACTTTGCCTTCTGCCTTTCTCTGAATATGGAGCATTACCAGACAGTAAAAATACAGAGCACTCAGCCATGATGAAAACTTATCTACAAACTTATCTGCACTCAGGAAGTATGATTTTTGTGTAGCAAGTGTGTCTATATATATGTATATATTTGTGTGTATGTAATCCCACCACCCTAAAACAACACACCTGCACACAAATTGTTTATAACAATTGAATTGTTCCTACATGTATGTTCTGTCGCAGTTTTATCTGTACATGTTGGCGTAGGACTGTGAAAGAGTGGAGTGTGTGAGCATGTCCCAGTCCTACTCGTCTTCCTCTTGGTTCATTATGCTGCCTTCTCTTTAGCTCCGCACAAGTTCTACATTGGCTTCCGCTATGTGCACCCGCTCACAGAAGAGGCCATTGAGGAGATGGAGAGAGATGGTGTGGAGAGAGCAGTGGCATTCACTCAGTACCCCCAATACAGCTGCTCAACCACAGGTACATACCCAGTCACATATCTATTCATGAAACACACACTCAGTTACACAACCCCGTGACCTCACATTCTTTTTTCCAGCATTGGTAGTAGTTGTAGTCTTAACATTTGTCCATTTTTCTCCACAACAGGAAGCAGTTTGAATGCCATATATCGCTACTATACTGACAAGAAGGACCGGCCCAAGATGCGCTGGAGTGTTATTGACCGGTGGCCCACACATCCTCTGCTGATTGAGGTTGGCATAAAGACCAGCTTTTGTCGCGTCAGCTGCCTGCCCTTATCCTGGCCTGTCATGACACGCAGAAGGACTTTGTTTGTGTGGTTTCTTTATTTGTTTCTGCACTGCTGAATACAGAGCATTTAAAGCACTTAAGAGTGCTGCGGACAGATAGTTACTATAGAAACGGACCTCATCGAGTGCCTAGGAAGGGCCTGTTGCTGGCAGGTACTTGGTAAGCACTGTAGACGACAGGATGAGAGATTCTGTGTCTAGAGTAGAACTCACCCCTACACCTTCTCCACACATCTCATAAGAGGAGTGTGTGTCTTGAGTCTGCACAGCTCATGTGTCACGCATGGGGTGGCCATCAGATTTTTCATCTGAAGTCAATAGTCCCTACCTGACCATTATTGTTAACCAAATTGAAAACATAGGCTAGTATTAGAATGGATTATTGTCTGTAAGCAAATGTCAAAAAACAGCTGCAAGAATTTGAAATTAGAAGTGCTTTTTTCATCAAGTAGAAGCACTTACTAACTTAAAAGCCTAAATATTCAACAACTAGTTACCAGACTTTGCAGTGATCGGTGAACTCTCAGTGCTCTGTGGTCGAGGGTGCTATACCATGCCTGCTACTAAACACTATAGCTTGGGCTACTGAAAGTCATATTACAGTTACAAACATGACAGTTATATCCTAAGCACAAGTAGAGCAGATAGCTTGGTCGTTAATGTTCAAATGGCAACAGGTTGGCAAGCTTTGGGGTTATTCTTGTACAAGCTTTGGGGTTATTCTTGTACAAGCTTTGGGGTTATTCTTGTGTCCGTTGGCCCTTACACCCGAGGGCAAATATCCATTTTGGTGTCACTGCTATACTGTAGGACAATGATGAAATGCCCTTGGCAGCCACTGGAGTGGCCAACATTGACAGATATGGAATATGTAAATATGATATGTTTGTCAGAAGTGGTTAGATCAGCACGCACATGGTTTTTTTTATTGTGAGCTGTATCAGTGTTCCAAACCTACGGAAGGTATCCTCTGTTGCTGTTCCAGACTATGTGACAATGATGAGGGGAGCTGGGGTGGTTCTTGGCCAGTACGTACCGTATGCGTTGGCATGAGGCTCTGCCATTTCTGCCAGTGTGCCCAGAGCAGTCCTAAAGCAGTGGCTCAGTCCCGGGGTTACTTTTACTGCACTGTGGAGTGCCTGGGGTGGGTTCTTGTTGTCTGGGTTGCCTCAGGTTAAAGTGTTTGTCCTAATGAGTGCATTTGTACTGATGTCTTTTTGTGGCTGTTTTTCTCTGTGGATCCAGTGCTTTGCCCAGCACATCCTGAACGAGCTGGACAAGTTTCCTGCAGAGAAGAGAGACGATGTGGTGATCCTGTTTTCTGCCCACTCTCTGCCCATGTCTGTGAGTTAAACTCCCTTCTCATACCTCACACTCACTCACCTCCCCATGCCTCTGTGCCCTCAGTGGAATGAATGTGATCAGTTACCACTGGCACTCTCAACTACTTTCACCCAGACATTCTGGAAATTACCAGTGCTCAATTGAGCCCAACTACACGTGTGTGTGTGTGTGTGCCCGTGTGTATGTGCGCACACACATATGCGTGTGAGTGTGTGTGTGTGTGTGTGTGTGTGTGTGTGTGTGTGAGAGAGAGAGAGAGAGAGAGAATCTGTGTGTGTGAGTGAGAGGGGCAGGAGGCTTATTGTAGGCACTATACTAATGGTGTGCTTGGCCTCAGGTGGTGAACCGAGGCGACCCGTACCCTCAGGAGGTGGGAGCCACTGTGCAGAGGGTCATGGAGAGGTTAGAGCACTGCAACCCCTACCGACTAGTCTGGCAGTCTAAGGTAGGTGCACAGCCTCAGATGACTCTAGTCACACATCCCCTCCATTAGTCACTTGATTCAGCATGGATGGGTACTTTAGTGTTCAGTCACTCGGCCTCTGGTATAATACAAAACACTCTCTTAGCTTAACAATAGTATTGATTATAATTATATTGATTTAAGGGAATTTACTGTTGTGTGAGTTAAAGCTGTTAGGCTGTGCATGAATCTATAGCGACCTCTTGTGGAAGTGAATGGAAATTGCAGTTGCAAAAGAGTTGTTAGCTGACTATCTTGAGCCTCTGGGATAAACCCAGATTGAACCCCTCTCACTGACAGCCTTTGTCTGTTTGTGTGTGTGTGTGTGTGGTGCGGTGCGGTGCTCTAGGTGGGTCCTATGCCCTGGCTCGGTCCCCAGACAGATGATGTGATTAAGGGCCTGTCCCAGCGTGGCAAGAAGAACCTGCTGTTGGTGCCCATTGCCTTCACCAGTGACCACATTGAGACACTCCATGAGCTGGACATTGAGTACTCCCAGGTGCTTGGGGAGGAGGTCGGTATTAACACACACACACACACACACACACATACACACACTATGGGGCCTGGGTTGGTGGTGTGACGCTTTGAATTGTTTTGGTAAATATATGTAAATGGTAAATAAGTGTAACTAATGCTGCTGATTTGATTTTACCTTTCCCAGAGTAGGCCTGTCGGTTAAGTTATCTTGGCATTACATACATTGTAGCACAAACATGTAGCTTGGAAGGCTATGTGACTTGATTGCATAGAGTATTTCTGCAAGTCAGCTGTAGTTTTTGTAGACGTGTAGCGCCTGTTCGTAATTGTTCTTAAAGTTCGTAATGGGAGGTGGATGGATGCTTTCTGTGTGTTTGTAAGAGAGAGGTAGAAAGGGGGCTGTAGGACTCAGGGCTGTCAGATTAGGCCTGACTGGGGCCCACCTCTAGACACGTGGCACCCCACAAACCACAGATCCATTCTAGTGGTGCCAAGCTGGCACAGGCTCTTGGTGCCCATCGATCCCTGCTCCTGGGACACCAGAGAAGAGAGATGGTGCCCCTAGCTCCCCCTCTGCCTGGAAGTAACAGTGGCCATACACTACTCTTTTTAACACCATATTCCCCTCACAGTGCCAGGGTTTGGGCCATGTACTCTTAAGATGTGCTTCATCTTTGAAAGCATGAAAAAAGTTCCAAACCATTAAAACTCAAGTTTGTTTGAATACTATTTTATCTTTAATATTTGCACAATCAGGCATCAAACAGTCCAGTGAGGGATGCACTGAATCTTATTAGTAATTTTCTCTCTCTTTTATTTGTGATTATCAGTGTGGTGTGGAGAACATCCGAAGAGCAGAATCCCTGAATGCAAACCCTCTCTTCTTCAAGGTGAGGCTCCAGAAAGCATTTGCACAGGCATGCACTGCACTTCCACCATTTCCCATCTCCACCTACAGGACAGAACAGCTACTGACCCCTAGTGGCCGTGCCATGTCTTAACTTGGACAAAAACTGTCAGGTGACAGATCTCTCTCTGTCTCTCTGTCTCTCTCTCTCTCTCTCTCTCTCTTTTTCTTTCCCTCTCCCTCCCTCTCTTTCACTTTCTCTCTCTCTCTCTGTAATTTGCTGAGGTTCAGCAGGTAGTAGTGCTTGTGTGTGTGTGAAGCCTTTGGGAGGCGGTGGGTCAATAAGGCGTGAGTCCCCTCTGCTGAAGCTGGGGCTGCTGCTGCTGAAGACACGTGGCAGCCATTAGAGGAGGCCAGTGGAGGCACAGGGGCTTTATTAAAGAGCGGCCAAATCAGTCTGAGCGCTCCTGACCACTGTACACCACACACACACACACACACACACACACACACACACACACACACACATCGCCTGTCCCAGCTCACTGGGTCAATTACTGCTGCAGCAGCTCATGTAACAACACCCTGACCCAGCACACCATCACAGAGCGTTCTAGAGCACACAGTGCTTGATTGACTAGGATGGGCGTGGATGCTAGGATGCTCTGTTGATGAGGATTGTTGTACATTGAGCCAGTGTGCAGGAGGAAGTGGAGCTATTTACTAGATGAGGGGGGATACTGGTAGTGGGGAAAAAGGAGTAAAGTTTAGTAATATTTCTTCCCCTCTTGTCTCTTTCTCTACCCATGATTTCAGGCTCTGGCTGACCTGGTCCAGGCGCACCTGAAGTCGGACAAGCCCTGCTCCCGTCAGCTCACTCTCCGCTGCCCTATGTGTGTGAACCCCACCTGTGGGAAAACCAAGGCCTTCTTTGCCAATCAGAAGCACTGACCCTGACCCCTTCACTGTACATGCCCCAATGCCACCCCCCACACACGCACGCACTTCCTCTTCCTGTCAGCTGTCAAATCCTGATGATTAACAGCTTCGTCCTACCACTAAGCGCAACAAAATCCTGAGATCTCAGCTAAGGTGACTGTCACCAGACAGAACGCCCAGCACGAATAGACTCATTCTTTTTGTTTTTCTGCACTGTTACAGCCCCGCCCCCTGCTTACATTCCATGTAGCCTCTAAACACCCCCGTTTCCATGTTGCCAGAGGATGAGAGACTGAAGAGATTCCCTGCAAACTCTGAACAGCCCCATGTGTCCTCCTGACCTAAACCGCTAGGCTTCACTCTTTCTGCGGAGGGATCAGGAGCAGCAGTGGCCTGGCGGCTGCCCTCTCTGTTGGACTGGGACTCCCCCCCCCCCACACACACACACACACACACACACACACACACACACACACACACACACACACACACCGCTCTGCTCTGCTGCAGCCCCATCTCAGCCTCACACAAGAGGTCGAGTGGAGGAGAGACTCACCTCTCCAGCCGTTCCGCTAAAAATTCCTTTACCTGCTTCTCTGCTGCTCCTGAACACTCCTGCCTGAAGACACACACACACACACACACACACACACACACACACACACACACACACACACACACACGTTCATACCCCTTTCTTCAGTTCGAAGCTGGACTAGCAGCGCCTCATCTTTTCTGCATCCTCATTGCACTTTGCCTGGTGCAGAAGAGCCCAGTGTCCAAACCCCCCCTCTACTCCACTCTCCCTCGCCCTCATGGTGACGTGCCTTCCTGCCCACCCCACTCAGACCGTCTGGATCCTGCCTAGTCATATGGTAGACTGTAGCAGTGGCGAAACGACAGGCAGGAGCAACATTTGTGCCCGTGTGTGTTCAAACCACCCTCTGTGCTGCCAGGGCGGTGAGGTGACTATGCTTTTATTTGTCCATTGTGTAGGTTCCACATCTGAGGGCTTACTCATGTACATGTGTTTATAGCAGTCAGATTTCAAATATTATGGATGACTTTAAATAGAAGGTTTTAGTCTGTAAGGTTTATTTATTTTATTTGTGGGGAAATCAGTGAAAGTGAAGATTTCTTTGTGTTAGCTCTTGCCTGTGGATTCCTCTACTGGACTCAAATGCATCAATTTCTCACTGAGAGATCACCCAGTCTTCCACCAAAATGGGATGAGAAAAACAAACACACTTAGCATCTCATCAATTTTGGCCATCATCTTCCTCATGGCATCCATCAACATCATCATCGTCATCATCATCATCATCATCATCTTCTTCCTCCTCCTCCATTGTCCTTTGTCGCCCTTTTTCTTTTCTTTTTTCTTCCTACTGTCTCTTCTCATCCTCCCCCTTGGCGGCCTCCCATGGTCACCAGGGCTCTGTTGATTAAGCTGAGAGAAATTGGCTGTCCTGGACCCAATAACCCCTTTGAGCCGTGTGTGTGTGTGTGTGTACGTGTGTGTGTGTTGCTAGCTGTGCTGGGAAGAATGAATGAGTGAGGGAGAGCGAAATAGAGGGGGTGAGAGAGAGAGAGAGAGAGAGAGAGTGGGGGCTCTGGCTCTGGGGTCTAGTGAGGGTCTCCTGGTAATTGAAAAGCTGGGGACGCTTGCTCTACGGAGCAGTGTGACCTCTAATTGAGAGGCAAGCGATTGATTTCTCCAGCGTGAGAGAGAAAGAAGGCGTGCTGGGCAAGTGGAGGAGGAGGGGAGACAGGAGGAGACTGAAAAGGGGGGAGGGGTACCGTAGACCAAACCACACAGACGAGAGGGAGAGAGAGAGATAAAGCATTCCATCAGAGGAGGGAAGCAAGGTTTGACCAGAGAGAGGTTTGGAGCAGGCAGGCAGATGGAGGAGGGGTGGCGGGATGGAGGGAGTGAAAGAAATGGGGATGAGGGATGAAGGACGAGAAGAGAAGAGAAGAGAAGTGCAACACTGCAGTAGACAGCAGAAAAAAAGAGCCAGTGTGCATTTTAGGTGCTGAGGAAATGATGGAGGGACAATCTGATTTTTCTCTCAGAACCTGTGTTAGCTGCCCTTAAGCAGCTTACTGTTCAAATCAAATAGTTATGTCCACTTCTCCCAAATGGGTGATTGATGCTGAGCTTGTTTACACACTGAAATGAGACCCTCTCAACCATACAGTCAGGAAGTGTATGCATTTGGAATCACTGAATCATTGCAAAGTGAAGTGGCAGCCAAGTCACAGCCGTAGCACTCATCTTTATTTTAAGGCCAGTCCCCCGCCTCAGTCTCGTTTGGACTGTTGGTATAACAACCCCTTAATCTGTGCAAACAGTGGAACAAAGTACAGAAAGACAAGGAGTATACACATGCTTCCATTAAACAAGTGATCAAAAAACAAAAACCTACAGTCAAACACACCAGTGCTTCTGTATGTGCCATGCAACAGCAACCTCTGCGATAGCTCTTTGACAGGAATCATTCAATGCCTTGGAATGTAATAACCGCTTGTTTGCCTGGTCTCTTGTTTTTGTGAAGACCCTGCTGGTCTCCGTTTACAGTAGATGTGAAGTGTTTCAAAAGACTGCAGCACTGAAGATGAGGCTAGGCTTTGATTTGTGTGCTTACACTGAATGTTACACTGTTAATGATGTACATATAGTTGAGATGTGTGTCAGTACTGACAAATAAATTTATTTTGAAAAGACGATGTTTTGTTTGTGCTTTTTGTTTTTGATAATCCAGCTGATATCATTGAATAAGAAAAGGGTTCTACTATCAAAAGGTTTAATTAAAGGTATTGCATATTTTGGCACAAGTGCTATCCTGAAATGAAACAGTTCCAACAAAAATGTTCAATGTACTTGCTGAATTTTATTTGTTTATGTGTTTTTTTACTTTCTTCAACCCCAAAAAGTGTCCCGTTTGTTCCCCTCCACAGCCTAACCTACTGGAGGTTGGCTGGGCATTTTTCAGATGCTCCTGCCCTTTCAGAAAAAGTCTTAGAGCGTTTTGCTCCTGTCAAAGGAAGCCACAAAGCTCTACTTTGATTGGCAGCCGGGGTTTGACTGAGGTGAGTGTGCAACTTGTGACAAAGACATATTTCTGAATGTCACGTCCTATCTCTGATCTGCCATCTTCCTATCAGGTAATGGAAAGCCAAATGGCATCGGATAAGACCCTTAATGCATGCCGGTGTCCTTGGCAACCGGGGCCGGGGAAGGAGCTGCAGGCCGTGCTGAGGGAAGAGCGCAGGAGTGGAGTTTGACAGGAATCACACCACACTAAGCCACTTAAGGAGCCTGAAAAGGTTGCTGGTTTCACCTGTCTGCAGGGTGGCAGTGGATGAGAGAGGCAGAGGGGGAGGTGAGTGACCCGCTGAATGTGTGTGTGTGTGTGTGTGTGTGTGGAAGAGGGGGTTGCAAGAAGGGTCCCCCCATCACCACACACACACATACTGTCAGGGAAGGGAGGGACTGGAATGCTGATGCAATTCAAGATTATCTTCCACCATCTTTTGTTTCAGGGTTATGTTAGAGCATGAGCATGGAGTCTTGCCAGTGTTTTTATATCACACTAATTGCACTATCCATGCAATTCTTGGCTAATAGTTTTAGCTTCAGCTAATAGTTTAACTTCCTTTTAATCAACACATCTAACAAGATTAGTTTGTGTCAGGTGCTCAGTTTGCTGATAAATCCTCAGACATGCCAGGCAGGTTGTTAGGGCATCTAAAAGTAATCTCTCCCATATTCCTACTTCCATCTTATGAAATGATATACATGAATCAGACCTTGATACAAAGTGATGAATCAAAGCTGTTTATTTGATATTAATAGCAGAATATACAGCACTACCATTTGATGATAGTGGGAATAAAAAGAATAACGGTACAGATAGGGTTGAACCAAATGAGAGCATGATCAAGACAGAAACACTAATATGTGCAATGGGAGGGTTCAATGAAGGAACAGCAAATCTAATAGTACACACACGCACACACACAACTGAATCCTCTGGGGAGGGACAAGGGATTTTCTGCCACAGTCTTAAAGTGCCCAATACATCAACAACTTGAACAATATTGAAAGCTCCAATGTATGCAGTCATTTCAACATGTAACACTGACACTGATAGTTGTATTTTTCATTACCGTTAATGTTTTTTTTTGTCCTTTTTTTTCTTTTTATTCTGAAACACAGCTAATAATATTGCACAGATGAGAGGTGTCCTACCTTGAATGCAGGGGTTCATACACAGAGCTTTTTTTGTAGAATTCAGACCCAGTGTGCACTGAAAACGGAAAGTAATAAACACTGACGGACATGCAAACAGATAAGATGTCTGTCACATTTGTCTCGGACATGCAAACAGATAAGATGTCTGTCACATTTGTCTCGGCTGTGTTTGCCAGATGTGGGAATGTTACTAATGCAGTCCAGTACTTTCTCAGTACTCAAATTCATAAATCTCCAAATTAGTAATGATGTACTTTAAGACATGCCAGAATGTTTAAGAATGTCCATTATAAGATAGTGTGAGATAGTGTGCTAGGCAGATTTGATTTGATTTTAGTCCTGGAATATAAATGGATCACTTGGACATGTATTGTTTCTTCCTTCAAAATACTTTACACAAACATGGTCCGTTATGTTGCTTACTAAGTTTGGATTCAAACTGCACTAGGTCCAATTTTAGACACTGCGTTTTTGCTGTTGTTAATTTTTACATTTCAGTTTGCAATGTAACACACCATCCTTTTGAGTTCAGCTAATTAAATAAATCTCTTCAGGACAGGGTAAACAATCGAAGTTATTATCAGGGAAATACATTAAAACGCATATTTATAGTTTATATGACATGATTGTAGCAGATTTATCCAAGATTGACCATCTGGTGATACTACCGGCCTTTCTCTAGTGGGCTTTGTTTTGTCGTAAAAATCAACCAGAGATAAATCAGACACTTGTCAATTCAGTATGGACTCTTTTCTGTGATTCTTTATCAAATTTTTCCAAACAGATTTTCAATTCATGAGGACAAAATGTTAAGGATACAACCATGGTGATTTCTTTATTTTGGTACACATTAAGTGGAAGAACATTTACTCTGAATAGTTGTCTCTCTTTGAGCATAGGTGGATTGGTAGTGAATAATGTTATAATTTAACACCAATACTCCCATCAACACTTTAGTCAATGCAACAAAAATACCATACTTAAAAAAAAGGAAAAAAAAGAAAAAAAATAGCACTTTAAGAAAAAATAAAATTCTTACGAGAAAATGAATTGGAAAAAAAAGACATTAGTACAATTTTTTGCTTTTGCAAAATTAAAATGAAAATCACTTTTCACTTCATAAAATTTGAAGTTGCCCTACCAAAAATTATATATTTGAAATGGGTATGACTCCCTCTGTGTTAGTTAGTTAACATGTTGAGCTGCTTCATAACATGGTTCTCAATGATTAGGTTGCTCTTTGAAATGCTCCAAATGTGTGTCCCATAGATGGTTGTGTGGTTTTATGGTATAGTGGCCAAGCAAATAGTGTGAGTTGTGCCCCCTTGGGCGGCCACAGTGGGAGTTTGTTTGCAGATCTCTCAGTGTCTACTCCAGAGAGACTTCAGCTTTGGTCTTTTGCGGCATTTGATGATGAGCTCTGCTCACAGATGTGAGCTTAGCACTGAGACAGAGTGAGGTGGTGATGCATGAAGAGATTGTCAGACACAGCACAGTCTGTGACATCAGGGAGTTTGAGGCCTAATGGAATCATCTGGAAAACGAAGACATGAGCTATCCTTGGAAAAATACAAAAATTATAATAAAGAAATGAGTGGAAAAAGAACTCTATGAATGTTGTGGCTCAGGATAAATGTGTTTTGCGCAACATAAAACATATTTTACAGATGTCTATATCCATCAGATGCATAATTTGACACGATCTAACAAAGACCCTTTATTGTGGCCGCATGATGGTATGCGGCCTGTTCATCTTTAAAGAACCACCTTATCCTTCAACATGGTTTTTCATGCTGTGTCTGACTTTGGAAGGTAGCTTGGGTCAATATATACACAACTGAGCTGCACTCGTATAAAAACATAAGTTCCAGGCTAACATGCAGGAATGATGTCCTCGGAGGTGTCAATGAAACAGAATAGTCACAAGGCATTAAACTGTTAGCTAACCGTAAATACAGTCATGCAGAAAACTGGGGCTACAGCACTGATTGGCAGTTGCTACGTGTAATGCTACAACTTAAACACAGAACAGGAGAGGATTCCTCCAAAACAGAAACAGAAAAGGGGAAATATGGGAAATGGATAAAGCCTAAGTGGTATCGTAACAGTGATTTCCTCTATCACAATATGAAAACTGTAAACTTGAGGCTTACTCTGCAACCATTCCAAAAACCAAAAGACAGAAGGAAAAAAAATACCAAGCAAAGCTTTTTCATATACTCAGCCATCCCACTGAAACAAAAAGTACAATAAAAAGAATTAAAGACAAAGAACAAAGAAAAAGAGCAAACAGCATAATCCTCAAACCACAAAAGATGAGAAACTTGACACATTAGCAAGGGGAGACAAGCATTTTTTTGTTGTTTTTTTTTTTCTTTTTTGGTAAGCGCACCTCTTCAACTATTACAAAAAATCACAACTTAAAATGTATAAAGCATTTTTCCATTGTTTGTGTCATAAAGTCACAGTTACCAAAAGAAGAGCAAGTGAATAATTTATTACATACGCTATATTAACATTACCCTAAACACTATTATCTATGAGGTATATCTGAGAACATTTGGTAAGGAAAAGCACGGTCTGCGCTAATGTCATGCCACAAATTGATCTTTTTTTCCACTTATTTAAAGCTTTGCAACCATTGAGAAGAGAGAGATAGAGAGAGAAAGACAGAAAGGGGGAATAAGACTAACTTTAAAGCCTTTGGTATAGTCTTTTTTTGTTTTTGTTTCCTTGTTCTTTGCATGATTGCATTGCAAAGCACCACAAAGCCGCGAGCACGTTAGCAAAGGTGTGCGCCGGCCTGTCAAAACACTGAGGTATTCACAGGGATAGAAATGTCAGAGAGGTCTAGACTTCACTTTGGTTCAAGCAAGGCACTCGTCCCGTGGTTAGCTCATCCTTTGCTATGAAAAACGCTCTCTACGTCTTTTGTGAGGCAGGCTCCTTTTTTTTTGTCAAAGAAAGTAATGCAGTCAGAGGAGGGGAATGCACAGAATTTGGTTTAATAGGTCATCTCAGCTCATGCACCACGTGTCAAGTTCCCAGTTGAATGTTCAATAAGTAGCTTCAGTGTGCGTACTGAAACTTTACATTAATATATGCCAAATAGTACATGAAACACCTGTGGCAGCACATGATGATGTACGTTGTTACACATGACATACTACTTGAACAGCTAGTGAGAGCCCCCATTTAGGGTACATCAGACGTCTTTAACAGGAGGGAATGATTAGTGTAAGGAACAGAAGGAGCAGTGAGAGCAATCCTAGTGGAATTCTAGGAACTGGACTGAACTAGATCATCACAAACAGGAGCTCATGTCTTCCAGAATGGACACGTCCTCACCACAGCCTCTGGTTTGGAACAGGAAAGGGGGGTTCTTTGGTTTGCTTTGGACATGTTTGCACTGAAGCAGAAAGCACTATTGAGATGAGTCTTCTCTGGGGTGTCCAGCTATGACTTCAAAGTGTACAGCCTGAAATCAACACTTTCACAATTTGCTTAATTCAATGTAAAATAATTCTGAACCATGAACTTAATGAATAAGTGCAGTAGTGAGTGACAACTGATTGTAAGCGTGCCATTCACCCTGACTGAACTAAAAGAGTTTAATAAATGGGTCAGAGCAGGTGTAGTGGGCCACCCAGTCCTCTACATCAGTGCAAATGTGTTTCTTTTGAGGGTAAGTAGTATTTGGTTGCGCAGCTCTGTTTGGGTGGTGAGGAACATTCTGGATGACATGGCTTTGAGCTTACATCACAACATCCCCAGCAACTTCCCTGGCCACAAAGTATCTTTATGGGAAGAGGGAGGAAGTGTTACAGAGCTGGAAAGAGATAGAAAAAGATGAAGAAGGAGAGAAAAAGACAGTGTGACATTTATCATAAATGAAAGCATGGGTCAAGCGCAGACCGTACTAGAGAAAAAAAAATCTTTGGTATCTTTGGTTTCATCAACACGATTAAAATTACAAATGGAAAAGTCAGTGAGGTAGCCTCTTTGGTTCTCACTATAGAAGTAGAAAGGTTTTTTTACACACACACAAGTCAGTCTTGGAAGCAGCTAGTTTTTTTTAAGGGATTCCTCTGTTTTCCTTCTACGAGTGAAGCGATGAACATCCTCTCAGCAATCGCAGTTATCTTTGGTGTGTTTGTACTCATCTCAGTCAACGCGTGGCCCTGGCTGACCCGTGTCACAAACATCAGTCAGAAATTCATTGCTTGTCCGTCAATGGCCAACAAACAGTTTGCAAAAAAAAAGGTCTCTCAATAGAACAGCTAAATCACCTCTAGAGTACAGATGCAGTGCCTTCTCAGTTTCCACAGGAGATTATTTTGATTCGGAAGCAAATGAACAGAAACAAATCAAAGGAAGATCAAACTAAATTCTCAGTAAATTCGTGACATGTAAATTACAGCTTTCTACTGACACGTCTAAAATTTGAACATTCACTCTTTTCATTAAGTCTAAAGGAAATGAAATACTCAATCTGTTGCTTTTTAAAGTAAAGCTAACTAATAATAAATTAACAGGGGGAGACATAAGCACTGCATCTTTGATGCACTAACATTCTTAAATACCCATAAATATTCATTCAAACAATTACATCTAATTAAATAATATTAAATAATTACGTTTTAAAAAAGCTATGCTTGTGTACTAGCACATTTTGTCATAAATAAATAAGTCTGACAGTGTCAAACACTTAAAGAAAGACAAAAAATGTAAACTTTGGCAAGCTAATCAGGATAAAGGGTTTCAGGGGAGTTTTGGTCATTTAAATTAATGTTCAATCATAGCAAATATAAATTACATAAATAAAATTATAGCAGACAATTGTACATAGGCATTGGCAAAATAAAAAGTAAGTACTAAGACAAGCAATGAAAACCTCTTTGTTTTGGTTTGATTTCATATCCATGGTGGGCACATGTTCCTCAAGAGCAGACTGCAGTGAGTGAATGGAGGAAGGGCCTCCTTCTCCGCTACCAGGCCTCTGAAGGCGCCAAAGGGCCTGGAGCAATGAGGCTCTTTGGACTAAAAGCTATCAAGAGTGAAGACTATAGGATAAAGCTATTCGACCGATAGTTGAGCAGTTTTCTTTCTCCTCAGCTGAAGAACTTGTGGGGTTTTTTTTGTCCATTTTTTTGGCTTTTTTCAGTACTGTGACTGGGGGAGAGGGAAAGACTACTTAAGTCTTTTTTGTTTTGTTCTTGAGAGAAATTGAACACGTCATGGATGTGCCTTTTGAACACCTGACCCTTGTAACCCACTGGAGGGCCCACACACAGACATGAGAGAGGGGATTCAGTCCTCTGCACAGGATGAGCTGAAAACAGGGCAAACAGAGGATGGAGGATGGCTGGATGAACTCTCTTTCAGACAGACTGGAATCTAGTCCATCTCTCTCAACGTGGCTGTATTGCTCTTCCATAACGTTGCATCTTTGGTTTCAGTGTATCTTTGCATTTGTGTAAGGGTGCTATTTGTTTAAGAGTCTTAAATAGTGTGAATGGACGCCATAAATTCCTTCATCCATAACCACTAGATCTTTGATGTGAAACCTGAATAGTGTGATGCTACTGCTGTGTAAATCTGTGATTCTACTCTGTGTGTACATGTGACCTTAAACTATGCAGTATGAAAAGCTAAGCTGATGTGATATAGAAGTCTTTTTTAGCTCATACCAGAAGCATAGGAATAGTGTGTGTGAATAACGTGCCGTTTGCTAGTCGAGGTGGGTTTGCCCGAGACACAGGAGTGTGCTTTCGTTATCTTTGGTACGCGGTTTTGCTGAAGCACACTCTCTGTGTCCCCGAGCATGAAAAGCTGAATTGACAAGTTTGTCAGGCCCAAGATTTGCAGTGCTGAGCGCGTGGAGAACCGAGGTAGTCTGTGTGACGTGCACGAGAGCAGCTGAATCCCTGGACCCCATGTCTGTGAGCAGGCACACTCCACAATTAATCACACACACAAACATCACATCCACCCACACAGGTGCGTTTCCAGGGTCAGCATACGCATGTGTGTGCGTGGTGTGTCTCTCTTGAATGGACTTCAGGCTTTATCACGGGTAAGGGAGCAGGAGAGGGGGGAACTGCTGTAGGAATAAGTTGTGGATCTTTGGTATTGTAGCTGATGAGGTTTTCGTTGTTCTTTTCCATTTTTTGGTGAAAAAACTGCATAGGCACACGTTAAAGACAATCTTCAACTTTTGAGAGACCCATTATTTCTGCCTTAGGAAGCAGCTGCCACCGAGGACACCGCTTCCACACGTGTTTAACCCTTTTAGTCCCAAATCTGCTTCCCCCTTTCCAAGTCCCTGTCGCGTCGGGCGAGAGGCGAAGCTACCCCTCCGCTCTGCCAGCGACCGCATCTCCCTCCTCTTCCTCGGTATCCTCGCTGTTATAAGTTTGCTTTCTCTTTATAACAGTTTCTTTTTGAAGTTGTAGAACAGTTAGGTGCAGAAAAAGTTTCTTTGGTTTCGATTTGTCAATAAATAGAAAAAGTCTCAAGTGTCCATTTCAATCATCCGTCCAGCCTTTGGCTTGCTTCTACATCATGAAAACCTGTGTTTCAAGGGGAAGGGACTAACCACTGGCTCACAAGTTTTACTATGTGTGTGTGTTTGTGTGTTTGTGAGTGTGTGTGTGGTGGTGGTGGTGATGGACAGATGGCAATGTGGCTGTGAAACAATGATGTTCCATTAAATCCGGCAGCAGAGACAGGCAGGAGCTCCTATATTTACATTTGATTTGTGAGAGAGGTTTGGTTTGGTTTGGTCAGTAGTGAACTCATTCAGCATTAAAACAATACTGAAAGCGATGAGCCAGGGGTTTGCTTATGAGAGTAACTGAACGCCCAGTGCCCTGGTCCGGAGCAGCCCTGTTTTAAGTTTCATAGGCTCCAGGAAGGTCTGCACCAACGAGGGCCTCTGGGCGCCCAGCACTCCCATCATCCTGTGAGCCTGCTAGAGATGAAGCTGGCAGGCATCGTCTTTGAGATTGTCCTCTTTTTCAGTGATAAAGGCCCTGATTCGCCCAACCAGTTCAATCCCAGCAGGCTCTCGTTTTGGTTATCTGTGGTCATGGGGTGTCAAACAAAAGTTAATATGGGATGTTTAAGTGATTAAACACGAGATGATTTGGTGAGTGATTGTTTTGAGTTGTTTAATTTGTGTGTGTGTGTGTGTGTGTGTGTGTGTGTGTGAAAATATATATTGTTTGCTATCCTGTCTGCAAGTGTGTGTGTGTGTTTGTGTTCTTGCATGTGCGGGGAGGATGCTGTGATGGGTGTTCTTCAACTGCTTCTTAAAATTGGCGTCCTGAGTAATCTAAGGAGTGAAGAACGATCTGCATGGAGCAGCCCCAGTTCTATTGCAAATGAAATGTGCTTCAAGATTGTGCTCATGTAACTAAGCCGTCCACTAAAGCCTGGTGGGACAGAACAGTCATAGCGGTCGCTATATTCTGTTCAAATTTTGTGTGCGTAAGTATGTTTGTGTCTGCAAGTTGTGTCATTGGGTATATATGCATACCAGCTGTTTAAAAATAGGGCAAATTTGTGCTTGCAAACTTGCCATTGTCTGGCATTGGGGAAATTGGAACTACCTTGATATATCAGTGGCCACCATTAAAACCTTTGGCAGCCAATTAAAATACAGCTATATAGCAAGTAATCAAATCCTCTGAATGATAGCCATGTATTCACTGTGTAGTACATTACACTATATAAATATATAGTATGTATAGAGATCTAACTAATTCCTAATCTGTGTTTGTCCATAATCAATATTCTCTGATGTTTATGAAGATCCCAATCATGTACCTTAGAAAATCAACAGAGGTAATGTAAAACAATCATAAGAGACCTGAACATGAATGGAGATTCATCAAAGGTAGATGAATTAGCCAACTGAAACTGATTTCATCTATGTCTGTTTTGAGACTATTGTGACCAAAAATAAAAGATGAGAATGGATGACAACCAGCCCTTTGGTGAACAGGATCAGTCTGAGAAAAGTTTGGAATATTCAGTCATATCTATAATCACTTAATGCACTTAAATATTCTGATGCAATCCTTTGCATGGCATCAATTCTGGGAGAAACAGAAATACCTCTCCCCAACACCAGTGGGAATCATTGTGGGTTGTTTGGACTGGATGTGTATATGGATGATGATGTGCTTTTGTCATGGGTTTGTAAGTCAGCTTGCTTTTTGCTACAGCGTGCCAGTGATCAGTCCCTTCCCCTCCTTCTCCAAAGGATTTTTTTCTTTAAAAAAAGGTTGGTTTTGAGTGGTCCACCCATCCCTGGCATACTGACCATTACATCCCACCCTCTACCCCACCCCAGCCCCTCCGCACACCTTCCCCTTCCACCCATCACCCCCACCCATCCTCAGCACCACCCCACCCCTACACCCACCCCATCCCCCCACCCCCTTTCCCTCCCATCACGCTTTGGTACAAGTGCTGGAGGCGGAGGAGTTGCCTCCTGGACTTCCCTCATCCATCCATTTGTCCAGGCTGCGCCTGCGGGCGTTCATGAAGAAGTTGCTGACGGTGCTCAGCTCCAGTCCCAGCTGCTGGGAGATGGTCAGCTGCATCTCCTTGGAGGGACGCTTGTTCTCCTTGAAGATGGCCAGCAGGGTGCGGCGCTGGAGGTCAGTAAAAACCAGGCGGGATTTCTTTGGTGTATTGCTCCTGTCCTTGCTTGGCTCTTGCTCTTTTCGTTTGCATGCTGGGGGAGGGGACAGTAAACAAGACAGACAGGAAGAGAGACCAGGAAGAGAGTTAATGTCACAAACCACAATTGTTTCCAGACCTTTAACTGATGACTGGCCAGTCAAGAGACACATTTGTTGGCCTTCTCTGTTTACAAAGTGGAAATAACAATCATGTGTTCGGAGGCAGCTATGATGGAAAACCACACAATCAAACAGTCAAATGTCTGATCACGGGATATTGACTAAAGTATCACTTGATATAAAATGTAACCCAAGGCTGGGATCCATTGGCATCCACTCTTTGAGTTGATGGATGTCCAATAGCCACATTCCCAGCAGCATAAGCTCTGGGTAAATAATACATTACACCCCGTGTGTGTGACACATAATGCTGAGCCTAACCAGCCCACTGGGTATTACCACTGGGTTTGATCATCACCTGTATTACCTCCAGACATACTTGGCCTCTCCGACTGTCACTGTCTTAATACTGATGTTCTAAGAACATAATGGTTTTCCTAAAGGCGGGTATAGTTTGCTGATGGAGTGAAACGTTACTGACACTTTCATTCTTCCAAATTCTCTTTTGTATTCCTGAGTTGCAATACTTTTGGGAATTCTTTGGTTAAGTTGTTTTACTGAAGTTTTTCATACATTTAATTCATCAAACATACATCCAACATATCTACAAGTGACAAAAGGAGACAGAATAGCTTAATGCCAAGGAACAGTCACATTTATGTGTAGAAAGAATCCTCTTCATCTAAGCAATCAGAAACAAGCAAGCATGCAAGCCATGCAACCCATCATGCACATGCTAATATGCTTATTGCTGGCCCTCAAAAAGCCCACAACAAAATATATATTTAACATCATTTGAACAGCACTGTGCACCAAAGTCTGTCAAGCAGACATTCAACAGACACAAACAACATATGGGCGGCTTAGTACCCTCGATATGTCCCACACAGACAAGCCCTTAGCTGTTCTGTTCATATATTCGTTGTTTGTGCTTGTTATTCGTGTGTGCGTGTGTGTGAGAGAGTGATTGAGTGAGTGATAGAGAGAGAGAACGGGAGTGCGCAGCACAGGAGCTGGCCTAAGAATTTGATTTGATTACCTCCTTGAATTAAGTATGCACAACTGAGACCGCACAAGATCGATCGAAATCGGGTTAAGTACTCAATTGAGTACCAAACTATTATGTAAGAGGAAACTGTCCGCCGCTGGGTGTAAATAAGCACACAGTTCGCTATAGCTTTTTGTTGCTGTCTGTGCGCCCTTGCGATTGCGAGGCCTGCAATACACAATCACCGCCATTTTTACTTCGTAATTCCGGTTTCGAGATTAATTCCATGGGTGCCTAAAGAATCACCTTCACTAGCCCACTGCTCCATCCAAGAGCATTCATCTCAAACCAGCCTCGTAGCAGTAGGGCTGCAGGAGTGGTTTGACTCTAGTCTGTCTTTTAGATGGCGCATTTTGAAAAGGCCAAGTTAGATCACCTCCCCTGAGCTTTTCCAGCGTTTTTGTAGTGCAGTCAAACTAAATCTTTGATGGAATGCAATGAATACCACTGCTTCAACACTCAACATTCATAATTCATGTCCAGCGAAACACAAAACAAGCTCAGATTTATTTCTGCTGTCCATGGTGCTGAACCATGATATTTCAAGGAGCACCAATCGCCGTTTATTTCCTGCTGTTTCACAGGTTGACACATTAATTTAAAAAGTTTGGGATTCCGAATGACTCAACGATTGCATGAAAAATAAAACTCCAATATGTAGCTATGCCTACAACCTGCCCTGCAGGTAAATGAAACACGTTTGCCATATTTAATCTTAGGGTTGTTTACTGATTAATAAGGGCGTATACTTCTTTGTTGGGCGTATACCGTTGTTTTTTAAATACGCGTTAATGTTTTGAAAGACTATGTAAATCAAGATAAATACAGTTATTTTCCAATAGGTGGCAGCATTTACTGTTTGACATGCCTGTGTTGTAATAGGAGAGGTAAGCGCCATTCCGACAACCTTTGAAGCCTTAGGAAACAAAGTCGGCCTCCTGGTGACATACGATCTGTAATACTATGCCATTTTTTTTCAATCACGCATTCGCCTGTTGGCTGCATAAAGTGCATACAACAAACTGATCGAGGTTAGATCTTAAAATCATGCCTACGCTGATTCAGGTTGAATTCCAAACAATGTTCAGCAACGTAAGTAACCGTTGCAAAACTGTGAGGGCTGTTGACCTTTCACAGCAAAACTGGAGGTATTGGGCTTTTTTCCATAGACCTGTCCTTATAAGCAAGTTGGTTTCGGTTTAGGGATACAAAACCAGACGACTATTTAACATTACTATTATTTATTATGGAAAATTAAATGCATTCCTGAGAAGAGAAGACAAACACCATCGCTCTATACTTAGTCGGATGGTTGCAAAATAAATCATTATAAGATGCGTCATTAAACTTCTTATCCTTATGAAGTTATCAGCCCAGGGAAGCTTTTCAAAGGCTCCTCCGTAGTGTCAGACATGTCTTATTGCAATTTTACCAATAAATAACCGACTGAAACTCAAATGCCTTGTTTCTTTCTCAATCCTAATATCATGTCTAGGCCATACTGAAAAAAATGATTGTGGCATTGTGCAATACAAAATATTGTCATCAGTCTACCTGCTGAAGCCAAGGAAGAAAATTGCCTTCCTTTTCCGGCAAAACAGTGAAGAGGACAGAGAAGACATGGCATTTGTTCGCTGACATACTGTATAACAAGAAGGACTGAATTACGTTTGGTCCTCACAGCAATGTTCGACGTATGATCAAAATCGCTCCTTTAATATTCAATGGGATTTAACGTTTCGATGGTGGGAAAGGGGTGGCAAGTTTGGGGTTTTCCAAAGGGGTAAGGTTAAATCAATAAGATCGATATGAGAGGTTTCCCTGGCCTTTCATCAAATGGATCTCTCTCTTTCTCTTTCTGTCTCCCCCCCTCCCATGGTTGATGTTTCTTCTCCGTCGAATGTAAATCAATGCACAGTCCGTCTCTAACCACACGGAGCCCAGAAAGTGCACCCTTGGTAGGGTCCAGTGAAGCAACATATATAACCGCAAAGCTGTCAGTTCGCTCATATCTGAGCATATTTGGTTTAGCTTAAAATGACTATTTCGAAATACATACTTTTTATTGTTTTGATCTAAGTGATGTAACAACCTACACAAACAACTTCAGTTTTACTGAGGAGACAGTCGCTATTGAACTGACAAATACAATATTCCACTATTACTTTGAGTGGGTTACACTCAAAATACCAAAGCACAACTTCTCTATAGCCCACACACATGTGCCCTTACAAATGCAAATAGACACATTTATGTATGTTCTGATATTGCTCATATGGTCATTGCCTGAGGAATGCTAAAAATAAAACACGGAACATAAGCTTCTGTCCTTCACGTCCTCTGCATCTTCCCTGTCTCAGGTGCTGAAGAGAGCTTGCTCTCTGCCTTGTGCTCCCTATGCCAGACCCTCTCCATTGAACAAAAGCCCTGCTGAAGGAGACCCTGAGAGGCAGTGAAGAGGAGGGGGAGGATCTACTTGCTGCTCTACAGGGGGTTTTAATGTATTCACATAAACAAGCCACTCACACGTGCCCTCACCCACGGGTCTCTGTGCAATAGTGATGTGTCATCCATGACTGCCCCCCAAGCACATAGAAGGGAACAGGTGAGAACAATACTGACATTCTTCTGCCTTCAAGTCAGATAGGGTATTGTTGACTATGGTCAAAAAATAGCTTTTAAAGCTGAATAGAGATTCTCCTTTTAAAAAAAGAGCTCAGACTACAAAAATCAATTCCACACATGAGTGCACTGTCTGTTGTTTTCACTATTACAGTTTTTAAAAGAAATCCTTAAAAGCAAAAAATCCACCCACCTGAATACACATTCCACATTTAATACAAGATGCCTACAAACCATGCTACAAAAGTGTCAAATACTTGTACGTGATGGTCTAATTCACTTCTGAAGGAAGGAATGCACAGCAAGCAAATGAAGAGCATCAAATGTGTTTTTTTGGAGTCTGCTTTGAAAGTTGGAACTGATACAGTTGTGATGTAGGGTGATTGAGGTTTGAGATCAATATTTCACCGCAAAACATGAGCTGCAATGATGATTCCTCTTGTTCGACAGAAATTCCTTGTGGAAACAGTCCAGACATTTTTCTGAAGCACAGTTCAGGCCGCCTGTCTGCTATAGAACCCATCTTTCTCTCTCTCTCTCTCTTTCTCTTTCTCTCCCTCTCTTTCCCTCTCTCTCCTTCTCCCCCTCTCCTGCTTGCTGACTTTCAAATGCAGTGATCGGATCTTAGTCAGTGCTCCCTCGCTCTCTCATAAGGGCCCTGTCACTTCCGGGAGCTGAAGACATTTAAAGCCACGGTGCTTCATTATGGCGCAGTGTGTGAATAAATGCATCTGGGTAAATGCATTATGTTTGCATGGTGGGCACTTAGCTGTGTCATTCCCCGCTGTGTGTGTGTGTGTGTGTGTGTGTGTGTGTGTGTGTGTTTGTGCGTGCGTGTGCGTGTGTTTGTGCGTGCGTGTGCGGACATCCTTAATGTGCGGCCCCACACACTTCCTGTATGCAAGTGAGGCTCTCGCAGAGAAATGAGATTCTGGGCTCATCATGCCGCCTGTGCTCTCTCTCGCTCTCCCTCTCTCTCCCTCTCTCTTTCTCTTTCTCTCCCTACCTCCCTCCCTCCCTCTCTCTCCTCTCTCTCTCTCTCTTTTGCTCACAAGTCTGTCTCTCTGTGTGTATCGGCTTGATTTTTTAGTCACCCATCCAAGGCACACCGTTTGCTTTGACAGCAGAACGAACATCACTTGATCTCTATCAAGGACTGCACAAAGGCAGTGTCTGTGTTTGCCTCACTTACACACACACACACACACACATAGTGAAACAGAGGCAAGGCTCTCTAATCAAATGGGATGGGGGAGGGGGGAGTGTTTGAGTGACTATAGGGAGAACAGTTGAGCCTATCCACACCAGTAACGATGATGACATCGGGAGTCCAAAGGTTTGTTACCAAACACACTTATCAACAGCGGCATGATATGGCCAATGAGAGAATGCACTGACACAGTGATGTTTTTGCTGTTGATGAGGAAATTGCCTCAGTATCAGTTTGGAGTAAAAGATTAAATCATGGATCTGTTTTTTCTATCTGAATTGAATCTAGCAGTGTAGCTACATTCATGTGTAGCAGTCAGATTTGATATCCCTATTTCACATAGGAAAGGATTATATATGTATTATATGGAGTTTCTGAATGTAAAATTAACTTGAACCCCAGTGTTCAACCTTATCTTTACAGGGAAATCAACCAAAATGAAAACAAAGTTGGTGTAAGGCTAATTACCCAGGAACATTATAAAGGCATTGTGACAGAGAATCCAGGTACTCTCTCACATCTACCCACAGTGGGAAATTAAAGCATCCAAGCTGTGTTCCACTGAGAAACGTGTAGTTGACAGAATGCTCTCTGCTTAGTAATAACTGAAATGTTTCATAGACCTAAAACACTAAAACCCTGCCTTCAAGTGAAGTTCCCACTGGTAACAGAAAGCAATACTTGGGAATTAACAATGATGCTGGCAGGTTTTACCAGTGCTGTTTATTTTAGTGTAACTGTCGGGTATGATGCTTAGTTTGCCTTTCAGTACACTGCATACCATAATATGGGGTCGTCATTACTATTTATTGTAGGGGAGAAATCACATTGAAATTATAATCTCATTTTCAAAGGAGCCAATGATCACGCTGCTGTCACAATTCGATGGTTCTCTAATCCTGGCACCCATCATCAATTCACAGTAGTGTAAATTACTTCAGCAACTTGCTTAGGCCTCAAAAAATGATAAAATAACACAGCTACAATATTAATGCCACAGTGGTAATGCACATACCATGATTATCTTCATGCCACTATATTATGTCACAATCTTAATGTACATACCATCAGTCACAGGTTAGTAATCAAGCTCTCTTGAGCCTTGTGCATAGCATTAAGTTCAGTGTTAGGGCATTTGTGACTGTAGTCTCTGTGCAAATGAGCTTTTGGTTGACCAGATTATAATGTGTTTTTAATACAATTGAGAGAAGGTCCTATGTACTTTCAGTGCGCTCACTCTTCCACTCATAGGCCACTGCCATGGTGTCATGTATTGCATTAGCCTAATGCAGTCTGTACAGGAAATAGACTTGACAACAACACATTTGAGTGCCCAACTGAATGAGAGCTACAAAAATAAAGGAAATACTGGATTTCGCCATTAATGACCGCGTTCTAGTTTGTGTGCTTCTGATGTGCCATTCGAAAACCATAATAGTCTATGTTCCTATTGTGTAAAAATATATACGTATATGCACATTGCTGTTCTGCATTTCTGCAATGAATAGAGCACCTGAGAAGCCTAACGATGACCTTGTGACATGGCACACTCATCATGTACGTTTATCACAAGCTTGGCTATTCACGCACAGCCATGTTGTTTCTTCAGGGGTACGCTAAATCCAGACGAAGGTCATCCGCGGCATCTATTCCTTGGGTACTTTCCCTCAGCTCTTAGGCTACTGCTCGACTCCGAGTGATCGTGACCGCGCTGCGTGCTCGCATCTGCACACAAATGATCGTCGAAAGCGATCCGTCACTCTAAAGCGTATGAAAGTGGGGACAGGCAGGCCGACTCGGGTTTGCTGGAGTCGCCTCAGTGCTGGGAAGAGATCTCCACCGTCAGCTTTACTGGAAACAGGCGAGATCGGGTTCCAAATCAATGCGCGCTGGGTCCACACGTTTGTGTTATTGTTGCCAGCATTAATGCTCTTTTAATCTTCAAGAGATTATCGGCATCGATCCATAGCTTCAGCTTCACATATTTGTTTTAGAAAGTGACATAACTAGACGAATGACGGACAGAGCGGCGTGTTTTATCTGAAATAAATTGTACGCCCTTGCATTTTGATCTTGAGATGGTTTATATGGTTTCTACATCATAGTTACATTTTTAACGAAACTGATATTTTACAAGCGTTGACGAAGAGCTATTGTAGGCTGGAGTGCGTGAAGTAAGCTAATTAAACAGGCCCTTTTATGTTTATCTGACAGCTTTTCGTAAATGAAAACCAATATGAACGCTTTACGCATGAGTTTTCTTATGCTACAGTTTCAAACTTAAACAGTGGGCTAGAAATTGTATGCTGAATTGAATACGCTTTATTGATTTAAAAGATATTTGATTTTGTTGATCTCGATTTGGCTGCATGAAGATATCTGACAGATGATTATCTTCTCTGTATACTAAACAAATTGGTGAAGGAATTAGGCTAACAAGACAGACACTAAAAACAAACTTTTATTAGATCCGACGCGTGTGTGCATTTATTTACCTTCATTTGCTTGTAGCCAGTGAGAGCCATGGTCTTAACCCTAGTTTTTTTTTTCTGTCTCAACAGGGCTGATTCTTAATGCCGCTTGTCCCTTTTCATCATTTATTTAGTCAAGTTGTTCCTACACACTGCGAGAAGAATAACAATGGTTTGGTGAAAATGAGTGCGCTCCTTGATTTGAGGCACCCTGAGGTGGCAGTCCGGCCTGATTGCATGTCGTGTGAGAGGAATGGGCTGGAGTCGAATGTCACGTTTGATTTGACTAAATTATTAGCACAAGGGCAGGGCCATTTTCTCTGGTGAAACCATGCGGTGACAAGACACCTGCACCCTTCTCTGAAGAAATACGCCTGAGCATAGCCATCGCCCGATAACTTAAGTCACTGGCCTATTACATACACAATGGGTGCCATGTATACATTACTCAGCAACGCATACATTAATGTAATCAGTGCAAGATGTAGTCGACAGCAATGTAAACAACGGTCTAACTGTTCGTTTAAATACACGCAAAAATACAATATAAACAAAAAGTCTTTTTACTTCTATTGTTTAAAATTCTTGCAGTGAAATGGTTTTATTTGGTAAAAATATTACTTTCCATAAAGGCACACAAGCTCAACGCCCCACTTTCCATTTTGCCTAGTTAACCCAAGACAAGGTGACGTTTTGTGCTGGAGCTGTGGGTCACGCCGTGATTTCTATCAATAATTCATAGAGGTTCTGCAGCTTCTGCTCTTCTTTTCAATTCCCCTGCCTCGCCGATCACATAATACCTTCCCCCAGTGCTCCGGCCGCAGACTTTACCGCCATCTGTAAGATTCAGATCCTACGGGGAAACGCTTTCCCAAACCTTTCACTATTGCGTTCGTGTAGCAAACTATCTAGCTGGTTTCATTTCACATTTTTAAGATTCTGACACGCTTAATCAACTCATGTTAAACAGTTTATACCTAAAAACCTTGAATCTGCAATTGTAATTGTACGTGGAAACTGACAACGCGACATTCTATATATTTTTCTGGTTCGAATTTTGAGGAAATGTGCAATGTGGTATAAAAGTGACCTTGAATTGCAATATGTTTGATGTGGATAATGTGGATGATGTGGCTTATACTCGCAGTGTTTGTACGCATCAGACGCAGTCGACTGTATAAACAAACTTGCACCTCTCATTCACAGGTCATGTGTGCGTAAAACCTGTTTTGAATTATAAATGCAACTAACTCCTCATATGGTTGGTTTGTAGTAAATCTTGAACTACTTGGTCAAGTAAAGTAGGCTACATGGTACACATGTGCTTGCAAATTACAGAATAGTATAATTGTTATTAGATAAGCATGGGGTGGTCATTTAACATTTTTGTAAGAAAATCCCTATCAGGTTCTTTCAGCAACATTACCACTAAGTCATACAGGAAGCAACTACATACTTGTTATAAGCTAGTGTCGATTGTTTTTGATATATTTGATGTCGATCATGAACGATTAGATTTCCAATAATTTGGAACAACAAATTGTGTTCAATCAATACAAAAAGACTAATCTAGATTTAGCATCGGGGGCCTTTCTCCTCTAGAACAAAAGAAGACCGTATTGATGGTAATAAATTTGATCGCTAGAGGGGGCAACAACCTTACAGTATAGATACGAGGGTTCCAACATCGCAGGTCTTCTGTCGGGATAATAGCCTTTACCATCACCACAATCCTTCTCTACACTCACCGTCCCTCTCTTTCATTATCCCCTCCTCTCTCTGGCTCTCATTTTCTTAACCCCTCTCAACATCTCATGCACAGACGGCTTTCATTTTACAAGACTAAATTTCTCAGACCTCTCGGGAGAGGCACAAACTTGCACAGATTAAGTGATTGTTGTAGCCGTGGCTATATGAATTTCAGCATGCCTTTTTGAAAACAGCTGAATTCTGCTTTTAAGATAAGCATATGTTTTCTGTTGAATGAATTAAACTGCACACACTAACAAAACACCCCGATACTAAAATCGGCCAGACACATGGAAACACAGGGAATAGTAGCCTCTAAAACGTGCATTTAATGACCAAAGATTCAGCAGGGCTTTGTTAAATAGCCTACATGAATAAACATTACATCTCTTAAGTGTAACCCATTTTTAAGCTCATCAACTGTTTTTACCTCGTCACTAAAAAAGTGCTCTCTGGCGCATTTATTAAGAAATAGACTATTATCCAAATGTGCGAGAGAAATTTACAATCATTAAGCAAACACTCCTTTCAGGGGAGAAAATTATTAATTCAACTGTCATTAATATTGATCGCAATTATTGACCAGTAGCTGGAAACACTGTAAGTGAAAATAAATTTCTCTCCACCGAAATGTAACTCACTTGGTGAACTCTGTTTTAGTGATGAGGAGAATAAAGCTCGGCGTCGTCAGCGGCGGAAGAGGAATGTTTTTAAAGAAGATACCTTGTCTTACCTGCAAGCCGTAGGGCCGACATCCTCTGAAACTCGGGTTCCTGCAGCCATTTCCACATTCTCCGAAACGTTTCCCTTCCCGATTTAAGTTTACTCCAAGGTTTGGGGTTTCTTAAGAGGTCGGAAAGAGTGCCCTGTGAGCGACACAGCACCCTCTGCGCGAAGATTGCCTGCGGGATGCTGTATCGCTTCAGTTCGGCTGTGATCCTTTGTGCGACTTCTTTGGTGTTTATTTCTTCCAGCTGCCCCGAGTTGTTACCTTGTGTTCCAGAGGAGGAGGGCGGTCTGTCCCGGTTAGAAGCCAACACAGGCCCGTGGGATTGAGGGTGGCCCGGATGCCCTGTGTGGTGCATCCCGTTCAAATGTGGCATCATACCTGTCGTTGGGCCACCGAGGCCTCGTGAGAGATGTTGATCCCCTCTGGCCAGCATGGCAGTGTGGGCATCAAAGTTGGAGCTAAGCATCTTGTCATGCCCATGTGTGCCATAGTTATGGAGGCTTTGTTGGGTGTTGTGTATGGAGCCCAAACCGTTACTGAGGGGACTGCTGGCCAGGGGGGATAAACTCTGACCCATCCCGGACATGTCCTTATGATAGGGGCTATAGAGGTTGTTCATTGCTGGTAAACCCCGATCGTCCCGCATCAGCGTAAAACTCCCGCTTACGTTCCCAGAGAGACGCTGGTGGTGATGGTGGTGGTGGTGGTGCGGATGGTGGAATTTGTCCGAAACTGTAGAGATGGGCGGTAAGGGTTGCAGTGGAGTTAACGTGGTGTAGGTACCGCTCATCCCCATCCCGGGAGGGGAGGTGTCGCACGGCATACTCATGGCGTGATGGAGCGGGAGAGACAATTCTGGTCGGTACTCTCCGGCTCCGTCCAAAATCGTTGCCATGCTGGACACCATCGCGGTCCGCGACGATGCCGCAGCCAGATCCTGATGTATCCGCAAGGAAGCCCCCGTGTTCCGATTGTGATGGGGGCTATGACTGTTCATCAAATCATGCTCATGGCTTACTCCACCATGAAGATTGCCAATGCTGTCCATTGTCATCTCTGGGTTCATGGCGTAAGCATCCAAATCCTTGGCCAGGCATCGATAGGCGTTGTAGGCAGTCTTCATTCAGTCCATTGATCTATTTAATGTTTTGTGCCAGGGATGGGTTTCCGTTTGTTTGTTTTCTAAGGCCTCTCGGGTTTTTTATTTAAAAAATTACCGATCTCTATCAGACGGGCCAGTGCTGATTCTCCCCATGTCCGAGCCCTCTCCTCCTCCTATGTCTACTGTTTGGGCAGCTGGAGCTGTCCAGGATGGGCTAGCTTTACGCTCACCCTACCCTACTGAAAAGGGCGTAGACTGCGCTTTGACGGACACTGGCTTTGTCCTATTATGTTTCCTACTTTCCTCACAAGACCGCCTCATTTTGCGGTAACCACCAATAGGTTTGGACCAATTCTGAAGACCCAGGTTTACAAGTGCGGTTGAGATTTGTACGCAGCTTTTGCATCTGGATACTAACGTTTGGAAAGTCTGGACATCTTTGCAACTCCCACTAACCCTTTCCTGTCCTATGAGAACATTCCCTAGCATTTTAATGTTTGACAGCATTAGCTGCATTGGCCTTATATTCATTCTGTGTTTGAAACGGTTGTAAAAATGGTAAACAAGCCTAATCATGTGGGCACTGGGCTCTAAGTGTATTATTGAGGGATAATTTAGCATATAAAAAAAATCACACAACCTACTATGATCTTATCAATACTATTAATACTTAGTTGAAATTGACCAATGTGCCAATGTGAAATTGGCGATGAGTGATATACTAATTATGATAAATCAATAAGTCAGTATGCTGTGATAAGGTTAATTCATCATTACAGTTTTAGATTTCTGTCTAAAACTAGTCTAAACGTTATTCTCGATGTCTCGATTAGACCTTGCTAAAACATTACTTCAAAATTTTCGGTTTCAAGTTGCAGAGCATAGTTTTGCAACTTCACATGGTGTAGAGTAGACCCAGTGATCCCCAAGCACGTCTCCTTTTTCTATGTTTTTAAGCTATAACGAGAGAGAGAGAGAGAGAGAGAGAGAGAGAGAGAATTTGAAATATTGTTCTTGAAATCTTAAAATGGCCTAGACGTATCCCACCACTGCAACTTACACCCCTTTCAAGCCTTGTTGGTTAAAATTATATTTTAAATGTGCATTTTAACAAGTAAGACTTGTTAAAGTTGGCTTAAGTCACGCGTGAATTAACTAATAAATTAACCTATGTAATATTGTTATGTCAATTTCCTTTTGGTCGATCAAACATTTCCGTGAGCCTTTCTTGTTCCATTTTCCTAAACGTTAGTCACAGAACACAAAGAAATAGTGTTAGTCACTTTGGGAATTAACTGTTTCAAAAGTAACAGATTTCCCGAATAGCGTGGTTCTGCCTTACTCTGGGTAGCTATTTAGTTTGGAAGTTGCGCAGATGTTGCCTTTGTTTAAAGAGGCGGTAATTAAGGACAGAGGGACAGAAGTCTGAAAAGCCTGACCTATTTTTCTTTTGATCAGCTGTCAGAGCAGGACCAGGGGGTCCCTTGCAGAGAGGGCCGCTTCCAAAACTTTCAGATGGCGACCCACCAGTGCACAAATTGGGCAGATATAGAACTGTACCTGACTGTGCTTTGTATAGAGAGACGAATAGCGTAGAAGGCTAGTTGCAGATAATGTGACGGATAAACAAAAAACTCTGACACCATCATTGGCGTTTTTGTTTTCAGTACCCCGCCAGGTCGCCACTTAAATTGTAAAGATATTCTTGGCTGAAAATGGGAGTTATTCATGTCAACAGATCGATGTGTGTGCAGGACAGGTCCACTGAAGACACATTTCCTTTCTGTGCATCTGCAGCTATGACGAGCGTACTGGAAACACAACGCACTTATAGGCCAGGTTATTCTTAGTTCTTCACAAATTTTATAGAGTTATAAATGTGTACATTTGTCTGCTGTAAAATTAGCAGTAAATAATGTGGCCCACACTTGTTCGTACTGACTTTGTAAATTATTGGTTCCAATTCAGGCTAAAGCATTTGATGTTGTCTTAGTAGGCTATTAAGTTTTTTTTGCCGCAGACAATAATATTGCATTTAGGCCTTAATATCGGATAGTATTTTTTAAACAGAGCTTGTTATTGTAACATATATGTATATTTTGACCAAGTCTATAGCCGCAATTTATATTGATTTTATGAGACATGTAGCCCATTCTGTTCAGTTCAAACGTAGGAGTGACAGCGTACCAAGGAAACCAACGTTCACTTTTGCAAGCAACATGTGTACAGGATAGATTATTATATGTGATCAAGTAATTCGGCCTTTTCAGTGCAAACTCCGAGGGTAAAGCCCAAAGACAGGCCTGAATAACTCTGGGTCGATTGGCACAGTTTTCCCCCTTGCCTTCTTTCATTTTTGTCCTCTCCCCAGCCATCTGCTATGGAAGTGCAGGGCTATTGATTAGAATCATTGTGCTGCAGACCCCATGCTAATCTATACCGTTAGTGGCCATCAGTTTGCGCTTTGCATTGCATCTGTCCCTGCGCCGCCATCTCCATGACCTAGCAGTTTCGAGGTTGTGTACGGGACATCGCAGATGTTTGGTGAGTATCTGGCATTCCACTGCCATCTTACAAGTAGCGGTCGCCTCCGAATGCGGGTACGGCTGGATTGCGAGTCTTTTTTTCCCAGCGCGTGGTTTTAATGAGACTCCGATGTGATGAAGCCAGTGGCAGTAGCGCTGATGCTGTACGGTCAGGATCAGTCTTCGGACGCTCGTGAAAATGTGTTGCCGTCCAACAGCCGTTTTAGAATTGTGACAACCATCACACTAACTTTAAAAAGAGTATCTCTGTTGGTTGCCACAAGGAGGTAAAACTTAATCTGTCTTTAGTGTGATTGTTGGCAAATAATCATCATACAAATCCAGTTTGTTTACTATTATAAATCGCTAGCTAAGCGATAGTATTTGTGTTGTCTATCTGTAATGGGTATGTAGCCTATTGAGGTCATTTTACAGACATTGGCGTATTAAATGTGTCCACTTGTCCATTACTCAGACACAAGGCGCACGACAGTTCCGTGTGTGCGTGTGTGTGCCATAAAGTTTTTAGACTCCACTAATCTTTTTTTTCCACACTAAACACGTGCGATTATATAACTATTATTATTATTATTATTATTATTGTTATTGTTATAATTATTATTAGTATTATTATACAGACTGTAACATCTAGCTCACATATTATGACATTTAAAAAAAAAATCAATTTCTTTTAAGTATTTATTCAAAAATGCATCAATCTACACAAGGGCAGGCCAACCTAATTAAGCAATATGCCATACACTGCTGAGAAAAGTTTAGATATATTCAAAGAAATATGATTCAGATAATGTATGTAAAATTGCTCAGAATGTAGGCCTATTACTGTAAGCGTCTATGGCGTGTTTTAATGGCTGATAAAATTCCCTCTCCACGTTTTGCCCGGCACGCAGAAAATGAACTCTTAAAAGTTAGTAAGAGGCAGAAAGCCGAAGTGAAGTGTGCCGCAGACACTCAACAGCAAAAAGGCAATGCCCACTCCCCCTCCTCCCTTAGGTCTTGGCATGAGCTCCCATTATTTGGGTGGTGTTGTGCGTGAAATCCGTTTTAATAAGCACACAAAAGAGAATTATTTACTTCTCTTTTAAGTGGAAGTGGAGCGTGACTCGAGTTTGGCGTTAGTGAATGGAGGGATGTATTATGTGATATTAATATCTAGCACGTTTAGTTTCTTACTTCTTTAATTAAATTGTGATTTGTCATGAACGCAGTAGAAACCGGTGTGGGAAGTGAGTTTTGTCCTCATTTTAGCGCTGTTCATGTTCGTAATGTTGCTCACTCTGCTCTTTTATTTTAGACTTTGTACAGTATTTTGGAGCACTGCCATAAAGTCTTTTAGTGAAGGCTTATATGCTGAGCAAGTTTTTTAAAGACCAGTCATTCTATCTCCAAGACTAGTTGTGCTTCATGAGAGGGATAACCTCAGTAGTCTAACAAAAAACGGCAAGCTATTGTCTTCCCATGCAAAGTCTCTCAGGGCAGTAGCTTTGGTATCAGTGCCCCAGTTCCAGTGTTACTTTTCAACAACTCTGATCTTATTGATAACTTCTGTTCTAGGCCTATCCGATACCACTGAAAGGCGTGTTTGTATATTTGGTCCTTGTATGTTTAACGAGAAGCCTAATTGCGCATAAACGCATCGGGCTTTTTATCTCTAAGAGAGCGAGAAAGGCCTTTGAAATGCAACAGCTAGGAACGAGCGGGTTGATTTATTTAACGGTGTGGTGAGAGATGGAAAGGTGGAGATTTTCTCAATACTGCATGATTATTTAATGCCCCCGGGCCTGCACTCTTTTAATCATAACATCTGATTTAATTATTGATTGATGTGCTCGACAATTAAAATACCTTCGCGTTGTAATTACTTGTTTTTAATGTTAATCACAGCATGGAACAGGATTATCTTATAGACTATTTTATCTTTGTATTGAAAAGTTGTATACAGTTGGATACATTTTAGATGAATCCCATAACCTTCACAATAAACTGAGTAGTGAAGATGTTATATAACATAACATCACTACAACAATTGTTAATATAGGACAAGATAGGCTTATGTGTGTGATTATATATTTTGTAACAAAATAAAAAGAGATGGCTGGTCTCTCCACAAATGAAAAGGAATGCTGTTACAAAACATACTGAATATAGTTGACCTAAACTCCAGGGCAGGTCTTCAGACTCATTATGTTGGCCACAAAGTTCCTGTCAGCGCACAATTCCTTCACTGGGAATTTAGTGAATTCTATGTGAATTATTGGCATAAAGTTTGAATATCTCTTAACTTGAATCAGAACTCTGAATGACATGTTTATGTTTCTGTGGGCTTTGAGAAGTCATTCTGTCTTACAAGTGCAGGACATTAGAGGACAAGAAAGAGAGGTCAGGAGAGATCAGGGGTCATCCCCTTCAAACCCAAGCCATCTGACCCCTCACACTTCCACACACACACACCCAACCCCCCATTTAGCACAACTCTTTGGAGAGCTGCAACATGGCCACACTTCAACAGTTCCTGGGTTCCTTTCCTTACCACACAAAAATTTTTTATATAGCAAAATAAATATCATGAGTAAGATGAAGTATGCTTTAAAATATTTTTTAAAGCTCACAATAAAATTATATTACTAAATTAAAAATTGTTCTTCTTCTTCTTCTTCTTCTTCTTCTTCTTCTTATTATTATTATTATTATTATATTATACTATGGAGTGATGTGGTATACAGATTGATTATTTGTCACTGACCATTTTGGCGGAGAGGAAGCACTGAGCACTGGTTAGAATGCCTGGGTTAATGAATAGCCTTGCGAAGTGTGTGTGCAGTGAATTGTTATCTCTGTGCACTTTATTTTCTCTCTGACATGGCACTGTCCCCGTGTTACACAAAACACAGTCTGACTGCTTCATAGCTCACTCCTACCCTGGGATTACACACGGCACAAATGATAGGGATTTGGCACTAAATACCGGCAAGATTTTGGAGAGCCATAGTACCTAACATTCTTGATTGGTTCTGGTCTTACTGAAGACATTATTATAATGTGGTGAGTGGTGTGGTCTATTTGTTGTCAAACTAGTCCTAAAGGGCCTGTTTACTGCACTGTTCTTGACTGATGACCTTTGCTCCTTCCCCTCTGACCCCTAGAATCACAGAGCAAGACCAGCAAACATGCTGCAGGCTGACCAAACTACAACCAAAGGATGGACCTTCACTTTTCCTAACATGAGTTGTGTTTCAGTTTAGCCTTAGCTGCTATAGCTGCCACTTAAAGGAATCAAATTTCACTTATTTTAGCATACTTTCTTGGTGAGATTGGAGATGTTTTACAATCTTGTATTATTCTGTCGTTTTTTGGATCAAATTCACATTTACACATTTGTGTATTGGTCAGTGACCACTGAAATCACATTGAAATATTTATAATTTTTTCTCATGAAGAATAATTCTCCATCAGGATGGGCCTAGTAGATCAAACAGTTAGAGTCTAGAAAATGTAGAAAAATGTAATCCGTGTTTTGCATATGGACACACACACACACACACACACACACACATATAGCATTTTGCCACTAACACACAAACAAACATTTTTGGTCTGAAGAAGTGTCTTTAGTGTTGTGATGATTACATTGTAAGCAATGTCTATAAGTCTATAAGGATTAAAAAAATGTTTTTCTTCAGATCACAAGTAAATAAATCATATTTTAGATCCACATTGTAACATTTGTATTCATTTTCTCTGCTCTGCTTAAAACTCTCCCTTTTTTGTCTCTCCCTCTCTCTTTCTCTCTCTCTCTCTCACACACACACACACACACACACACACACACACCGCGCGCGCACGCATATGGCTGTTGCTTAAAAAAAAACACTTTACAGACTCTGTGAGCTCAGTGAAATATACTGTGTGTAAATGTAAATGTCTCATGCAGAGTATGTGATGTTAGATGCTTCCTTCTATGATCCTGTGCTGCTGTTCTACTCTCCCTGCTTCCCCATAGCCTCAGTAGGCGCTGCTGCCTGTGCTGCTGCTGCATTGATCTGGAGAGGTGTTCTGCATAATTCCTCTTTGCATTATGCACAGGGAAGCCGAAATCACAGCCTCTCCCCAACACTGAATTACCACACAAGAGCAGTGAGCCGCACCCTCACAAACTCCTCACGCAGCCTTAAATAACGCTGTCAAAAGCTGACATTTATTCTGATGCCATGGCATTGTAAAACTAAAAAAAGAAAAACTGAAATGATGATCTTTGTTATCGTATGTCCTTTTGAAAGTTTTAAGATATATACCATGATGAGGAAACGTCTCTGAAATTAAAATCCTTTGTAATAAGAAAGAGAGAGGAGAGAAAAATACTTATTCATTAAGTACACTTGTCATCTGTATTTTTCATTCTCCTCTAAATGGCCGTGACGATACTGGCCAGCCTCGGAGAAGAGATGGCCTTATTTTCATGGAGCATCACTGTGCAAAACGATCCCTTTGGCTTGACACTCTTCAAAAATCATTCCAGTTGCTGTGGAGAGAAGAGGAGAGGAGAGGAGAGGAGAGGAGAGGAGGGTTGTTGTGTTCAGGAGCATGCGCATGGACTGGCTCACACAGTCAATGTGGGAATCAATGATGCACTTACAAAACCTTTGTTTTCGGCGCCTCACCATAAAAAGGAAACTCACAGGCCAGATATGGGCCTGAAGGGGAAATGCACTAGAGCTCAGTGAACAAGCAATACACTGATTTTTTAGTCTGGGCCTATGCTGCTTAAATATGACATTGTCTACAGGATTTGTGCTATTACTTTTTTAACAACAGTAATGTAACTGTTGTGCCTGTGTAGAATCTGTCTGCTATTACATGCAGTTTGGACGTCATATAAGCATATTTTCCAAGATTTTATGTGCTCTATGATCTTTTTATGATTGTTTGATAGCTGATTTGCATTAGATAATGACAAAGACTTTTTTCTTCCCATTTAATGCAGAATTAGTGTAAAGACGGCATTCCCAATACAAAAATGCTGCATGCAATGTTTTTATCTGGAACTTATGGGGCATCTTATCCTTTGCAAATATTAAAGTGAAATGGGAGCTGTCCTGTGCTGTCCTGTTATGTCATTCTGTTCCATCCCTAACCTTTGTCCCCTGAGCCCTAGGAGGTCAGAGGTCAGCACATGGGAACGGCCCTGTTCCACCACTGGGACAGTGGGCCAGGATCAGATTCCAGCTCTAGCTGCTGTACTAATGGATATTCATTCAATATGGTCCATAAAACAGTCACATCATATTCATGTTTGGAAGTCTTATTTGGATTAGATTTGACTTTATAAATCTTGAATAAATGTGTCCTCAGATCACAAATTGTAAAAATGTCTTTTGTTCTTTCATGTATGACCATCTGACTGTGTTATGATGTGCTATACTGTTTCTTTTTCTTTCTTTTTTTTAAATCTCAGTTTATTTGTGATTCTGATAAAAAAAAGTGAATAGGACCACTGGAGACGTTTACATTTTTGTATGTTCACATTAGTGATTCATAGATGCTATGAACAGAATTAACTATGTAGTCTAGCATTCATTTTAAAAGCATGCCTTTTGTCTTAAAGTTGATCAATAGGCACTCACCTCTTTGACATATGGATTACCTATAACACATATCTGACAATATTGTTTACAATTGATGTCTCTTGTATTATCTGGTTTAAAAGTAACATTGGAAAACAAATAAAGTTGCAAAAAATGTCCGCCCAAGCATAGATATACACTTAAACTTCTTTGATGGTGGGTTATTGACTAACTTAAGTAGGATGTTTTTATAGTTTATGATCCTCATGTCTGCAATTTATGATGTCCAAAACAAAACAAGCCCATAAAGCAACAGTTTAGATATTTATCATCTCAGTAGTTTTCAGAAATCATATAATGGTACTTTACTTTACAATTCTTTGACTGTGCTGCACAAGGTAAAATTATACGAGAAAATGTAAATGAAATGCAATATGTCAGTAATGAGACATGACAATTTTTTTGTGTTTTAACAGATTTGTTTATATTGTTTCATGTAATGTAACAGAAATATAATGAAATGAATTTTAAAATGACTATTTAAATGACTATTATTTAGTGTTGCCTTGTCTTTGACCAGTCTCAACCAATAGGATTTAGCCTGTTTTAGTTATCTGATATATTTACACAAAACACTTTTGCACTATGTCACAAGGGCAAAATTAAGCCCTGTATTAAGAATGCAACAGAAGAGAAACTGCTGAAAAGTATATGTGATAAAAAGCAGAGTTGACTGTGTATTTACAATAACCTGATTTCAATACTTTTGAACCTTTTAAAAATAAAATTGCCTTGAGGTTATAAGAAAACACCACTGCCATTTGATTGAAGAACCTGATTTTTATTTGTTATCCCATTGCCAGCAGTGCTTTCCTGGGAAATTTTAAAGGATTTCAGATATGACTTACATTCAGAATTTATACTAACTCATATTTACAGTATTTTCTTATGATATATTTAGAGAATTCACTCTCCTGTGAGTATTGCAAGACAAAACCAGTACCATTTGAATAAAATCATCAATGCACTTCACTCCAAAACTGAGGAAGATGGTAAATGAAATGAAGGTAGTATCAAACATTCAACAGGATCTCTAAACCCTTCATGGCTCTGAATCATCTTGAGACTTGTGCTTGATATCAAGTGGTGCATTGCTTCAGAAGCTGAACTAACAAATAGAAGCATGTTACATAGAAATGCTGGTTATGACAGGTTCTCTTCACAAATACATAGGTTGCCCTGCAGCATAGAGTGCATATACATACCATACATTAACTTATTGTTCCAACAATCCACATCTGTGAGACCATTTACAGGCAATCTGTAGGAGAATAGACTTGGCAAATATCCATATGACTGAATATTTCACATTCTCTAAATAAATGACATGAGATAACGCTCCTATTTGAGTCTTTGAAACAAAAACAAGAAACAAACCATAAGAACGTATAAAAGCAAGTTTAAAAACACTGTTAAGTCTGAGCAGTTTGGTATAGCATAGTTATTAGTTTGAGCGCACTGTTACTCAGGATAATGTTTTACAGCAAAGCAACAGAACAGAGTAAAACCAATGGTCCACACACACACAAAAGGATCCAAAGCAATCTCCAAACTGTCCAGACAATTCTGTAATGCTCCAGCAGTTCACATGGCCTTTCTGTCTACACAAAGTAGACTGGATATAGCTGAATATTTTTGTGTATTTGACATTCTTATTATTTTACCCATTCATGATCACTTGTAGTGTACCTTACAGAAACAACTACGACGTGATATGATCTCGCCTAACCACTACCAGTAGAGGCAACCCACTAAGTCATTGTTAAATACAACATAATAATCTGCATTATATCTTTATTTTGTATCTGTGTAGTGTATATGTATTGTAGAGTGGAGAACAAATGGATCTGAACTCCTAGGACTATGAGAAGTCATGTGGCACTCATTGTCTGTACTTGTTACGGCTAGCAGAGGAGATCATTCAGAGTCACTAGACAGACTTTTGCCTCTAAATGTCTTTGGTCGAACAAAGTAATTTGTTCCAGAAAAGGGTATCCCTCTCTCAACACTCATTTCAGTTTCAAAACAGAAGACCCTTTCATATATGAAAATCAGTAATGTGCTTACCCTGATCTTTTTGAACAGATAAAATGATATGCAAAACCCCTGGAAAGGAGAATGAATGGATGAATTTGCCAGCTGGACAAATACCAAATAAAACAAACAAAAAATGACAGTGATACAGGCGGCCAGAGAACTATTCACTTGCCCTTACCTAATGTCTACATGACTTTAAAACTGAGAAAAAATGTCCATTGACCTTAATTTGCATTCATATGGCTAAATGTACACTGAAGACATAGCAATATCCCCAAAGAAACACAGACATGATGGAGCTTATAAGAAATATGCACTCTGCAGATCGACCTAAATACATTTCCTTAACACAGAACACACTCAGTTGATGAGACAAATGATAGAGTTCATTCACAGGACACACAAGTGGGACATATGCCAACTGCTACATTATTTTGCAGAGAGGAAAAAAAGGGTTAGGAAACTGACGCTACAGCAACTGTATAAAAATATTTGACTCATTTTCTCAGTCAGTACTGGAAGTCCGCATGAAATGTCTCATATTGTGTCCATGGCAACGGACGGTGTGTTGCCACCGTTGGGTGAGGTTGCCTGGGCAGCCCCCCAGCCTGTGTGCCCTCTCAGGGCGGGTGGTGGCAGCGGGCTGCCTGGTGAGGAGCTGGGCAGCTGGCTGAGTTAGTGCCCACATGGCTGCTGACCCAGACTGGGAGTCGCTGCACTACATGTGGAGCAGAGATAAGCAGCTTTCCCCTCTCTCTCTCTCCCTGCCCAACTGGCCTCCCTGAGGGATTCCCACACACTAACCACAGCACATCTGTGCAGATTTCATCTCTGCATTCACACACACACACACACACACTCAGAGAGAGCGGCAGAAAGGGATGTAAGAACATCTGTACATATTTCAGCAAAACACACCCAAACACCACTCAACACACATAAGACCTCTCTTTCCTACGCATGTGCACACACACACACACACACACAAACACACACTAACACACACACACACACACACTAACACACACACACACACACACACACACAGAGTCTGATATGAGTCTGATATGAGTGATGAGAGTACAAGGAGCTTACTGCACATATGCACCATCTATCCTAGCAGATGATGGCACATTTTGGCACAGAAAGCCTCTGAAGACATGCATACTTACAAATGTTGAGCTTTTGTCAGTGCAAACACTGCCTGTCCCACTTGACACATGCACATGTGTGCGCGCGTGCGCACACACACACACACACACACACACACACACACACACACAAGGACACGCATATACACACACACAGGGATATGCTTCCGCATTGCAGACAGAAATGATTAAATATGAACTGTTAGAGGTCCACTGTATTTAAGATGATAACGATAAATCATAATTTCCTTCTTCTGAAAATCCTCAATAAAATAAAAACATAGGGATTATAAACCCTGGCATGGCATGCTGGAAACTCATGTATTTATGCATTCAGGTGAACATACTGCTGCACACACACACACACACACACACACACAATGCATTAGTGGGATGAGGTTAGATGGAGTGAGGACATACTGTGATGGAGAGAAGCTGGTATAAGGGGGGTCATACTCATGTCATGCTCACTGGTGCATTCATCTGCTCCAACTTCTCTGAGAGGATCAATGAGTGCCGCACACAAAGCCCTGGTCAGACTGCCTCACTCACAAACACAAAACAAGCCTTAGATGGTCTTATCTCTATCAAAAACTAGCATCTAACAAGCATTTGGATGGAAAAGGCCCATGGGCTCTTTTGTTGACTATGGAGGCATATGCATGTTAGTTTAAGCTCTTCTTCTTGACATTTAAAGTTAATGTACATGTTTTATTTTTCAGTTATTATGGAATTCAAGTAGGTTCAAAAAATCTATTCCACCTGCAGAAACATGCGTACTGTTGTTACCTATGTTGTGTCATTTAGTTGGATACTCTACTCTAGGTGTGTCATTTGGTCCGAAAGAAGACATTGAAAGCAATTCTATAAAACTGATTTGTTGATGATAATGCTAAATAACAGTGAGGATGAGGCAATACTATAGCTAAAGGTTATGTATTTTGTCATAAATAAAATCTGCATTCCCTTGGGCACAATGTGCTGTTTGGTTAGCTGCTGGTCTCCTCAGTTGCACACATACTTCTCTGTATAGGAGCGGAGATGCGTAGCCTTGTCTTATATAAATTTGCTGATATCGTTTTTGTTCTTTCCTGCCTGCTATCACGTGCGCTCTGGTTCTTGTAGCTTGCTGCTATTTCTGCTATTGAGGAGGAGGACAGTGACTGCGTGCTCTCTCTCTCTCTCTCTCTCTCTCTCTCTGAGGATGTCATGGCTGGAAAAGTGGATAGGAGAGAAGGAGAATGAAAATGAGAGGCTTTTCTTTCTTTATTTCTTTCTTTCATTCTTTCTTTCTTTCTTTCTTTCTAGGCCTTTGTAGCACTCCAGCTCATTTCTCTTTTTCTCTTTCTCTCATTCTCAGTATTGTTCATCATCAGTCTCTCCCTAAGCACAGTGGGACAGTGTGAGTTTCAGTAGCCCTTGTGTGTGCATCTTATAGAGCAGCTTAAACTCGGTGGGAAGCTGGTGGGACTCCTGCCACTTGGTGGTGAACTTGGTGCCCTTCTTGTCGTAGTAGTGGTAGGGCAGCTCCTTGCCTGTGTTGGGGTCCCAGCCAAAGGGCCAGAAGCCGTAAAGGTGGATCTGGTCGCAGAGCGACGATGCCAGCGTGTACATCAGAATGCCTGTGCTCAGACGTTTGGGAGAAAGCTGCTTGGTCTTCCAGTATCTGCCAAAAGAGATGGTCGGAGAAAGAAAAACAAAATATGAGGCTTTGGTCCATCTGAACATGCATTATGTACTTATGCTACACTATATTCTAAGCCAATGATATTTGCCATAGGGAGCTGTTGTTGTAGCCAGCCTTCTCAAGGCGGCCAAGGTCAACAGCAGCATTACCATGTGACTCTATCACTTCAAGCTTGACTCAGCTGATGGCAAGGTTAACTCGTTCAGGGCATTTAGATAGTCAAGCACTTCCTCTGCAGGTTAATTTGTGTACCTGTGAATGTGAACAGTGTGTGTGTGTGTGTGTGTGTGTGTGGTGTGTGTGTGTGTGTGTGTGTGTGTGTGTGTGTGTGTTTGTATCCTGACTTCTTTATTTCAGTCTATGCTTTGACTCTTCCCTGTCTGTCTGGATGGCTCATGACACCGCAGTCAGAAATCCAATACAGGCTTTTCAACACTTTACCACTTTACAGAAACCATAAAATTGCCTTCAACAATGAACACTTAAGGTGTCTTAAGGCACACTGAGCCTCTTAAATGGAGTAATTCTGTCCTAGCAGGTTGCTTTAATGGGATTGAGAGAGATTACTGTGCAGCACAAGAAGTCACTTGTGGCAGTCTGCACAGACAGAAAGTTAAGCCCCTCTTCATATGCTTGTGTATGAGGCCTTCCTCAATACTCTCTCTCCTCATGGAGATGGATCATTCATCTTCTGTGGATGTCTGTCTCTCCCTTTTCATTTGTATCTTCACTGTCACAGCATGCTACGATACTAGTGCATGCCAGTTGTGGCCCATCACTCATCTATTTGAAACAGACAAGAGCTTTGAACTCAAAGGCGGCTCAATGATAATATTTTATCTTTTCACCCTGAGAAATTGAGTACTTTTTTCTGATTGGTTGACAGGGTGTATGTTCACCTCGTATTAACGTATTAATGAACTTGGTGGGAGAAACTTCATTCCGCATTCTGCGTCGTGAAGTTCTTTGCCTCCGCCTCATTTGTTAATTCTGTTTAACAGCACACCTCGTCGGCCATTATCCCTTACTTGATGCTCTTGGTATTAGCCATATTAGCATATTAGCCCTATTAGCCAGCTTTGAGACTGTGTGTTGGTGATGACTGTGCCAGCACATCTGCATTAGCATGCAAGCTAATCACACTGCTGGCTGCTGTGTGCTAAGCACAGCATTGCTGCTCACACATCAGAGGTATCACTTATCTGTGCTCTAACTTTGCTGCTGCTCAACACTGTCTTTTGCTTTGAGAATCAAATTGTGAAATAATCACTCATTATTCATCTATGGCACTGTAATGAAGAAAACCCTGAATATGAATATGGCTACCATTCAAAACCATGGTCCTGTAGTCATATTAAGTTATGTCAAGTTTCATTCTTGCTACTAGCATCAGACCTAGATATCCTTAGCCTAGACAGTTTACAGACTGTGTGTTGACAGTCAAACCTGTATTACTGCCAAATAGAAATGCACACAGCACACAGGCAATCAAAGACAACCAAATGTTGTTCCTCATTACGGTAGTTGCACCAATAAGAGAACAAAAATGAGCATGGATGGAGTGTGTGTTACAGCCCCTATATATAGCTACAGACTGAGCTTCAAAGTTTAGACAATATCATGATGTTGGATTCTCCTCACAAATTCTCAATCTCCTCAGCTGACCAACAAATCACTGAGAGAGTCTTACCGGTTGACATACTGCATAATGTTGCCTGGCCAGGCAAGCTGCACCTTCAGCTGGCCCTTGTGTTCCACAAAGAAGTCCACCAGGGTGCGAGTGACAGTGGCTGAGGTGTGGAAGAAGAAGGCAGGGATCCAGAGGACGGCCCCGTCCAGCTTCTTGAGGCTGAGGAAGAAGTTGTTGCGGTCCTGGATGGTCAGCAGGTTGTTGTAGTACTTCTCCAGGATGCTGGGGTTGAAGGTGGTCAGGTTGGTGCGTCGGCCCACGTCCTTACGGAACACCTCGGTTGGAGCAAAATTGCAACGGAAGACAAAGTCAAACTTGTCAATGTCGGGGCCGCAGCGGCTGCCTGTCAGGATGCCGCTGTTGCCCACGACAGCACAGGTGTTGTAGCGCTTATTGAGGATGGGTGAGATCTCCGGCAGCAGTGAGCGGAAGTTCTCCCCGATGGAGAAGACGTACTTGTGACTGGAGTAATCGTAGTGCATGAGCTGGCCCACGCGCACACTACCTTTAGTCAGAGTGAAGTTGTGCGGAACATCAATGTACTGAGCAATCTCTTTGCTGCGAGAAAGAGGCAAAAAAGACAGTTAGTCTTAGGACATGTTTGGAGTCTTTCATACCACTGGTAGTGGATGTGGTGCAATCTGGGATTAAAGTGTTTCCAATAATCTGCACTGTTCTATAACAAAGAGCAAGATAAAGATTACAAGGAGTGCTTCTCCATTTGGGTCACCGGGTTAAAACCTGTAGTATTCTTTTGTGAATGTGCCTCTATATAGTTTTACTGAAGACATGTCATGAAATCATGTGGATTTTCTTGAGTACGATTTCTTGAAATAGGCATGGTATCAAACACTACAAGTACACTCTGATTTTAGGTCAGTTAGCATACACTTCAAAGGTCAAACTGTGTTAAAGTTTAAACTAAGGCAAACTAAGACTTGGCTAGGACAATGTTGCCTATGATGTGTAGCCATATAGAAAGGTCAGTCCACCTTTGATCTAAATATGCAGTCCTATTAAACCTCCACTTGGATGATTTGCCCTGCAGATCTTCATTCAGGGCTGTGTTGAGGGAAGTAAATGCTGGATCCAGGAACTTCATAGCCAGCTGGGACCTGTTGAGATGAATAAGAAAAAAATGCTCCTGTTTTTTTTCTTCATTTGGGCTTTTAATTTCAGAGGGATCCCCTGCTCTCATCTCACAGGACTGAAGCTTTTGATGCTTATCCATGCTAACCAATGCACACAGCCTCACCCCCTGCTCTGCAAGTCAATGCCCATCCTTCCCCGTGTTCACCACCTCCCGAGGCTAGTCAATGGCCTGACTTCAACAGCTAGCTGTTTTTAGCCTTGGTGCTTGGTAGTTTTTCCTGTTTCAATTTGCTGCACCTTGGTCTATTTCAGTAACCACAGCTGCACATTCATACACATTCTCTCAGCTGGGTTGAGTAATAAAATCAAATTTTGAATATTATCAGCATATGACATCAATGAAATGGCACTAGCAAACAGGCCCTCCATGCTCAACATGAGAGCTATAAATGTTATCATATTCCATCATGTTGCATGCATTCTTGATGGACTAGTTTACTTGTCTACTGCTTTGAAGAACTTGCAGAAGAGCTTTCATATAAGAACAGATAAGAATAGAAATTAATTGCTTGAAAGTCAACACACCATCCCTCTGTCTGATAACACACAATTGCAATGTCAGCAAAACAACAGAACAGGGTAGCATATGGGCAGATGGACCACCGACTGACCAACCCCCCCGCCCCCCAAACACAGAGACACCACCCGGTGTGTATCTATTCCTTCAAGTCCTTTAGCAAAATGGCTACCACCATATACTATAACCTTGGCTTGTTACAAAGAAGAAATGATTACTGGTAGGAAATGAACCTGTCACTAGTGTAAATCAGGACCAAGGACAGCACCCGCTCAGGTATCCTCGGCTACAAGCTCCCAAAACCTTGATTCACTGGCTGGCTTATAGCCTCACCATAAGGCATCGCCATGTCTTTAGCCATATGCTCTGTCCTTGTTTATGTTTTCATGATGAGCCTGATGAGATTTATTTGTGGTGTGAACTATGGTAACAAACGTCAGGAAAGCGCCAAACGTCACCACATTACTGAGCAAATGTTTAAAATGCAACCACTGGATTTCAGCGAGACATCCTTTGCATCATTTAGAGTGTCTGTACCATCTGACAGGACATAGGGTGCTACAGACAGAAGGCCCTTGAATTCACCCATCTATGACACAGGCGCTAGGTAGGATTAGCACCAGAGACAAGATCTGTGCAGCAGAATCCCCGCGAATGTTATTTTCAACGAAACAACACAACTGAGCATAATTCGCTTGTTATCCACATTGTACAATCACGATAATTTAATGAGAGAATATTGCAATGTAACGACGATTCATGGCGGTTTACGCCCACATACACCACAACACCGTTTTACACTTACCGAAATCCGGCATGGAACATGTACATCCGCGGCCCACCCGAATTAGCGTATTTGGGGGACGTGAAGATGAAATCTTTTTTTATCGACACGTAGCTGATCAATGACAGTATGAGCAGTGCCACACTGAACATGATCAGACCCAGCACACTGATTATGCGGACCATCTTGGCGTGTTGTCATTCCCTGTTTATGCACCGCCAAGGATGAAAACGTCGCGTTGGCAAAGAGAAGAAACGAGCATACTTTAGCACAAGGCGTTCGACGTCCTCCGGCACATTATCTCAGAGATCGGACGAGGAGTAGTCAACGACATGGCAGCTGCTTGTTTGGTTAATTCGTCTTCGGTCAGCCTCCGCATCCTCGCAATCGTATCGTAACGAAGCTGCCATTACCATTTTCCCGTTACGGAAGATAAATGCTATGGGAATAATGCCTCCTCGAGATGCAAGCCTTTTCGTATCCAATTAATTGAGGCCATCTGATTTTTAAAGGAGACATAGCCTCTCGCGAATATCAAAGAAATAAACAGCATGCACTCAAGGCGGAGTCATTCCGGGCCGGAAAGGGTTACATTTGGCAAACCTGCGTGGATTATGGCGTGCTCTGTATACATCTGCAACATTAAAGACGCCTGAGCTCAGAAAAGCTGCGCATATGGACATGATAGATACTGACGCTGGTACATCACTAAGATGCTCTGAGACCGCTCTTTTTTCATAGATTTGCATCGAATTGTCAGTCTCACTAAAGGAATTTGGCATGTAATTTCTAAGGAAGGTTTTATGGTTTTAGGCAACTTACAGTATACGGTAGTGGTAGTGCTAGGAGTGCTTTAGCCGACTGTTTGTCTGTTAAACCTCCAGTTGGTGAGTCTTTACAAGAGCTACTTTTCAAGATTATTATGACACTATTTGTAAAATCTCCAGTGATGCTAGAGATGAGATAGCTCCACCAAAAGGATTTTTCACCTAAAAAGATTGAGAAATTGTATGCCATTTCTAGATGGCAGAAAGAGTATTGCAAAATCTTGTTAGTCACCCATCAGGTCAAGTGTTATTTCTGTTTCATTTACAACTTGACCTCTGTTTCATCTAAAAAATGTCCTCCTAACCCCATATTAGCAGTCCTGAGCAGAGAACAGGGAGGGAGACAATGTTGTCAACTCATTAGTAGGTAAAAAACCTCATACCCTCAGTGATGCTTTAGGCTACGCCTCTTGCAAGGCTTTTGAAAGTTTTAAAACCCGAAATGGAAAGACGCTTTGGGGTTGTTCCGTAAAAGCAACACTGTGTACTCTTTTTGAACCCCTTGGATTCAATAACAATGGGCAGTGACATTTTTCTTTTTGCTGTGTGCATAAAATTATAATCTTTGTTTTAAGTCACACTTAAAGCCTCCTCATTGCCCAGTCATATGTGAAAATATATTGTGTTTTGACCTTCAACAACAAATACAATGTATTAGTCAACAAAAGTCCTGAAATAGTAAGCCATGTCCAGAATGTTGCCCTCACTCATACCAAGTGTCTTTTTAGAACAATTTAGATGGATGGATAAATTTAGAAGTTTCTGTGAGTCTTCAATCAGCAATTGGTGAATGAGACACTTGGTGTGAAGCAATGAGCTAAAATGCTTGAGGGAACTCTGAATATTGGTTTGAGTGGCATGCTAAACTTTGAAATGGGATCTATGTTAATAGGCTTGGGAGAGAGCATAAGAGATGAACCAGAACAAACTTCACCCAAACTAGGCAATGGCCCAGATAAAGCTAACATTAGCACTGACAGAGCATTGTTACCATAGCGATGTGTTCATTAGTCAGATGCTCTACAATAATGTACATGTTTAGCTTAAAGCAACTGCTGTGCATAGTTTGATTAATTGATTTCAATGGTGCATTCATTACAATGCACTTTTTTCTTTGTTCAGCCACTACCTGTCTTCTCTCTTTCCAACCTGATATTTTCATAACCACACAATTTTTTGTTACACATACTCTTTCTACCATTTTACTCTTTGTATCATTCCATCTCTTGGAATAAGAGGTATCATTGCCACCCTCTCTTTTCGTCTCCTCTGTCTCCTCTAGTGGCCCTGGTCCTGTGAGGAGTGGGCAGTTCAGTCCAGTGTGGCAGCCGGCAGCATTAGGCCCTGTCCACGCTCTGACGCATCTGTCAGATGGACTCAGAGCTCAATGGGCTGGAAGAACAGGGGGCAATCAAATAGCCAGGAATTGTCCATTAGCCCATTTGGGTTAATGACCTGGCCAAAACAGCTTTCCAGACAAACCGCTAACACACAAGGTCATCATTCATTTTTTTTGGTTTGTTTTGTTTTGGGTGCATTCTTGTTCCTACTTTGGGTATATGGGTATGTCTCATCACCTACTGAATGTTTGAGATCACACTCAAGAACACCAGAACGTGATTCAAAAAGTCTCTTACTCTTATGGTGGGGTTGTTTGTATCTTCTTTCACCATGATCAACTTCCAAAAATAAAAAACAGAAAGACAAAATTACACCTGTGGCTCTGCTCAAAAGATTCTTGTGCAATACAGAATCAAATAACTGCTCACGGCTTCTCTTACAAAACAATCACAAATACTTACCTCCTTTGGTTGCCATAGGCTTCTGAAAGTAAATACGACTCTCAACAGCAACTGAAAAAACAAGTCCAGATTTTAAAACTGTACTGCTCTCAAGAAAGAAAGCAATTAATAATCAATTGCTATTAAGGGCTGTCGATTGTTGAGCAGCTGGAGATGAACAGTTCTCCAGTTTGTTTCATAATTGTGCAGCGGGCGGCGCTGGCCGTGTCTCAATCAGAGAAGCGTGAAATTGCACCTCTTATGGGGAGCCTGTACACCACAGCCGCCGAGTCAGCGGCTCTCCGCACATTAACAATCCCATGCTCTCTCTCTCACCCACACACTCACACTCATATACACAAACACACACACACACACTAACACACATTCTCATCTCTCCACACTTACACACATACATTACATACTCTCCACATATACACACATACTGTACGTATAAACACAAGACTTATAGAGCAGCAGTATTCATCCTGGAAACACACTAATCCCACTCACTCACTCACTTACACATACATACATATCTATAGATAAATGAGATGTTTATGTACAGTATATCCATATATAACATAGTTTCACCCACTAGCTTATCGCTCCTATTTCCACCATCATCACCAACATCATGGAGTGCATTTTCTGAGACTGAGTACACAATACTGTAATATCTCAACTGGGCTTAATTCCAGTACTGTTCAACCATGTCTGATGGGCCCACGACAGGGATTCAGCGCAGGATGACAAACGATTCAACAAATATTGATGGAAATTGGCACAAAAGAGATCAATAATGGGACTCTGTGACCTCAGACACTGATTTGGAAAAATGTATCTTGAGGATTTGGTGGAGTTTATTTCACTGGGGAAGTTTCATTCTGGGAAGTTTAATTCATCCATCCGCCATAAATGGAAGCCGTCACAGACAATAGACAGGGCAGTGCAGTGTGTGTATCTGTCATAGTTTGTGCAGACAGCTCAAACGGCGTGAGCTATGGGCCAGCGGGCCACCGGACAGTGCCTTGAGCCGTCCGAGCGCGGGGCTAAATGCTGGCCGTTTCTGATGGGACGCGGGCAAGATGAATGGCCACATTAGCAGTGGAGATGCTCACTGTGTTTTTGATGTATGGCCCAGAGGTCAGCCAGCGTGGGTCCAGAGAGGAGAGGAGAGGGTGGGGGGTTGATGCTACTAGGGTGGGGGGGTGGGGGGTGGCAGTGTAGGAGGGGAGGTGTAGTGTGGAGGGAGGAGGGGGGCAGGTCGGATGCACCGCCTGTTCACCAGGAGCTGTGGTTGCTAGGCGACACACTGACCAGGGAGCCGTGTCCTGATTGCAGTCACTCCGGATCAATTTCCGCATGTGTGGAGCTGACCAGTATCAATCACCCAGACTCGCGGGGGAAAAACTCATTCATTAAATGAGTTTGGGGGGGGGGGGGGGAGGAAGAGGAGGAGACCAAGAAGGAGGAGAGAGGAAAAAAAAATGAAAGTGAGTTCACAGCACAGAAGTGGTTAAACATACGGAAAAGAGCCATAAATCTCCCCGGGCGAGACAGCTTTACATTTTGTTGTTGTCAATGTCAGGGACTTTTCAGACAGGATTTATGAGCCTCAGATGAAGCTCCTCTTGTTGTTTTTCCTCATATTCAGAGATAATGGCCTCTGTATTGTTTCAAAGTGTATTGTTTCACAAATGCCTTTGCCCTTCACTCCTGCAGAAGTCATAACAATCCAACAATTGTGCCCATCTTTTCTGCTACTTGTTTATAGTGGGGATATTGCATCATCCTTCATATTGCAGACCGTCTTGCATTAGGTTATGAGGTAGGGGTTTGCAACATGTCTCCACCTTGCTGATAGCCAGTGGGGTCTCTGAGGTATTGAGTCTGACAGGCATCATTTGAAGTTAAGCAGAAGACAGAGCTGGCGCGAGCTCCTCCAATCACATTGCGTGCTGAAATGCTATCGAGCTGCCACGATTCCTCTTTAGGAAGAGACCCCCCAGCCCATCAAACCAAATTAATAAGCAAGCCGTTTGGAGCCACAGGCTTTGGCGGTATGAGACATTACGTGCCATTGACTAGTTTTTCAGCTCATTTCAACAATGTAATCTCACTCTTTATGATTTCTCGGATGAGGACAGGATGCAGGGGCCTCTGCTCTCATTTGGCCTCTGCTCTCATCAGCCAGGCCTTCTGCCTCCCTGAGGCTCCCGACCAATTAAATAAGATGAAGGGGGATGATATGAGAAGCTCATTTCAGATTTGCTCGGATAATATGCAACCACTGGGTATTGCTAATAATTCAGCATTTGCAATGTGATTATTTTTTTCACACCCCTCCAGAAAAGATTCAGAGTGTTCATGGTGACTGTATTTGGATGCAGTTTCACTTTGTGGTTTATGTTCCTCATGTGGGCATCTGTGATTCCACAGTGTTGTGAGTAGGGGCATGGGTGGGCAGAGAGGAGACCTGCTAATTAGCAGTTTCCAGTGACAAAGATACAGTTCCAGTTCCAGAATGGTGTCACTTGCTGATGAATCAGTGCTCTGGCTTGGTGGCTGTCTTATTATATAAGCTTCTCCATAGCTGTCCTCAAAGGCCTTATTGCAACACCTTTACCTAGCTGTCTGCCTTTGAAACTTTTGAGCTGAGCCCAGCTGAAGAATGTTCCAGTGCCTTCCGCGGGCTCATTACTGGCCCTCATCACTCAGTGGTCGTACAGCACATAACACTCTGTCCTTTCCCAGCACTGCTCCATTTAAAGGTGGGTTTTATTTTCCCCGGCTAGAGCAGATCTCTCCCCATTAGAAGAGCTCATTTAGTGCCTTCCAACCCCCCCCACCCCCCCCACGGCCTCTTCCCTCCTCGCCTCAACCCATGCATCATGGCTCAGCGCACCTCTTGTCCCGTCAAATCTGCATTTCATCACTGGTCCCGCTACTGACACTGAGGAAGCCTTCACTGACACCAGCTCTCTAGTCCTGCCCAACCCCCTCCACACCCCAACACACACACACACACTCTCTAGATAAACCAGGTGTGTGCTTTTGCTCTTGTAACTGTGGCAACGGGTCAAGGATGCGTCATTGCACCCCTGGTTACCATGCCATCCCTTGAGACACTGTTTGACTTTGTGGCATGTTCACATAATTGATGGTACTCGACCTGTGTGATTAGTTACTCTCAATGTGGAAAATATTTAATCTTTAATTAATAATGTCCTTCATGTGTGGCTACAGACAAGGTAAAATACCAGTGAAGAGACCTCTTGTAAAGGACACACAATGTGTACCAAAAAGACACTAAAAGACACAAAACAGATGGAGCAGGGCATGTGAAGGTGAGGTTTAGGTGAAATATCACTGAAATAGTCAAAGACTAGAACTGTAGTCTAGTAGAACTAGAACAGTATGTGAATGCTGGCTTTGCTTTGCCGCATTACAAAAGTGTAAATAGAAATGTCTTCTGTGAAACGTGCATGTTTGCTCCTGATTCAAACAAACACTCAGACCATCAGCCACTGCGATGACAGTGCAACTGCTCTATAGGGAGTCTGCTGACAAGAAGTAATGATTAAATAGGCTAGAAGCACAAAGGCAGAGGTAGCGAGGGACAGAGAAAAGGAACTGAGAGAGAGAGAAAAAGAGAGAAAGAGAGAGAGAGAGTACATAAGAAAATTACTTGGATCAATAGCTGCCCAAATATTAGCTCTCAGGGCTGGCACCCTTTTCTCATATTCACAGGCGTTGGGTGACACCAGCGTGGTTTGGACGTCGATAAACGCTCGTATTTGCCTCACCTACCAGGAATCCCTGAGCAGCGGCATACAATGGTCAATGGGTGACATATTGACGGCGGTTCTGTGTGCCTTCCACAACTTTGGCCAACTCCTTATCGCATTCCTATGGTGGTGCTAACCCCCCCCCCTCCCCCACCACCTCCCCCATCCCCTCTGTGTGTGTGATAAGGGCCTTAGTTATTCCACTGCTCAGAGCACACTGATAACATTTAAAAACATCTGACCCACTAGGCCACCAGGCCACAGGCTCACCCTCAACAAACAGGTGGCACAAGCACAGAGTGAGTAAGAATGGCATCATATGAGTGATCAACAGAGAGAGAGAGAGAGAGAGAGAGAGAGAGAAAGTGAGGTGGGGGGGCTCGGAGCTGAGGCCTCACTGACCTGAGTGACATGGTGTGCACAGCCTGGACAGAGACACAGGAAGCTGGGTAATAATTCACCCAGCATCCCCCACTGTCACAGATCTATCCAGTCAACACACACACACCAAGGCCTGGTGGTGGCGTGACAGCTCCCACTCATTTTATGACTGTTTAGCCAGGCTTAAGTACTAATGATAAGAGGATCAAAATCTATACCCTGTAAACCCCCCATCACTGACAGCGTGTCAGCTAGCATACTGTACCCATTAAAAGCCATAATATACTCAACCAGGATAAGCCCTGAGGTTTAGTTAAAACAATGTCCAGATAAGTCAGTGATAAGGTTAGTTTAAACAGAGAGCTGCTGACCAAACAGAAGGCCTCACACACTGTGCAAAGAAGAGAGAGACTGCGGTGCTTAAGAGCCGAGTTCTTTAGACGCTGAGCACCACACAGTCTCTTATCAAATGGCGGCTGACTGCATCACATAATCACTGATCAAATGATCAATGTGTTTGTTTCACTGATAATAGAATGATTGGTGAGTGACTGACTCACCCATTGTTCTGCTGAGAGCATCCGACTCAGACACCCAGTTGAAGTCAGCTCTTCGAAGTGCCTTTGAAAGTCAACAAGTCAAACCCAAAGTTTGAAAGCAGGCTGAGGAAGCAGGCAGCAGGTGACTGGAGCTTAGGTGTTGAGAGTGTGTGCTGTGAGAGTGTGTGTTGTGCGAGTGTGTGCTTGTGTTTTCATGGGGGTGATATCACCTCCTGGTGTGAAGGGTAAAGTGGTGAGAATACACTCTTGTGTGAAGGACACTCACCTTCACGAATCTCTGAGACCTGCCTGTGTACGTGTGTGTGTGTGTGTGTGTGTGTGTGTGTGTGTGTGCGCGCACATATGACAGGTGTGATGGACTCCTGCTTTCACCCCACACCGACTCATTGAAGCATCCTCGCCCCTTCTTCTCGCCCCCCTGTCCCCCTCCTGGGCTCGTTTGCGTCGACCTGACGTGGAGTAATGTGAAAAGATGATAAAATATTGATTTCTTTTGGTGGAATATTTGACAAGTAGACACTGGCTGTCACACACAGAAATTGTAATCCTGGCCAGGGTAATTAGCAATTGAATTATATGTGAACCCGGACGGCCCAATTTTGTGTGTGACCCAATGATGACGGTTGGCAATCCTATTAACCTTCCGCAGGCGTCCTGGATGAAGGTTCCCTCATCTCAGATCAGATTCCACCCACGAGACTTCCCCCCCCTTCCGCCTGCCTTCTCTTCCCAGCCGCCTGTCGTCGCCCAGGCTGCAGCTGAGATGGAAGGCCTGGACTTTTTGCCTCATAATTTTCCCATAACCTCTAAAATCAATGTGCATTTCTGATGCGTCGACCGAAAGGGTTACCTTTCCCCATCTCTCCTCCTGTGAAATCTATAAATAAGTAATGTGGAGGACCAAAGGAGAGGAGCAACACACACTGTTTGATGTTTGGTTAAGTTCCTCATCAGAATGTGCAACGGTCAAATGTGAAAGCTTGTGTGTGCCTTTGCGTGTGTGTTTGTACGCGCTTGCTTGCGTGTGAAAGTGTGTGTCAGTGCTATGAAATGTGAACCTAAGTCTCTTTTGATCTCAAATAATCTAAGTTCTATGTTGTAATCTAAAATATCATTCTATTGCATTTTCAGAGGTTGAAATGAAGGAGACTTTCAACTTTGATGACCTCTGATCTTTCGAGAATCAGGCATTTCATCACATGCATCTCAGACATCTTATCCTTCTTCCCAAAGAACCTGTGGTCCTCGGTCAGAAAGATTACCACACATCTGCAAACCTGTTTGTCCAGTGCTGGTCAAGGGTGCAAGGATTTGACCATGTGGCAAGGCTTTCATGTGACACTTTTAAGATGTAAACATGTCTTTGGAGCCTAGATAAACGAATGCTGCTGATGACCCTTTTTGTTTTTCAACAAATCCTCTCTCCTCTCCTCTTTCCTGTAATCTTAATTCTTGCCAATGATTAACTCACACATGGTACCAGACTTCTGAATTCCAAAACAACTGAGATGTATGTTTTTTTTTTTTAAATAAAATCTCGTAAAAGAAGCTTGGGGCTAAACAAAAGGCCTATTGACATGGCTGCATCCATTTCCTCTTCTTTCACACACTAACACAACAAGTGCTGAGAAATCAATCTATGTGTCGAAAGGAAATCTTTGCAGATCACCTTTTTTTTATAAAGATCCTTTTAATCTAAACACAGACGACACAAAGGGTCAAAGGCCTGGCTCTAAATCTGTCTGGAGAGGTACACTTTTTAATAGGTGTCTCTATTGCCCAAACGTTTAGAAGAGCCTGAATTAATCAATGGCTGAACACAGCCGGTTGTTCTATCAATAGCCCAACAGTCAGCTGTTGAAAGCGATCGGGAGAGCTGAGGATGTTGGGCCCCTGAAGGCTGTCCATTTCTTACGATTTACTTCCTGACCTCACTTGTCTCTATTCATCCTTATTAGATTGAGTTCATAGCAAAGACACAATGCTCAATCAGTGGTGTGGTTGATATTAGAGAGAGAGAGAGAGAGAGAATGACAGCTGCTCTCCATGAGCTTTACTACATGGTTTAGCATATGAAAGTAAAGGCATTACAGAGTTCATGTTGTGCGCAGCTCCTGTGTGCTTATCTGGCTGTGTAAATATTGTTGCAGTTTGCCAAGCTGTGGGCTGTAATCCTGCCGGCTCAGGGACCCTGGGTGGCCCTGGGCCAAGGCTGACCCCTGAGGTGTGGGGTCAGGGTGGACGTCTGTGGGGCAGTGTAGTCAGGCTCTCGTCTGCATCTCTCTCCACTGGCCTATAGCCCAGTAGGAGCTCAATCCACACAGATCCATAGACCTCATCCATATCATCTTTGAGTGTCGGCACAGGATGGCTCTGATTCTCTATGTCACTGAGATATGTGTCATACTACAGCAAGCCACAGGTGGATTATGCAAACATGGCAACGTGTTTGCTGATGTTCTGCAAAGACACACATCCATCCACCCACATATCCACCCAATCACACAAACACACGCACGCACACACACACACACACACACACACACAGCACACACATACACATGCACTTCAAGAAATGCTCTCTTTTCCCTAATAATGAGGGAATCTCACATCTCACACCCTTCACCTGATTTACCTGTGTGTACGTGTGTGTGTGTGTGTGTGTGTGTGTGTGTCTGGGTGTCTTTACTGCAACTGCGGGGCTGATAAGAGCTGGGTTTCTGTGCTGTGCTGCGTCTGGGAGGATGGAGGGGAAAAGATGGGAGCTGCATTAATAAATGATCATGTTTGTGGCCACTCCTGCAGGAGATTAATATGGCCAGAGTGCTAATAAAGCCAGAGGGAGGAGGTGCTTCCGCTCCAACAGGGTTTTCTGTTAACGGAAATTAAAGAACCCCTTCTGTCTCCAAAAAAAAGATAATCAAAAAGAATTACTGATACTTTATGCCTGCTTCTCAGCATTAATAAATGATGCTAGATGTGTCTTATTGAGCAGCAGATTCTAGACTGCACCAAGGCCAGGGCTGATCCAGAATCAGTGGCTCTGAAATGATTTTCTACCAAATTCCTGGTGTGTGAACAGGGCCAAAAGGCTTGAATCCATCAATCCCATTTGTGACCTTATTGATCACTGATAACAACTGCACCTCACTTTCAGCCTTCAGTAAAATGATAATCAGTTATTACAGCTGTGTTTCATAGCCCTAACTTGTGTCACACAAGCTAGATTTGGACCCTGACTGTGTGTTGGTCCTCTGATGTCATTATGCAGAGTTTAGCATCACTGATCTAAACCTCTCCTCACTGTTTCTTATACCTGCAGTATCTGTTTCCAAACACCTGGACCAGAGTTCTCTCTCTCTCTCTTTCCCTCTGTCTCTCTCTCTCTCTCTCCTGTCTGCTCTCTCTGCTGCATCTCCCTCCAGCCTCCCCATGTCCTTCTTGTGGCTGGTGGGAGCAGGACGGATGGTGTGGCCCCCTGAGGAGCACTTGGCAGTGGGGACAGCGAGAGGTAGAGGGGGGGGATTTGGGGGTTAGTGGTGGTGGTGCTTGTACTGGGGTGCTGGGGGTAGTTAACCCCCTTGTCCGGCGGTCGTCCAGCACGCGAGGCTGTTCATTAACCTCCCGCTGGGTGAACCGTCCATCTCCTGCCACTGCCTGATTACCAGCAATAACAGGGAGCATCCGGCCCCCATCTCACACACACTCCCCTCATACTCGCCCCCCCTCACACACACACACACACACACACACACACACACACACACACACACCTCTCTTTTTCAATTAAAAAAGGAGTGCTGCTCTATTAACCCCGTGCTCCCCACACACATTTCTCTCTCTGCCGCGCGATTGTGAACACCGCTGTTGGACCACCGTATTTTACCATAAAGTATCTCTTAAGTTTGCTCCTGTGACAGCCACCGGGGCCATCACCGCTGAAATATCGGCCCCTCATTCACGGGAGCAAATCATATTTTGTAACCCTGGGCACAGCGGCTAATACGCCATTCCACTTACAAGCCCAATGAGGGGCCAATGAGGCCCCATACATAAAGTCCGGATGGGATCGTGCTGTCCTTTCCAGAAACTTCCTGTCTGTGGATGAAAGATTAGGACCACCCTGCACTCGCTCCCCCAGCCAATCCAGAGATCTCTGTTCCCAGCGCAGAGGAAGAGGAACTTGCCCACTGTATACCTCTCCACCAGACTGGAAACAGACAAAAGACTCAATGCCAGTGTCCTCTCTAACCACAGGCCCTGAACCCTCAAAAATCAGCCAATCATGAAGTCAATTCATGCCAGTTAAGTCTGTGGGGGTCCATGGCTTAGGGTGTAGTGGAGGCACTGAAATTCAACCAATGGCTTGCTTGTGTCCTGGTGGCCTGGCATGGTCTTAATAGATTTCCTCTCCATGTAGCGAGGGCTGTAACATGGCTGCCTGCTGGCTGCACATGCATGCAGGCTCAGGGAACATGTGAAGCTGCTCGGGGCTGCAGACTGACCTAATGTCCAACTCCCTCCACACCACTCCGCGTCCACCAGCGTGTACACGACCCCCCACTGACAAAACATGAATGTGTTTGTTTGTATTTGTGTGTGTGTGTGTGTGTGTGTGTGTGTGTGCGCGCGCGCACGTGTGTGACCATATCCAGCCTCTCTCCCACAGTGTGATTTAAAATCCATCAGAAGGCATTCTGGGTCACATGGCCCCTCTCTCGCTCTATCCAGCTAGGTCATGAGGGCAGATAGAACAGGCCTCCTCCACAGGCTCTCCTGCCTCACTGGGCTGATCTGAGAACAGCCTGATGGCCCTTCTAACCCTGCTAACTGGACTACCCAACAGACTCACACAGTGGGAAGAAAATACCCTGAGCATGTCAGTTCAAGCATATCAATAAGACTGTCATATCCAGCATATCAATAAAAGGCTATCACATCCAGCGTATCAATGAAAGACTGGTATCTAGTCTAGACTAGTTAAAAATGTGCACTGTGTCCAAATAATAGACAAAGCTGTGTGGTGGCTGAAAACCAGTGCAGATCTAAAGAAGACAAATAAGTCCTGCTTTCAGTTCATATAAGCTCAATGGGTGACAGTGACTTATGAGAGCGCTAGGCTAACCAGCAGCTTTAACCACAGACAGACACTAGCACAAAGGGAGCAGCTTTGAGAGAGAGAGAGAGAGAGAGAGAGAGAGAGGGATGGAAGAGAGGCGCGTTGGCGCGTTGACGTTGTTGAATGGCACTCAAACACTGGGCAGCAGCTTTCTGATTGGTAGGAAGGCATCTATTGATCTGGAAATCAGTTTGAAGAGTAATTTCTACTTTGCCGTGAGGAAGGTGGGAGTTATCAGTCATGTGTCCCTGCTGTTGTAAGCACCATAAAAATGTCGGCCGTGATTCAGTGCAGGGAGAGGTGGCCCGAAAAAGACTCAAAAACAAACTGTCCCCGCGAAGGTCAACGCACACAATGGGCTGTCAGCAAGGTCGACAGCACGTGGACGTGCATGTGGGAGCCTGTGTGTGTGTGTGGGTTTGTGTGTTAACGTGTGTGTGTGTGTGTGTGGTGTGTGTGTGTGTGTGTGTGTGTGTGTGTGTGTGTGTGTGTGTGTGTGTGAAAGAGAGAGAGAGATGAAGAGAGAGAGCTGTAAAAGCTTACTTGTATGTCTATGTCTGTGAGAGAGGGTGTGTGTGTGTGTGAGAGTGTGTGATGCACACCAATGCAAAGCCACACAAATGGGATGGTGTGTGTATTCAAACATCATCATGGGATCATTTAGCCCCAGTCAGGCCTGTTGGAGAGTATCTCTTGCCCAACCACATCCTCGTGCCATGAATACTGCATTACAGACAGAGTGTGTAACTGTGTATGTGTGTGTGTGTGTGTGTGTGTGAGAGAGAGAGAGTGTGGACATGTTAGCTTCAGCAGTCCAATCAATCAACAAATGTGATGAGCAGCAAACACTTCCAAAAAAAGTCCCACAAAGAATCACACAATCACTCTCTCTCTCTCTCTCTCTCTCTCTCTCTCTCACACTCGTTCTCTCTCTCTCACTCTCTCCCCTCTAGGCCCACCACCCTCATTCACCTTCTCCTTAATGTGGCAAAAAGTCCCGATCAATACGTGGCCATGTTGAAAGCTGTTGTGATGGTGGTTCTCATGGTCGTGCTCTTAATTGCTTAGCTGTACTGGGGAGATGGATGTGTGCTTGGCCAGTCACACACAGCGCAGGGGGCAAGAGAGACCGTGCTCAGTCGGGGAGTGTGTGTGTGTGTGTGTGTGTGTGTGTATGAGGGAAAGAGTGAATGTGAGAAAGTGGAGCAGCCTCGGAGCCAATCAATAGGAGTCCCATATCTGTTTATGTGGCGCTCTGATAATGACAGAGACACGCAGTAGCACATGGACTGCGGCTGAACACACACACACACACACACTCACACACACATATACACACACACACACAATTAGAGGGAGAGGATGGGTTACCCACCGTAAGTTATAGATATTCTCACACCTGTACTGCAGCCTCAGGTGTGACAGTGACCTGCATCTGTCCTGAGATCAGCAGAGACTCACAAGAGGGGCACAGTCAGAATAACTTATTGAAGAATACATAACCAACATAACCTATATCGACTAGACTGGATGTAGCCACACATTTTGTATAAAAATTACATATACTAGTTCAAATATATACATATTTTCATATATAATATATCTGCTGCGTCTATACACATTTCCAGTTTTGGAAGAAAAAAAGAAACTCTCCAATCTGCTGTGGTGTGTGGAGCACACATGCTGGCACCTTTCCTCCATCCCTCACCTCTGCGCTGGAGTGAATCTGTTTGCATCTGTCTCTTCTTCCCACCTCTGCTTTTTCGACAGCTTCTCCGACAGGCTGCGTTTGGTGTTTAGTTTGGGCGAGGGGAAGGGAGGTGAGGCAAGGCGAGGTGAGGCGGGGGAGCTGGAGCTGGATCCCAATCCCAATCAGGGCATGGGAACATTCAGATCGCCTCGCAGGAAATGGACCGTGGGGGAGAAAGAGCTTGCAATGCATGATGGGAGGGGGGGAGGGGGGGCAAGTTGGATCTCCACAACACTTCCAGGGCAAGAGTCAGAGAGAGAGAGAGAGAGAGAGAGAGAGGAAGGGAGAGATGGTAAGAGAGAGTGTGTGTGTGTGTGTGTGTGTGTGTGAGAGAGAGAGAGAGAGGGAAGCAGAAACAGAGGGGGTGGATAAAAAAAAGAACCCCCTCACAACAAGCCCATACAGTAATGGCCTGTCTGTGTGTGTGTGTGAGGTGGGAATTGCCTGATTGGCGAAAGCTCCGAGCTCATTGTGCCATGTAGAGATGGGCTGAGCAGCGGATCAATAGGTTTACTATGGCCCCTGGCCAGTGGCTCTTTTACTGGCTTGATGTTGCCTCCAAGCCTGGGCTCCGCTCATCAATACTTTCATTCCAGCTGCCTCCGGGCCCCTCGGCAGCAACAGTAATCAGATTTATTTTTAGAGGTCTAACACTCTCCCTGGCAAGGTTATAGTACTTGCCTCGCCTCGGCTCGCCTCCCTCCTGCATCGCCTCTCTGCTCCTCTCCTCTCCTCTCCTCCTCTCTTCTCTGGGATCCTCTCCTCTCCTCTCCTCTCCTCTTCGCCTCTCTCACCGCTCCTCTCCATACACCGCCTACCTCCACCGGATGGTCAGGACCTGTTTATAGAAAGGCCTGTTGTGGTCAGCCCCATAACAGCACAGGTCAAGCTTATGCACACACACACACACTCTTACATATACACCTACACACACACGCGCGCATGCACGCGCGCACACACACACACACACACACACACACGCATGCAAGCACAATTTCTGATTCAGACCATTACACAATGTAATATCCAACCTCACCCATATAGATATATTCATTTCAATATATTTATGTCCAGGACAAACACTTACACACACACAAACACACACACAAAACTCTCACACAAACACACACACAAAACTCTCACACAAACACAACAAAGCACAGAGAAGCATCTGCTTACAGTAGCTGCAACATACATGGAGATGGTACAAAATGCACATGACAAACATACTCTTGCACACACACACACACACACACACACACACACACACACACACACACACACACACACACACACACCACACACATACACACACACGCGGAAAAGCAGTAGGAGACAGAGAGTCTCAGCATGTCCAGTCTAAATAAAGAATGGTGTGAATGTGTCCTGCTGTGTGTGTGAAGAGACAGATGGAGCTAGGAGAGGAACAGGGAGGGGGCACTGGACCAGACAAGAGACAGACAGACAGACACATCACAAACACACACACACACACACACACACACACACAGTCAGAGATAGAGAGAGAGATGCAATCCAAGGTGAGGCCTCTTTGAGTGTACATTTAGCACTTTGGCTGAATGTGCCCCCCCCAGTTAAGTTCATCTCTTTGTGTTGGGTTGCTATTAGCCACTCAAAACCTCAGGTGACCCTGAAAAGGGTCAGGAAGGGAACCCAACCAATTAGCTGTCTGGGACCCAACACAACAGAGCTCTCTCTCTCTATGTGTGTGTGTGTGTGTGTGTGTGTGTGTGTGTGTGTGTGTATGTGTGTGTCCCTGATCTAACTCTCTCTCTCTCTCTCTCTCTCTCTCCTCCAGTCTCTTATTGTGTTGCCACCCACCCCTCCCTCCACTGGCCTGAAGATTTATCCCCCCCTCCCCACTACACACACACACACACACACACACACACACATCCCTCACACGACCTGCATCCCCACCCTCAGGTTGTGTGTGTATGGATTCCACCCACACATCCACACAACATCCATCTTGATGAAAGCATTCATAACGCAGCACATTATCTGTCGATAAGACACACGGCTGTCCACAGGCAAATGACCCCATGCATGGGAAACACCCTGTTGCCCAGGGAACCAGGGTACCTTACACCATGCCTGTCAGACCCTAAGACAGCTAATATAAAGCCAGTGTGGGCAGGATGAGGAAGCGGTAGCTGTATGTGTGTGTGTGTGTGTGTGTGTGTATGTATGTGTATATGAATGTTTGTATGCGTAAGTCTATGTGCATAGGTGTGAGTGTGTGTGTGTGTTTGTATGTACATATATGTGTGTATGTATGCATATATGCATGTATGTATGTGTATGTGCATGTGCATGTGTGTGTGTATGTACGCACTGTTTATGTGTGTGTGTGGGGTGGGGCTCTGTGTGTGTGTGTGTGTGTGTGTGTGGGAGGGGTCTTCTCACCTCAATCAATGGCGGCGGTGACAGGGGCAGGATATGAGGCGTTAACCCGAGCGTGAGTAACGGCGCGCTAATAGAGTGGCATCATGGGACACTGGCATGTGACCACACTCACACACACTTTGGGCTGGAAAAGAGGACACTTATGTCCCCCAGCCAGCCAGCCTGCCTGCCTGCCTGCCGCAACCACATTACCCTTCATGGGTCTATGGGTGCGTGTGTGTGGTGTGTGTGTGTGGGGGTGTGTGTGTGTGGTGTGTGTGTGTGCGTGTGTGTGTGTGTGGGGGTGTGTGTGTGTGTGGGTGTGTATGGGTGTGTGTACATTTGTACACAAACACATATGTTACATAGATTATAGTCTATATAATATAATAGACTATCCACAACCAAATTACCCTTCATGTATATGTATGTGTGTGCGTCTGTGTGTATGGTGCATGTATGTGTGTGTTTGTGTGTGTGTGTGTTTTGTGTGAACTGATACATATCATACAGTGGTATACAAACACATACACTACATACCACAATATGGATGTACATACAATGGACTAACATTCAACCACTGCAGATGAATATCCCACTGTTGTTTCCAGGGACACCAAACAATCAGCAGGTCACACTTGGCTGAACTGTTATTGAGTTTGATTTTCAGTTTGCAGACAGTGTGTGTGTGTGTGTGTTGTGTGTGTGTGTGTGTGCGAAAGAGAGAGAGAGGGAGAGAGATAGCTTACGTGTTCAGTATACATGAGTGTGAGTCTGAGTCCCATGTAAAGGATGTTTCATTAAGAGTTTTGTCAGACATGGCCTGGTACTTTTTATGATTGTGCTATGCAAAACACAGCTATTAGTGTGAGGGATCATGTCTGTGCTTGAGAGAACACACACAGACTAGGAGCATCATTCTGTAGCCAAGGCCTATAATCAGGCTCAGTGACATGTTCACTAATCTAAAACAGCGTCCTCCATTAGCTTTGTCTTAGGCAAGATCAAATGCATCAACACATGCATTCATAAAACTAGGCACACACACATACATATATACAAACACACACAACACACACACTCACGTACATGCACAGACACACAGACAGAGACAGACA